>CM029023.1:172165697-172194782 GCA_016801055.1 Panax notoginseng | reverse complement strand
GTCGCCAAATACATGGTACAGAAAACACTATAACTTTATTTACAACAATTGTCGTGCCAAAATACAACAACACATATGATGTGAGTTTGGATACAAATATATACCAAATGTGACTCATGTTCCAACCGTGGACATCACCTCACAATGACACTTTACATAAAGGTATAGTCAAAAACTGTTTTAGAAACTAGAATCTTTGGGAAGTGCTCAAGAAACCTTGTACATGGGAGGGCCACGCGTTAGGTTATGATAGATATCATATGGCCACAGAAATTATCTTTGGTTGACCCAATAGACCCCAAAGAAAAACGAGAAGATTATATCATATTCTTCCAATGGTGAGTTTCTCTTGACATATCCATTATCTTACAGTCTCTAATTGAAAATTATACTTTAAAACAAACACCAAGATTATATAGGTATGCCGTATATATACTCAGCAAGTGGGATGAGCACATCCTCTGTCTTATGATGACACGAGGTTGTATGTCGTTAGACATCTTGTATGATAGTGGCAAACCACCCTTCCAACGTTGGGTACACCTTACCCTATTGGATTCACCAATATAACTACTAAATGACTTTTCTATACTGTTCGGGAGAACATCACAGTAGAGACCACTGTTCTATTTTCCCGTTTACCCTCGCTCGACCCAGCTACACTCTTATTACTGAAAAGGAATTGTGAAGCAAAAGGGTGAGCACAACTAGCTCAGTAAAGAATATCATGACTAAAGATAATTCAATTATCAATAGCCTTCATCAACAATAAATCAGAGATTTAGAACATATGGTAAATGATAAAAATTTCAACCATAGTTGCAGCGGAACGAGCAATCATTAGAAGAGTCAAATAGACTATAAAGTCTATTATCTTCTCCATGTTTAAAAATCACCAACAATATTTTATCCATGTAACATCATCAACAGTTCCTTTCCACAATCATATGAATAACTCATATCATAATTGTGACTATAAATTTTTCTTCGCACCCAGGACGAAGAATATTTTTCATCACTGTCTTTACCTGAAACATCAAAGATCATGGTTATACCAAATCACAATTCCTATTTATAATCATACTAAAAATTCATCTTTGCACTACGGGCCAAAGATATTATCAACAAACACATCTTTGCATAGGGCCAAAGATATTCACACACAGTTTATCTTTGCATACAGGCCAAAAATATTTCAACAACAGTTCATCTTTGCACTACAGGCCAAAGATATTCATCAAAGGCCATCTTTGCACTACATGCCAAAGATATTCATCAACATTCATATTTGCACTACAGGCCAAATATATTCATATCTCAAAGAAATATCTAATCATTTCAGAATTTATATAAACAATAATTATAACATGTTGATCAATTCACTTTGCACTTAAGCTAAAGATATTCACTTATAAATTCAATGGTCATGATCATATACAGTCACCAATTCAACTTTGCACTACAGGCCAAAGAGAACCCTAATCATGATCATACCAATATTTATCCATCTTTTACACTCAGTGAAAGAGAATTTCAACATCAGGGTTATAAAAATGTTATATATGATGATAAAAAATAATTTGATCAACATATAGTTTTAATCTCAAGAGTATTATTGTAACTCATGAATAGTAACCCGTCTCAAAAGATAGAAATTCTACATAAAATTCATACCAATTTTCGGTATAATGATATTGAAAGAATATATTTCTTAAGCTTATAAACAATTTATTTAAATTGTTTACACTTTACTAAATAATGCATTTATCATTCTAAAATACCAAACTCATAAAGATTTTATCACCAATAATCAAAACCCTCATCAAAAATCTGCATATACCTCATATAGGATTCTCAAGCCATAAAATCCGATTTTTAATTTTCTTATTCGCATAAACATATTTAATTCATTTACTCATAACTAGTCTATTTTCATGAAAAATACAAATCAGTTCCAAAAATATTTCTTTTCTGGGATTTAGCATTATATAGTACCATAGTGAACATATATTTTCTCAGAATTTTTAAAAGTCATTTACTATTTTTCATATGGCCCAAAACAGCCGAATATTTAGACATTTATCAAAAATTGTACTTTTGTACAAAAATTCTGAAATTCACAGAGTATACTTCTATCATATACATGTACTCCCAATAAAAATTTTATCAATTTTGGAAGTTAACCACAAGGAATTATAAGCTGTTACTTTTAAAATGTCTTTTTCTCATATAAATTCATAACTCTCAATCTATACATCCAAAAATCACCATTTTTGGATCAATCAAGAAACTCATCAAAATATCATTTCAAATTTTCCAGAATTTTGAAGATCAGAAAAATTACGAAACTGAAAATCATAACAACCCTTAAAATCTCTTTCTATCCCTTACTATCCCTTACAATCCCTTACCTCAAAAGAGCAGTACTCCTGATCGGTATGCAAAGTGAAGGAAACTTGCACTGAATAGCAACTCCAAAGTATTTAAATAACTCACAAAATATGCTTCATAATATAGAGAGAGAGAAAGAGAGAAAGCTTATGTTTTTGGTGTGATTTTCAATTAAATTAGCCCTCTATTTATAGGAAAATTTTGGTAGGTTTGACCTGCACCTGATGGCTTTACCTGCTACTATTCCCACCCACACATTGAAATATAATTCAGCACATTTCTTCACCAACCACAAGTGGGGCCACAATTCTAGAATTTTCCACCAAAATGATAAATCCGAAAATTCAACAATTTTTCTTGAACCAGTCATCTTGTAAAATTCATAATAAATCATACGTTCATTTTTAACGGTTCAAAATTTGTGAACATTACTCAACTTATATATGTATAACATATCCAAAAATTACACGATCCAACGGTGGATTACAAAATTAAAACCCCCGCAAAATATCTCAAAAACCCTGATTTTTAATACTCCATTCCGACAAAAATACTGATAAAACCTCAACATTAACTCCTTCATTTTTTTAACCACAAAAATATATCCTCATTTATATCCACATAAAATAAATATTTTACTTATCATATAAATCAATAATTAATTATTCACAAATAATATTACAGAATCACATTTATGACAACCAGGCCCGTTCCCAGGAAAGAGGGGGCTTTCCAATAAGGATTTCTCCTTACTAGCGCGCAATTAGATGACCAAACCTCTCCTTAGACAGAACTTTCTAGACATTGCCATTAATGCTATCTAATAATACTATTCAAATAATATGAATTATTGATCTGATAATGGAAAAATACTGTGCAGCAACAATTATTGAACAACAATAATATAAAATTTCAACGTAGCAATTATTGAATCAATAAAATAAAATATTGAACAGTAATTACTGTAACAATTATTGAGTAGTGCCTTCTTACGTAAGAATCAATATTTTCAAAAAATACTATGCAATACCATGTGTACTGTGCAATAACGCGTATTACTGTATTTTAACCACCGGGTATTCCAACAGTGTTAACGATAACAACTACGCCATTATTTGTAAAAACTCAAATTTGTCGTTTTTCTTCACCCGACAGTTATTCGTTATGGGGCACACAAATAGCTGCGCCGTCGTTACGAATATTCCTCGACAGAAAGAATATTCCAGACCAAACGAATATTCTCCGACAACAATGATTATTTTATAACCACTTGCTTATTTGAAAAAAAATTCATATTTCACCTATAACTTTAAACTTTTATCAATTTAACCATTTACTGAATAGTAATTATAAGAAAAATTGAATACTTTTATTTTATAAAATCGGGGTCTTACAATAACACCTTACATAAGGTATAGTCAAAAAATGTTTTAGAAATTAGAATCTTTGGGAAGTGCTCAAGGAAACCTTCATACATGGGAAGCCACGCGTCTAGGTTATGATAGTTGATAGCTATGGCCACAGAATTATCCTTGGTTGCCCAATGACCCCAAAGAAAAAATGAGAAGATTACTATCATATTCTTCCCAATAGTGAGTCTTCTCTTGACTTATCATTATCTCCACTGTCTCTAATTGAGAATTATACTTCAAACAAACACCAAGATTATATAGGTAGTGCCCATAGATATACTCAGGCAAGTGGATGAGCACAACCCTGTCTTATGATGACACGAGGTTGTATGTCATTAGACATCTTGTATGATAGTGACAAAACATCCTTCCAACGTTGGGTTCGCCTCACCCTATTTTCTTCACCAAATATAACTACTAAATGATGACCACCGTTCTATTCCCTTATTACCCCGCTCGACCAGCTACACTCTTATTACCTGAAAAGAATTGTGAAGCAAAAGGGTGAGCACAACTAGCTCAGTTAAAGAATATCATGACTAAAGATAATTAAATTATCAATAGCCTTCATCAATAATAAATCAGAAATTTAGAACATATGGTAAATGATAAAAATTTCAACCATAGTTGCAGCGGAACGAGCAATCCATTAGAAGAGTCAAATAGACTATAAAGTCTATTATCTTCTCCATGTTAAAAATCCACTAACAATGTTTTATCCCTGTAACATCAATCAACAGTTCTGGTCCACAATCATATAAATAACTCATAATCATAATTATGATTTTAAATTCCTCTTCTCATCCGGGACAAAGATAATTTTCATCACTTGTCTTTACCTGAAATATCAAAGATCATGGTTTTACCAAATCACAATTCTTGTTCATAATCATACTAATAATTTCATCTTTGTACTACGGGCCAAAGATATTCATCAACAAGTCATCTTTGCACTACAGGCCAAAGATATTCGTCAACAGTTCATCTTTGCATTACTGGCCAAAGATATTCAACAACAGGTCATCTTTGCACTACGGGCCAAAGATATTCATTAACAGACCATCTTTGCACTACAGGCCAAAGATATTTATCTACAATTCATCTTTGCACTACAGGCCAAAGATATTCCTCAACAATTCATATTTGCACTACATGCCAAATATATTAATACCTCAAAGAATATATAATCATTTAAGAATTTATATAAACAATAATTATAACCATGTTGATCATTTCAACCTTTGCACTTAAGCTAAAGATATTCAATTATAAATTCAATGGTCATGATCATACCAGTCAACAATTCAACTTTGTACTACTGGCCAAAGAGAACCCATAGTCATGATCATACCAGTAATTTACCCATCTTTACACTCAAGCGAAAGAGAATTTCAACATCAAGGTTATAAAAATGTTATATTTGATAATAAAAACAATATTATCAACAACTGCATTTATTTTCAAGAGCAACAATCATAAATTAACGATAATTTGGTTAGAAAAAGAAACCAATTTTGTCGTGAATAGTAACTCGTGAATAGTAACTCGTGAATAGTAACTCATGAATAGTAACTCATGAATAGTAACTCGTGAATAGTAACTCATAAGTAGTAAACTCGACACAAAAAGGTAGAAATTCCACAATAAAATCCATACCAGTATTTCGTATAATGATATTGAAAGAATAACATTACTTAAATTTATAAACAATTTATTTTAATTGTTTACAATTTACTAATTAATGCATTTAATCATCATAAAATGCCAACTCTTACAATTTCATCATCAATAACCAAAACCCTCATCAAAAATCTGCATATACCTCATATAGGATTCTCAAGCCATAAAATCTTATTTTTCAATTTTCTTTCTTCACAAAACATATTTAATTTATTTACTCATAACTAGACCATTTTCATGAAAAATACCAAATCAGTTCCAAAAATATTTCTTTTCTGGAATTTAGCATAATATAGTCTCATAGTGAACATATATTTTTCTCAGAATTTTTAAAAGTCATTTACTATTTTTCATATGGCCAAAATAGCCGAATATTTATACATTTATCAAAAATTGTACTTTTGTCTAAAAATTCTGAAATTTACAGAGTATACTTCTATCATATACATGTACTCCCAATAAAAATTTCATCAATTTTGGAATTAACCACAAGGAATTATAAGCTGTTACTTCTAAAATAGTCTTTTCTCATAAAATTCATAACTCAATCTATACATCCAAAAATCACCATTTTGGACACAATCAAGAAAACTCATCAAAATATCATTTCAAATTTTTCTAGAATTTTTGAAGATCAGAAAAATTACGAAACTGAAAATCATAACAACCCTTTTAAATCCCTTACTATCCCTTACAATCCCTTACCTCAAAAGAGCAGTACTTCTGGCTGGATATCGGATATGATGCTGAAGGAAACTTGCACTGATGAATAGCAACTCACCAAGTATCTAAAAACTCACAAAATATGCTTCATAATATAGAGAGAGAAAGAGAGAAAGCTTATGTTTCTGGTGTGATTTTCAATTCTAACTTAGCCTCTATTTATAGGAAAATTTTGGTAGGTTTGACTGCAACTGATGGCTTTACCTGCTACTATTCCCACCCACCACATTAGAAATATAATTTAGCACATTTCTTCACCAACCACAAGTGGGGCCCACCAATTCTAGAATTTTCACCAAAATGATAAACTCGAAAATTTAACAATTTCTGAACCAGTCATCTCGTAAAAATTCATAACAAATCATACGTCATTTTTAACGTTCAAAAATTTGTGGGCATATACTCAACTTATATATGTATAACATATCCAAAAATTACCACGATCCAACGGTCGGATTAAAAATTATAACCCCCGCAAAAATTCTTAAAACCTTGATTTTTTAATACCTCCATTCCGACAAAAATATGATAAAAACTCAACATTAACTCCTTTATTTTTAACCACAAAAATATATTCCTCATTTATATCCACATAAAATAAATATTTCCTTATCATATGAATCAATAATTAATTATTCACAAATAATATTACAGAATCACATTTATGACAACCAGGCCGTTCCCAGGAAAGAGGGGGCTTTTCCAATAAGGATTTCTCCTTACTGGCGCGCAATTAGATGACCAAACCTCTCCTTAGACAGAACTTTCTAGATTGCCAATAATGCTATCTAATAATACTATTCAAATAATATGATTATTGATCTGATAATAGAAAATACTGTGCAACGACAATTATTGAAACAACAATAATATAAAATATCAACGCAGCAATTATTGAATCAATAAAATAAAATATTGAACAGTAATTACTGTAACAATTATTGAGTAGTGCCTTCTTACGTAAGAATCAATAATTTCAAAAAATACTGTGCAATACCGTGTGCTACTGTGCAATAACGCGTATTACTGTATTTTAATCACCGGGTATTCCAACAGTGTTAACGGTAACAACTACGCCGTTTATTTGTAAAAACTTAAATTTGTCATTTTCTTCACCGACAGTTATTCTGTTATGGGGCCCACAAATAACTGCGCGTCGTACGTATTCCCGACAGAAAGAATATTCCACGGACCAAACGAATATTCCCCGACAACAATGATTATTTTATAACCACTTGTGTATTTTTGAAAAATTTTCACATTTCACCCATAACTTTAACTTTTTATCAATTTAACCATTTACTGAATTGTAATTATAAGAAAAATTGAATACTTTTATTTCATAAAATTCGGGGTCTTACATAATAGACATCAAGTTTAATGCAGCGGGAATAAGCAATCCATTAAAAGAGTCAAGTAGAAAATAAAATCTACAATCTTCTATGATTTAAAAGGTTTTTTAAACATGTTATGCTGGGACTAGCTTAATAAAATAATCCACATTATCGAATCACCCTGCATACTGACCAAGGATATTCGGGTTTTCATTAATGGTCATGATCATGCTAACAATGTCCATCAATGCAATACGGGCAATGAGGACTTTTACCACATCATTTGTAACATTACGGTCATGATTATACCGAATAATCCTGATCATAATCATACCAAGTCCATCTATGCACTACAGGTCACAGATGACTTTCAACAGAATATAAACATGAGGATGATGACAATAATATAAGAATTCAATAAAAACAAGTTCAAGAATAATTTATCCAGGAATTAATAACGTCCAAATTGTCAACATGATATGCTTTGTGGAGTAAACTTCAAGACTGATCAGGAGAATATTTTCATGAATAGATACTAGATGAAGCGCAAATGTCAAGGATATTCCACTAATTTCATGGAGTATAGAAGTCAAAGTTTTAATCAACTGAGTATAATAAAGAATGGAATAACAAAAGAAATCACCATGCATGCGATAGACCGCACAGACATGTTATTCTTAACAGAATAATTATAATGGAACAGGTCCGGCGTAAACGCACAGACAGGAATATTCGACAGAATAATAAATAATGGAACCAGGTCCGGCGTAAAACGTACAGACAGGATATTCCGACAGAATAATAAAGAACAGTATAATAAAAATGGAACCAGGTCCGGTGTAAAACACACAGACAGGATATTCGACAGAATAATAATAAAGACGGAACCAGGTCCCGTGTAAAACACACAGACAGGATGTCCAACAGATTAATAGAAGATGTCACCAAGTATAGGGTAGACCGCGTATACAGGTTATTCCAACAGAATAATAAAGAATGGAATAACAGAAGTTCTCTTCATGAATATAAAAAAAATAATATTCCCTACCTTAAAAGAACTGATATTGGAAAAGTGAAGTAGCAGAATACTTTTATTCTTTCTCTCTTATTCTCTCTATACGTTCTCTCTCTATAGCTTGAATGAATTCGTGAAAAATAATGAAGCCCCAGGCCTTATTTATTAGAAACCTGGGGTGGCTCTTGGTTTTAACGAAGGGTCAAATGACTCTTGGTCTTAACGAAGGGTCAAATGATCTTGTTATATTGAAGGACAACTACTATTGACGAAAGTAATTACTATTGACCAAGGTAAATACTATTGACGAAGGTAATTACTATTGACCAAGGTAAATACTATTGACGAAGGTAATTACTATTGACCAGGTAAATACTATTGACCAAGGTAAATACTATTGACGACGGTAATTACTATTGACGACGGTAATTATATTGACGAAGAGAATCTTAGATGATGACATATGGCCCCCCATAAAAATAACCAAACTTACCACAAGTCTCAATTATTGATTAATAATATAACTATATTTATACATATGATACTATGACATAAATTTAAGAGAATGATGCAGCAATTACTGTAGCAATAATTGAGTATAGCTGAGTGACTTCTCACGTAAGTATCTATAATCAATACGTGTGCTATATGCAACACGCGTATTACTGTACTTTTACTATCGGGTAATTCAACAGTTTTAACGGTTTTAACGGTAACACTCAGCCGTTATTTTTATAGAAAGATTAATTTTGTCGTTTTCTAAACTACGACTATACTTTGTTGTGGGTCCAACAATGATTGTGCGTGTACGAATATTCTCTGACAAAAAGAATATTCCCCACCAAACGAATATTTTAAAACAACTTGCTTACTTTGCAAAATTTATAAATAATACCCACAACTATAATATTATATCAAATCCACACATAATTATTTTGCGAAAAATTAAATATTTATTCATAAAATCTGGGGTCTCACAATCTTCCCTCCTTATGGAATTTCGCCTCGAAATTTACGTACATACTTGGTATGCGAACAGGTGAGGATACATTGCTTCACTTCAAATTCTAACTCTTGAGTTATAACCTTTGAGGGTCGAATATGATCTTCTTATCCAAGATTTTAAACACGTATCTCCTCAAATATTAAATCATCCGCTATCTCGTCGTCGATTCTAAAATTAATAATGTTGTTCGGGCCGTCCACATATTTACGTACATCGATACGTGAAAAAAAAACGTTATGAACACACGACATGCTTGGCGGTTAAAACGAGTCTATAAGCCACAGTTCCTACTCGATCGAGATTTTAAATGGGTCAATTTACATCGAGAGTTGAGATTTCCTCCCTTTGTCAATTTTGCTTCTAGAATAACGCCCTCTTGAACCTTCTTACATCATCAGCTCCGGGTGTGTAGCTTGAACGGTTTTTACGTTATCGATTAAAGTCGATTTTACTCGTATATTCGTTATCTTCATATGGGTCCCTCGAGTCTTTAACTCTATCTTCGTCATTTGTAAGTTATACGAAATGAGTCTTTGTTTTAACAAACATCGCCCTCGTAAACACATACGATTTTACTCAACAGTCAGCTACCACGTTCGTTCTTCCACAATGATATTGAATGGTCGGTGCAATCTTCAACAGCTCGAGCCAACGTCTTTGGCGCATGTTACGTTCGTTTTAGTTAAAGAAATATTTGAGGGTTTAAGAAATGGGTTTTGTACTGAGGTCAATACAAAATTCATTTTACGCTCTGGGGTAGGCTAAGAAGTCTTCAAGAATACGTCAAGAAATTTATTAATAATAGAAATATCGTTTCAAAACTGTGACCCTCATCCAAGGCTTGGATAACACGTCACATTGATACCTATCAACTTGCCATCGTCATTTACACGTCTCCTACGGAAAGTCTAGCTTCGGTGCATTCCACACCAGGAAGTCAACAACGAAAGGAATGGGGATTTTTATTATGGCTTGATATGACAATGATTGACTTTAGTGATTTGGTTACTTGAATTGCATAATAGTTGGTTAGGAATATGAAGCTAAAACCTTACGAAAAGCATGATGAGCAGTTAACCAATCGTTTCAAAAATCACATCAATGCAAGTATTTTCAAAGAGATAAGATCAACAGGTACGTGAAAGTGTTGATTTGAACAAGATTTATAAATAGTGGAGGTAACAAAGTTTCTCTACAGAATTTCAACAGATAAATCAAAGTCTAACTTTCCGGAGTTAAGTTCAAACATTGAACACAACTAGGTGAAATAAAAGAGTGAGTAGAACCGGTATCTAACACGGTATAGACTCACAAGAGTTTATGGATAACATACAAGTGATAATTTTATTTCAGGTTCCTCGTCAAGAAAAAAATGCTCTCTCTTAAACTATGGCTTGGGCTTTTCTGGGACGGTCTTTGGTGCCTCCATCCTATTGAACCTTATCTTTGGGTGAACGACAAAAATCGGGCTAATGACCTTCTCTTCCACAATTATAGCATACTTTGGATGCATCGCGCAGTTTGGACTGATGTGTCCCTCCCCTCGCATTTGAAGCATAGATAGGTGGTCGTTCTCCTTCCTTAACAAGGGTGCTGGTGCTGACGTCTTTCCATATTGTTGAATTTCTCTTCTTGAAATGTCCCATTCTTATTGTTTTTGACCATGATTACCATTGAAGTGGTTACCATTTCTTGGCATGTTGATTCCCTCCATGCTTATTGTCACCGCTTTGATGATGTTATCACCAGTATTATCATTTTTTCGGCTGCTCTCTTTTGGTTACGTTGACTCGTTATCGCGTTCTACTAATTGAGCCATATTTACAACATCTGAATACAGACACAGTTTATGAGAAATAAGATATTGACATATCTCCGGTTTCAAACCTCTTAAAAACATCAGCGTCATTCTCTCTTCATTATCACCAAGTGGGACGCAAATCGGGGACAACTCGGTAAACTTGGCTTCGTACTGCGACACGGTCATGTTGTTTTGCTCCAACTTGATAATTCACCTCTTTCATGTGACGAATACTTTCGGAAAAGTACTTGTCATTGAACAATTCTTGGAACTTCTCCCAAGACATCTTTGATGTGCTCAGGCTGGGTACGTTTTTACAGATTCCACCAGTAATCTGCCTCTTCACGCAACATAAAGGTGGCAAAGAGAACCTTTTGCTCCTCGGAGCATCCCAAGACATAAAATATCTTGGTGATCTGCTTTAACCAGTCTCCGCCTTAAGTGGTTCTGGTTTCCCAAAAACTCCGGTGGTCCTAGCTCCTTGAATTGCTTAGTGGTGACCAACGTGGGTTGTCATTGTTTCCTCCTTCATTTGGATAGGAGCCGCTCTCGCCCGTTGTTGCATGAATTGCTCCTTGAACTGCTTAGCGGTGACCGTCCGAGAGTTATTTTGTTGTTGCATGAATTGCATAAAGTCTCTGACCATCCATCATTCACCATTTCATCGGTTGAATTATTTTCATTAGGATTATTGTCCTCTGGTTGCACATTAACCTGAGCATTGATCGTTGGTGATTCAATGGTCTCATGTGCTTCATTGTTTATCTCAACTTTTTCGGATGCCATTTGCAAATACTGCAACAAAACAAGGTTAATTAACATATAACATATTATCCATATACTTTGACCGACCAATTAAATACCAAATAAACTTAGGTAGGTCTACTAGCGAAGGAATTTCCCGTCTCTCCCTCCTAGTTCTATTCTCACATCCTAGCCAGGGATCTATCCTAAGCTCTGATACCACTGTGACGCCCCCAAAATTGGTATACATCACCCATTTGGGTCGTCAGATACATGGTACAGAAATCAATACAACTTACTAATACAAACTGTCGTGTTACATACGAAAAACATAAACTGCGAAGTTTGAATACAAATATTTATTTCTAGGAGTAATTCATACTCAAAAGGAGTCCTCATTACATTTATTAACACACTATTACATAGAATAGTGAGGACTACTAACTAATACTATTCATTCGGACCATCACTCCGTTTTCCGATTGCCCCAGCTACGTTTATTTCCTGAAGAGAACAGTGAAAGAAAGGGTGAGCTCAACTAGTCAGTAAGAAATATTATGACTAAGATAATGCAGAATAAATTATCATTAGTCTTCAACAATGTTAAACTGATAAAATATAATAGACATCAAGTTTAAACTGCAGCGGAACAAGCAATCCATTAAAAGAGTCAAGTAGAAAATAAAATCTACTATCTTCTATGATTTAAAAGGTTTTTCAACACTGTTATCGCTGGGACTCAGCTTAATAAAATAATCCACATCATCGAATCACCCCTGCACCACGGCTAAGGATATTCGGGTATTCATTAATGGTCATGATCATGCTAACAACTGTCCATCAATGCACTACGGGCCAATGAGGACTTTTACCACATCATTTGTAACATTACGGTCATGATTATACCGAATAATCCCTGGTCATAATCATACCAAGTCCATCTATGCACTACAGGCCACAGATGACTTTCAGCAGAATATAAACATGAGGATGATGACAATGATATAAGAATTCAATAAAAACAAGTTCAAGAATTAATTTATCCAGGAATTAATAACGTCCAAATTGTCAACATGATACTGCTTTGTGGAGTAAACTTCAAGACTGATCAGGAGAATATTTTCATGAATAGATACTAGATGAAGCGCAAATGTCAAGGATATTCCACTAATTTCATGGAGTATAGAAGTCAAAGTTTTATCAACTGAGTATAATAAAGAATGGAATAACAAAGAAATCACCTGCATGCGATAGACCGCACAGACATGTTATTCTTAACAGAATAATAATAATGGAACCAGTCCGGCGTAACGCACAGACAGGATATTCCGACAGAATAATAAATAATGGAACCAGGTCCGGCGTAAACGCACAGACAGGATATTCGACAGAATAATAAAGAACAGTATAATAAATAATGGAACCAAGTCGGTGTAAAACACACAGACAGGATATTCGACAGAATAATAATAAAGACGGAACCGGTCCGGTTGTAAAACACACAGACAGGATGTTCCAACAGAATAATAGGAGAATGTCACCAAGTATAGGTATAGACCGCGTATACAGGTTATTCCAACTGAATAATAAAGAATGGAATAACAGAAGTTCTCTTCATGAATATAAAAGAAACAATATTCCCTACCTTAAAAGAATGGATATTGGAAAAGTGAAGTAGCAGAATACTTTTATTCTTTCTCTCTTATTCTCTCTATACTTTCTCTCTTATAGCTTGAATGAATTCGTGAAAAATAATGAAGCCTAGGCCTCTATTTATAGAAAACCTGAGGGTGGCTCTTGGTCTTAACGAGGGTCAATGACTCTTGGGTCTAACTCTGTCTAACAAGGGTCAAATGACTCTTGGTAATATTGAAGGACAACTACTATTGACGAAAGTAATTACTATTGACCAAGGTAAATACTATGACGAAGGTATTTACTATTGACCAAGGTAAATACTATTGACCAAGGTAAATACTATTGACCAAGGTAATTACTATTGACCAAGGTAAATACTATGACAAGATAATTACTATTGACGACGGTAATTACTATTAACGAAGACTCTTGGATGATGACATATGGCCCCCCATAAAAATAACCAAACTTACCACAACGTCTCAATTATTGATTTAATAATATAACATATTATACAGATGATACTATGACAATAATTTAAGAGATATGATGCAGCAATTACTGTAGCAATAATTTAGTATGCTGAGTGACTTTCACGTAAGCATCAATAATCAATACCGTGTGCTACTATGCAACCACGCGTATTACTGTACTTTTACTACCGGGTAGTTCAACATTTTTTAACGGTTTTAACGGTAACACCTCAGCCGTTATTTTTATAGAAAGATAATTTTGTCGTTTTCTAACTACGACTATACTTCTGTTGTGGGGCCACCAATGATTGTGCCGTCGTACGAATATTCTCCCGACCAAACGAATATTTTAAAACAACTTGCTTACTTTACAAATTTATAATAATACCCACAACTATAATATTATATCAAATCCACACCATAATTATTTCGAGAAAATTAAATATTTATTCTTAAATCTGGGGTCTCACAATTTCTACCAGTAATCTGCTTCTCCTCGCAACATAAAGGCGGCAAAGGGAACCTTTTGCTCCTCGGAGCATCCCAATATATCAAATATCTTGGTGATCTGCTTTATCCATGTTTTCGCTATAAGTGATTTTGGCTCTCCCTTAAACTCGGTGGTCCCAGCTCCTTGAACTGTTTAGCGGTGACCGTCCGAGAGTTTTCAGTGTTTCCACCTATATTTTGGACAGGAGCCGTTCTCGCCTGCTGTTGCATGAACTGCATAAAGCTTTTAAACATTCCATCATTCATCATCTGGTCAGTGTTGTTGTTTGCATGAGGATTGTCACCTTCCTGATGCACTTATCTGATTATTGATATGTGGTGAATCAACAGTCGCCTTTGCTCCATTGCTATTCTCAATATTCTCAGATGCCATTTTCAGATACTGCCACAAAATAAAAGTTAATTGATATGTCATATATTATCCTTGTATTATGACCGACCAATTAAATATCATGCAAATAAACTTAAGTAGGTCATACTAGCGAAGGAATTTCCGTCTCTCCCCTTAGTTCTATTCTCACATCTTAGCCAGGGATCATATCCCTAAGCTTTGATACCAACTGTGACGCCCCCAAATTAGGTATACATCACCCATCTTGGGTCGTCAGATACAAAGTACAGAATACAAATACAACTTACTAATACAATTGTCGTGTACAATACGACAAAACATAAACTGCGAGTTTGAATACAAATATTATCTTCTAGAGAGTATTCATACTCAAAAGGAGTCCTCATTACATTTATTAACACACTATTACATAGAATAGTGAGGACTACTAACTAATACTATCATTCGAACCATCACTCCGTTCCCCGACTTGCCCCAGCTACGTTCTCATTTCTTGAAGAGAACAGTGAAAGAAAGGGTGAGCTCAACTAGTCCAGTAAGAAATATTATGACTAAGATAATACAGAATAAATTATCATTAGCCTTCAACAATGTTAAACTGATAAAATATAATAGACATCAAGTTTAACTGCAGCGGAACAACCAATCCATTAAAAGAGTCAAGTAGAAAATAAACTCAACTATCTTTTATGATTTAAAAGGTTTTTCAACACTGTGATCGCTGGGACTCAGCTTAATAAAATAATCCACATCATCGAATCACACCTGCACTACGGCCAAGGATATTCGTGTATTCATTAATGGTCATGATCATGCCAACAACTGTCCATCAATGCACTACGGGCCATGAGGACTTTACCACATCATTTATAACATTACGGTCATGATTATACGAATAATCCCTGGTCATAATCATACCAAGTCCATCTATGCACTACAGGCCACAGATGACTTTCAACATTTTATAACATGAGAATGATGACAATGATATAAGAATTCATAAAACAAGTTCAAGAATTAATTTATCCAAGAATTAACAACGTCCAAATTGTCAACATGATATGCTTTTGCGGAGTAAAATTCAAGAATGCTTAGAAGAAATATTTTCATGAAAAGATACTGGATGAACCGCAATTATCAAGGATATTTCCACTAATTTCATGGAGTATAGAAGTTAAAACTTAACCAGCTGAGTAAAATAAATAATGGAATAACAGAAAAAATCACCCGGCATGCGATAGACCGCACAGACAGGTTATTCCAACAGAATAATAAATAATAGAAACCAGGTCTGGCGTAAACGCACAGACATGATATTTCGACAGAATAATAAATAATGGAACAGGTCCGACGTAAACGCACAAATAGAATATTCCGACAGAATAATAAATAATAGAACCAGGTCCGGTGTAAAACACACAGACAGGATGTTCCAACAGAATAATAACAAGACAGAACCAGGTCCGGTGTAAAACACACAGACAGGATGTTCCAACATAATAATAATAAAAACGAAAACAGGTCGGTGTAAATCACAGACAGAATGTTCCAACAGAATAACAGAAGAATGTCACCAAGTATAGGGTAGACCGCGTATACAGGTTATTCCAACAGAATAATAAGAATTGGAATAACAACAGTTCTCTTCATAAATAAGAAAGAATAACACCCCTTACCGTTTTAAAGAAGAACTGAAATAAGGAAGTAGTTAAGTAGCAGAATACTTTTCTTCTTCCTCTCTATAGTTCTCTCTCTAGAGTTCAGTGAATTCGTAAGAAATAATGAAGGAATGAACTATTATTTATAGAAAAATAGAATGCATAGTAACTAATCCATGAACGGTCAGATTGATTACTTTAATCTGACGGTCCATATTAAAGAAAAATATTTTAAATAAATATAATATATTCTATTTATAAAATAACTTTAATAAAGTATTCTGTTTTATAAAAAAGATGTTCTATTTTATTACGTTAATAATACGAATAAAACAAAACTTCTTATCGCTAAATAATTCATATTATTAACTGACAATAATTGAATCAAACTGAGTGACTTCTCACATAAGCATTTAATCAATACGTACCGTGTGCTACTATGCAACCACACGTATTACTGTACTTTTACTACGAGTAGTTCAACAGTATCAATGGTTAAACTTCCGCCGTTATTTTTAATAAAATATTTTTATCGTTTTCTCAATCGACAATAATTCCGTTGTGGGGTCCACCAATGATTGTGCCGTTGTACGAATATTCTCTGTAAAAAGAATATTTCCCGACCAATCGAATATTATATAACAACTTGCGTACTTTGCAAAATTTTTAAATATTACCACAACTATAACATTATATCAAATTAACTCCATAATATTCAAAAATGATATTTATAGAAAATTCATCTTTATTTATAAAAGTTGGGGTCTTACATTACAGATCAAGTTTGCTTCGGCGTGCTAGCATTTTTCTATAAATAGAGTGCTGAGTTAGAATTGAAAATCACACCAGAAACATAAGCTTTCTCTTTTTCTCTCTCTATATTATCGAGCGTATTTTGTAAGTATTTAGATACTTTGAGAGTTACTATTTAGTACAAGTTTCGTTCAGCATCATATTCGACATTTTCTTCCGAAGTACTGTTTCTTTAAGGTAAGGGTTGTTATTTTTTTTTTATAAATGATATTATTTCTTTCAATATCATTATGCCAAACTATTGGTCTGAATTTTTTATCAAATTTAAAATTTTTTGTGTCGAAATTACTATTCACGTATACGACACTATTCAATAAAAAATAAAATTTTTCTTCTTTGTCCCAGATGTCTATTATGGTTACTATCTTTGATTGTATCCATGTTTTGATCGTCATTCTTGAATTTTTTTCCATTATATTTTATTATGGAGTATTTTTAAACTTGAATTATCTAAAGTACGAATATCTAAAACTTATCCTTTTATCGTACGGGATTCGTTCTCTAAAATATTTTTCATCATCCTCAGTCATTAATGGTGATACTTGATGAATATCTTTGACCTGTATTGCAAAGATGAATAATTACCTGATGAATATCTTTGGCCCATAGTGCAAAAATGAATAGGTGTTCAGATGAACATGACCAACTAGTGATACAAATTAATATCTTTAGCCCGTAGTGTAAAGATGAATATTTTATTCAAGATGTATATTGATTGATTTTACAGGGAAAAAATATTGATGATGGACTTTTAAATTCATAGATGATAGTAGATTTCATTCACTACTTAACTCTTCTAATGAATTATTGTTTCCGCTGCAGTTGTTGATCTAAAACTTGTTGTCTATTATATTCTATCAGATTTTTCCCTGTTGAAGACTATTGATAATTTGTTGTACATTATCTTAGTCATAATATTCTTTACTGGACTAGTTGAGCTAACCCTTTTTTTTGTTCCATTTTTCTTCTTAGGAGGTGATAATATAACATGAACTAGCCGGGGTATGGAGTGATGGTTCTAGAAAGTTGTTTTAACAGTCCTCACTATTTTTGTAAAATAGTGTATCAATAATTGTAATGAGGACTCCTTTTGAATTTTAATACTTTCTATTAGACAATATTTGTATTTAAACTCACAGTTTATGTGTTGTCGTATTTTACACGACAATTGTAGTAATGAAGTTGTATTTATTTATGTACCATGTATTTGGCGACTCAGAAGGGGTGATGTATACCTATTTTGGAGGCGTCACAGTTGGTATCAGAGCTTAGGGATATGATCTCTGGCGGAGATCGGGGAATAGAACTAGGAGGGGAGAGACGAGTAAATCATTCGCTAGTGTGTCCTACCTAAGCTTATTGTTGGTCGGTCATAATATATGGATATTATGCAATATGTTAATTTGTTTAAATAACCCTTGTTTTATGGCAGTATTTAAGAATAGCAGCTGAGAACGTTAATAATGGAGTAAATGAGACTGTGGAGACACCTTCAATCACTAACCAGGAGAACGTGCAACAGGAAGGCAATATTCCTCCTATAAACAACACTACCGAAAAAATAATGAATGATGGGATGTTTAGAAGCTTTTTGCAGTTCGTGCAAAATCAGACGAGGGAGACTCGTGTACAAAATACGGGTGGAAATGATAGCAACACGCGGTCTGTCACAGCCAAGCAGTTTAAAGAGTTGAGACTACCAGAATTCTGGGGAAAGCTGAATCTGATTTAAGGCGAAAACGTGGGTCAAGCAAATTACCAAAATATTCGATGTCTTGGGATGCACGGAAGAACAGAAGGTTCCATTCGCCACCTTTTTGTTCTATGGTGAGACAGGATTACTGGTGGAATTTGTGAAGCGTACCCAGCCTGCCGCACTTAGCATGTCTTGGGAAATGTTTCAGAAGCTGTTCAATGATAAGTACTTTCCTGAAAGTATTCGTCATATGAAGGAGATAGAGTTTATCAACTAAAACAAAATAACATGACTGTGTCTCAGTACGAGGCAAAGTTCGCAGAGTTATCCAGGTTTGCACCTCATTTGGTAGAGAATGAGGAACGAATGACACGGATGTTTCTGAGAGGTCTAAAACCTGATATTAGGCAATATCTTATCTCTCATAAATGAATATCTTCAACCGAGGGACCATAACCAGGGTCATACCGAGGGTGACAGCATGTCATCGGAGCGATGAGAACCAGCACGGAGGGAAAAATATAGACAAAAGCGGTAACCACTTGGGTGGTAATCGTGGCCGTGATAACAGGAGAGGTGAGTCAAGTAGAAATTTCAAAAGAGGAGATTCAATTATGATGGGAAGACATCAGCAGCAGCACAGCACCAACAACAAATTCTAGGGGAGGGAGAACGACCACCGGTTAGATGATACAGATGCAAAAAGGAGGGACACATAAGTCCAAATTATTCACAGCCTTCCAAGGTATGTTTCAATTGTGGAAAAAACGGTTATATATCCCGATTTTGTCCGGTAACAAAGTCAAAATCCAACTGGGACGGCGGCACCAAAGGCGACTATGGACAAAACAAAGTCGGTGGTTCAAGGGAGGGCGTTTGTCGTGACTGGCCAAAACGCGAGAAACCTGAACGAGGTGATCACGGGTAAGCTAATCTTGAACTCTTGCTAAGTTTATACCTTACTAGATACCGGTTACCTATTCTTTTATCTCTCCTGCTTTGTGCTCAACGTTTAAACTTGACTCCCGGAAAAATTGGACTTTGACTTATCTGTGGAGACTTCGTTAGGAGAAACTTTTGTTACATCACTGTTTACAAATCTTGTTTGATCCAAGTTGGCACCATCACATTACCTATTGATCTTATCTCTTTGAAGATACTTACTTTTGATTGATTTTAGGAATTGATTGGTTAACCACTCATCATGCCAAAATTGATTGTTTTCGTAAGGTTGTTAGTTTTCATATTTCTAACCAACCTGTTATACGAATTCAAGCAAACTAAACCACTAAAATCAGTCACTGTCATATCAAGCCATAAAGCTATTCGTTTATTGAAAAATGAATGTCAAGTTTCTTAGCCATATTATGGACTTGAACAAAAATATGTCAGATTTTAATATATTCCTGTTGTTAGTGAATTTTCTGACGTATTTCCTGAAGAACTCTCTGGTCTACCCCCATAACGTGAAGTTAAATTCTTTATTGATCTTGAATGGGTACAAAGCCCATTTCTAAAACCCATTCGAATAGCTCCTATTGAAACTTCAAGAGTTCAAAGTTCAACTACAGGAATTGTTAGATATCGATTTTATTCATCCTAGTATATACATCTCCTTGGGGTGCTCCTATTTTATTCGTAAAGAATAAAGACGGGAGTATGCGACTTTGTATCGACTGTAGGGAATTAAAACTATGTCACCATCAAGAATAGGATCCCTACTCGCATTGATGACCTATTTGACCAGTTATTGCAAGGAGTACAATTCTTTTCAAAGATCGATCTTCGTTCTAGATATCATCAGCTAAAGATTAAAACTGAGGATTTCCAAAGACTGCCTTCAGAACTCGGTACGGGCATTATGAATTCCTAGTCATGTCTTTTGGATTGATAATGCTCATGCAGCTTTCATAGATATGATGAACCGTGTATTCAAAGAATATTTGGATCAGTTCGTTGTTGTCTTTATTGATGACATTCTCATCTATTCCAAAAGCCATGTGAAGATCATGAGCACCATTTGAAGCTGGTACTCCAAAGGCTTCGCGATAACATGCTATATGCCAAGCTAAAAAATTACGACTTCTAGCTTGAGGAAGTAGCATTCCTTGGGCACGTGGTGTAAAAAACATGGAGTATCTGTTGACCCGGCGAAGATTGAAGCCATACAAAGTTGGGAGCAACCGAAGTCGGTGACCGAAGTATGTAGCTGGTTATTATCAAAGATTTATGGAAGGATTTTCTCGAATCGCTACTCGTTAACTCAGCTGACTCGGAAAGATACAAAATTCGTATGGAGCGAAGAATGCGAGAAGAGTTTCCAAGAGCTCAAGAGGAGACTCATTTCGGCACCTGTTCTGACAATACCATCTGGTTCGGATGGATTTGTTATCTACAGCGATGTTTTAGGCAAAGGGTTAGGATGTGTTCTCATGCAATATGGGAAATCATAGCCTATACCTCGCGACAACTCAGGAATATGAGAGGAATTATCCTACTCATGATCTGGAGTTGGCAGCAGTCATTTTTGCGTTGAAAATCTGGAGACACTACCTGTATGGGTAGAAAGTGGAGATTTATACGGATCATAAAAAGTCTCAAATATTTCTTCACCCAAAAGAACTCAACATGCGGTTAGCGACGTTGGCTCGAGCTGTTGGATAGATTACTATCATACCATCCAATATCATCTTGGAAAGCAAACGTGGTAGCTGACGTATTGAGTAGAGATCGTATGCAAGTATAAGTGCAATGTGGTTAACGCAAAGGCCATTTTGTATAATTGCAAAAGGATTGAGATAGAGGTAAGGCTCCAAGTACCCACGTTATGATATCAAATATACAAGTAGAACGACTTTAATCAATAAAGTTAAAGCTGCTCAATCTACGGACCTGGAGCTGATGCGTATGAAGAAGAAAGTATAAGAAGATGCTATTCCAGAAGCAAGAATCGATGAAGAAGGAATACTTCGAGTCCACTCCAGACTTTGTGTTCCTAATGATTTTGACTTGAAGTTAGAATCATGATGGAGGCACGCAACACACCGTTTACAATCCATCCTGGGAGTACCAAAATGTACCATGATCTTTGACATACATTTTGGTGGAGCAATATGAGAGGAAATCGCGGATTTATTCGAGGTGTTTTAACTTGTCAACGAGTAAGGCAGAGCATCAAGTGCCAAGGGTCCATTGCAACCACTTGAGATTTCGAAATAGAAGTGGAACACATTACCATGGATTTCGTTAGGGTCTTCCCAAGTTTCTCAAGGCATAGATACGATTTGGGTTATTGTTGATAAATTAACCAAGTCTGCTCATTCTTGCCTATACGAGAGACTTATTCCCTTGAACGTCTTGCTCGTATGTACGGAATGAGATTGTGAGATTGCATGGCATGCCAGTATCCATAATTTCGGATCGTGACCCAGATTCATACTTCACGATTTTGGGTTAGCTTGCAGAAAGCTATAGGCACGGATTTACGATTCAGTTCAGCATACCATCCTCAATCGGACGGACGGCAATCAGAAAGAACTATTCAAACTCTTGAAGATCTATTAAGACTATGTGTCCTAAATTTCAAGGGAGTTGGGATAAGTACCTACCATTGGTGGGAATTCTCCTACAACAACAGTTGTCAAGCAAGTATAGGCATGGCTCCATTCGAGGTGTTGTATGGAAAAAAATGTCGTTCTCAGTATGCTGGGACGAGGGGGTGAAGCAACGTTGTTGGGACCAGAATTGGTATGTATGACTATAGAGAAAATTCAAATGATCCGACAACGTATACAAACGGCACAGGATCGACAAAAGAGTTATGCGGATCTTCATCGAAAGGACGTGGAATTTATATTGGGGATTTGTTGTGTTACGTATTACTCCATGGAAGGGGAGTATACAAGATTTGGGAAAAAGAGAAAAGCTCAATCCAAGATTTGTTGGTCCATTTGAGATTCTTGACCGAATAGAAAATGTGGCTTTAGACTCGCATTAACTCCATACATGTCTCGTGTCATAAATATTTTCACATATCTATGCTTCGTAAATATGTGAAAGACCCAAACCACATAATTGAGTTAGAACCAGACGAGATAGCTGAAGATTTTAACGTACGAAGAGGTACCTGTTAAGATCTTGGATAGGAAAGAGAATGTCCTACGCACCAAGGTTATATCACAAGTCAAGATTTTGTGGAGGAACCATGCTATTGAATAAAATGACCTGAGAGTTGGAATCGGAAATGAAGCGAGGTACCCTCACCTTTTCAAAATACCAGGTTACGTACGTCAATTTCGAGGACGAAATTTCATAAGGAGGGGAGGTTGTAAGACCCAACTTATAATAAATAAAATTAAATTTCTCTATTTATTATCTTAATATAATAAAGTGATAATTTGATATAATGCTTTGGTTATGGGTGAAATGTGCAAATTTTACAAAATAAGCAAGTGGTTATAAAATAATCATTGTTGTCGGGGAATATTCGTTTTGGTCGTAGAATATTTTTTTTGTTGGAATATACGTACGACGGCGCAGTCATTTGTAGGTCCCATAACGAAAAACGGTCGGATGAAGAAAACGAAAGTTTGAGTTTTTATAAATAATGGCGTAGTAGTTACCGTTAACACTGTTGAAATACCCGTGGTTAAAATACAGTAATACGCGTGGGTGCACAGTAACACACGGCATTGCATAGTATTGTTGAATTATTGATCCTTACGTAAGAAGCTCAATAATTATTACAGTAATTACTGTTCAATATTTTATTTTATTGATTCAATAATTGCTGCGTTGATATTTTATATTATTGTTGTTTCAATAATTGTCACTGCACAGTATTTTCTATTATCAGATTAATAATTCATATTATTTGAATAATATTATTAGATAGCATTATTAGCAATGTCTAAAAAGTTCTGTCTAAGGAGAGGTTTGGTCACCTAATTACGCGCCAGTAAGGAGAAATCCTTATTGGAAAGCCCTCTCTTTCCTGAAAACGGCATGGTTGTCATAATTGTGATTCTGTAATATTATTTGTGAATAATTAATTATTAATTTATATGATAAGGAAATATTTATTTGATGTGGATATAAATGATGGATTTATTTATGTGGTTATAAATGAAGGAATTAGTATTGAGGGGTTTTATCAGTATTTTGTCGGAATGGAGGTTTTAAAAATTAAACACGTGTTCTTAAAGCTCTATTGCGTGAGTTATAATTTTAATCCGACCGTTAGATCATTGTGATTTTTGAAAATGTTATACATATATAAGTTGAGTATATGTCCATAAATTTTGAACGTTAAAAATTAACGCATGATTTGTTATGAATTTTAAGAGGTGACTGATTTAGAAATTGTTGAAGTTTCTAAATTATCTTTTTGGTAAAAAATTCTAGAATTGGTGGGTCCCACTTTTGGTTGGTAAGAAATGTGCTCAAATTTTATTTCAAATGTGGTGGATGACAATAGATCAGGTAAAGCCATCAGGTTACAGGTCAGGTCTGCTTCGGCGTGCTAGCATTTTCCTATAAATAGGGTGCTGAGTTTGAATTAAAAATCACACCAGAAAATAAGTTTTCCCTCTTTTCTCTCTCTATATTATCGAGCGTATTTTGTGAGTATTTAGATACTTTGAGAGTTGCTATTCAGTACAAGTTTCATTCAGCATCATATCAGATATTTCATTCCGAAGTACTATTTCTTTGAAGTAAGGGATGTTATTTTTTTTCGTAAATGATATTATTTCTTTCAATATCGTTATGTCGAAATATTGGTCTAAACTTTTTATCAAATTTAGAACTTTTTGTGTCGGGATTACTATTCACGTATACGGCACTATTCACATATACAGCACTATTCACGAATACGACACTATTCACCAAAAAATAAAATTTTCTCTTCTTTGTCCCAGATGTCTATTATGGTTACTATCTTTGATTGTATCCATGTTTTGATAGTCATTCTTGAATTTTTCTCCATTATATTTTATTATGGAGTATTTTTAAACTTGAATTATCTAAAGTACGAATCTCTAAACTTTGTCCTTTTATCGTATGGGATTCGATCTCTGAAATTTTTTTCATCATCCTCAGTCACTAATGGTGATACTTGATGAATATCGTTGGCCTGTAGTGCAAAGATGAATGATTACTTAATGAATATCTTTGGCCCGTAGTGCAAAGATGAACAGGTGTTGAGATGAACATGACCAACTGGTGATACAAATAAATATCTTTGGCCTGTAGTGCAAAGATGAATATTTGATTCAAGATGTATATTGATTGATGTTCAGGGATAAAATATGATGATGGCCTTTTAAATTCATAGATGATAGTAGATTTCATTCTTACTTAACTCTTCTAATGAATTATTATTTCCGCTGCAGTTGTTGATCTAAAATTTGTTGTCTATTATTTCTATCAGATTTTTTTCCTGATGAAGACTATTGATAATTTATTGTATATTATCTTAGCCATAATATTTTTTACTGGCTAGTTGAGCCTCACCCTTTTCCTTTTTGTTCCATTTTTCTTCTCAAGAGGTAAAAAATATTGCAGGAACTAGCCGGGGTATGGAGTGATGGTTCTTAGAAAGTTGTTTTAGCAGTCCTCACTATTTTTGTTTAAAATAGTGTTTCATTAATTGTAATGAGGACTCTTTTTGAGTTTTAATATTGTCTATTAGACAATATTGGTATTAAACTCACAGTTTGTGTGTTGTCGTATTTTGCACGATAATTGTAGTAATGAAGTTATATTTATTTATGTACCATATATTTGACGACTCAGAATGGGTGATGTATACCTATTTTGGGGGCGTCACAGTTTATCTTAGTAGAAACTAGATTTAACTAGTATAATGGATATTATTCTGAGAAAATCTTGCACTATAAGCTACACTCAAAGTATTCTTATACTTAAAAAAATACTCCCAATATTGCAGTAGGAAACGCTTGTAATTTTTGGTGTGTTTTAAGATAGAGGGTTACCCCCCCTTTTATATTGTAATTCGGACGGAAATGATAAACTTTTCCTGCCTAATTTTATTTTTCTTTCTCTGCCTAACTTGCCTAACTCACACTTTCTTTATGGTTGAGGTTCACATTTTGGAAGATGAATTACAAAAGGAATTCTAACCAACCAACTGGGGAAAAAAAAGGACAAGGCTATACTACTTTTGAAAACAAAGCATTCAAAATACAATTTACTCACCTCCGTTCCTTTTATCACACACACACAAACACACACACACACCCACCACACACACAACACATATATATTATATATATATATATATATTATATTACTATTTATTCATTATAAAATATAATATATTATATAGTATTATAATATATTTGAATGAATATTTTCTCGGAGAATTATATATAATTTTTCAAATTTTCAACAAATATTTCATGCTAAATTCCTCTAAAAATTGAACAAATATTCACCACATAATAAATATTCAAATTAATATTAAAAGCCACAATATTGACAACAAGATCATACTCAGGAAAATGGAGTTTTTTCGATAAGGATTTATCCTTATTGGCGCGCAATTATATAACCTAACCCCCTTTTCTCGACAAAACTTTATAGACATTGTCAATAATGCTAATTAATGTAAGACCCCAACTTTTATAAATAAAGATGAATTTTCTATAAATATCATTTTTGAATATTATGGAGTTATTTGATATAATGTTATAGTTGTGGGGTAATATTTATAAATTTTACAAAGTACGCAAGTTGTTATATATATTCGATTGGTCGCGGAAATATTCTTTTTAACAGGGAATATTCGTACAACGACACAATCATTGGTGGTCCCACAACGGCAATATTGTCGGATTGAGAGAAAACGACAAAAATATTTTATTAAAAATAACGGCGGAAGTTTTTACCATTGTTACTGTTGAACTACTCGGTAGTAAAAGTACAGTAATACGTGTGGTTGCATAGTAACACACGGTATTGATTATTAATGCTTATGTGAGAAGTCACTCAGTTTGATTCAATTATTGTCAGTTAATAATATGAATTATTTAGCGATAATGACGTTTTGTTTTATTCGTATTTTAACGTAATAAACAGAGAAACATCTTTTTATATAAAACAGAATACTTTATTAAAGTTATTTATAAATAGAATATATTATTATATTTATTTAAAAGATTTTCTTTAAATATGGACCGTCAGATTAAAGTAATCAATCTGGACCGTTCATGGATTAGTTACTATGCATTCTAATTTCTATAAATAGCAGTCATTCCTTCATTATTTCTTACGAATTCACTGAACTCTAGAAAGAGAAACTATAGAAAGAAACTATAGAGGAGAGAAGAAGAGTATTCTGCTACTTAACTACTTTCTTATTTCAGCTCTTCTTTAAAAGGTAAGGGGTGTTATTCTTTCTTATTCATGAGAGAACTGTTGTTATTCCATTTTTATTATTCTGTTGGAACATCCTGTCTGTGTGTTTTTTACACCGGACCTGGTTCCGTCTTTTATTATTTATTTTGGAAACATCCTGTCTGAGTGTTTTACACCGGACCTTGGTTTCGTCTTTATTATTATTCTGTTGGAATATTCTGTCTGTGCGTTTTACGCTGGACCTGGTTCCGTCTTTATTATTATTCTGTTTAAATATCCTGTCTGTGCGTTTTCGCGGACCTGGTTCCATCTTTATTATTATTTGTTGGGAATATCTGTCTGTGCGTTTTATGCATGACCTGGTTCCATTATTTATTATTATGTTGGAATTACCTGTCTGTGCGGTCTATCGCATGCATGGTGATTTCTTTTGTTATTCCATTCTTTATTATACTTAGTTGGTTAAGTTTTGACTTCTATACTCCATGAAATTTGTGAATATCCTTGATAATTGCGTTTCATCCAGTATCTTTTTATGAAAATATTCTTCTAAGCATTCTTGAATTTTTACTTCACAAAGCAAGTATCATGTGACAATTTGGACGTTGTTAATTTTTGGATAAATTAATTCTTGAATTTGTTTTATTGAATTCTTATATTATTGTCATCATCCTCATGTTTATAAATGTTGAAAGTCATCTGTGGCCTGTAGTGCATAGATGGACTTGGTATGATTAAGACCAGGGATTATTCGGTATAATCATGACCGTAATGTTATAAATGATGTGGTAAAAGTCCTCATTGACCCGTAGTAGTGATTTATGGACAGTTGTTGGCATGATCATGACTATTAATGAATACACGAATATCCTTGGCGTAGTGCAGGGGTGATTCGATGATGTGGATTATTTTATTAAGCTGAGTACAGCGATCACAGTGTTGAAAAACCTTTTAAATCATAAAAGATAGTAGAGTTTATTTTCTACTTGACTCTTTTAATGGATTGCTTGTTCCGCTGCAGTTTAAACTTGATGTCTATTATATTTATCAGTTTAACATTGTTGAAGGCTAATGATAATTATTCTGCATTATTTAGTCATAATATTTCTTTACTGGGCTAGTTGAGTTCACCCTTTCTTTCACTGTTCTCTTCAGGAAATGAGAACGTAG
This sequence comes from Panax notoginseng, assembly GCA_016801055.1. Lineage (NCBI taxonomy): Eukaryota > Viridiplantae > Streptophyta > Magnoliopsida > Apiales > Araliaceae > Panax > Panax notoginseng. The sequence goes on along the minus strand of CM029023.1, from coordinate 172,165,987 downwards.
CTGGGGCAAGTCGGGGAACGGAGTGAGTGATGGTTTCGAATGATAGTATTAGTTAGTAGTCCTCACTATTCTATGTAATAGTATGTTAATAAATGTAATGAGGACTTTTTTGAGTATGAATACTCCTCTAGAGATAATATTTGTATTCAAACTCGCAGTTTATGTTTTTGTCGTATTGTATACGATAGTTGTATTTGTATTCTGTACTTTGTATCTGAGACCCAAGATGGGTGATGTATACCTAATTTTGGGGGCGTCACAGTTGGTATCAGAGCTTAGGGATATGATCC
>CM029023.1:171756405-172165597 GCA_016801055.1 Panax notoginseng | reverse complement strand
AGAAGTGGATAGCTAGCCCAACATCCAACCGGCCCAAGATGGACAGCCTCAGGGGCAGAGTGGAGCTGGTTCGAGGAGAAATAGTACTTTTGGCTATGGAAGCCGCTACCATCAAGAAGGTTGTTGTGGAAGTTCCAAATCAAACATTGGTTCCTTTATGATGAGCCGGAAACCAAACAGATGGAATCAAGCCAAGAAAGCAAGGAAATTGGAGGCAGAAGCTTGTTACCTGGGAGGGTGATCCATATACAAGTGCTGATTTGTATAACAAGATGGTGCTCATGATTGAAAATAGTGTTGAAGAATCAGCAAGTAAGACTTCATTCATTCTATTTCTATTGTTAAATTGATTGCAATCCCAGATGATACTTATTTTGATACATTCTCAGAGGATTTTTGCATATAATTTTTATATATATATTCCACATTTAGATTAAACTATGGGAAAAAATGAAAATTACAATTACTTATAAAGATGGATAACTTTATTTTCCTTGACCTGAAAACTCATTACTAATTTGGGCTTTGTAGTGGTGGTTGCTGAGTGTTGATGAAATTAATTAATTATTGCATTATAGACATAAGCAGATGAGTTTACTATTGTAGGTCAGTAATTATAATGCCTTTTGACCTATGAAAATATTTATGTAACTTAATTCTTTTGTGCAATTTGTACTTTTGGCAGTTAATATGAGCCGGCATGATTCATCAATGTCCATCCATAGTGCAACAACATTTATTCCACCCCCTTCAACAGCTAGGTCGGTATCAATGAGAGATATGGGTACAGAAATGACTCCTATTGCTAGCCAGGAGCCTTCCAGGACCGGAACTCCTGTAAGGGCAACAACACCAATGCGTAGTCCTACCTCTTCACAACCATCAACTCCAAAAAGAGCTGCACCAACTTTATCTCCCATTGATCATCCAAACAACCTGTTGGATCCCATTAAAAAAGAGTTGTCTGAGAAGGAGTTGCAGATGAAAACTAGGAGGGAGATAATGCTTCTTGGAACTCAGCTGGGTAAGATGAATATTGCAGCCTGGGCTAGCAAAGAAGAGGAGGACAATGATGCATCTACTTCACTGAAAAATCTGGGAGAGGAACAACGAGCAAAAAGTGTGATTGAGACACGTGCAGCAGCTTGGGAGGAGGCAGAAAAAGTAAAGTGTATGGCCAGGTATTTCACTCAACCCTTGATTTGACTTTATGCCTTAAACCCCAGCTACCAGGGAATTACTTAGACAAATTGATTTTTTGCCACTTGGCTTTATCCGTATCTAGGACCATGTATTCTGTCGGTGTTTACAGCACTGCATATGGTTTTGGCTCTTGACCTTTATTCTCTTTGGTCTTTTCGCCTTGTAGCTTTGTCAACTCATTCAGTGGTTCTATTGATTTCAACCAATATGGTTTAATCTTCGCACTATAATACTTTTGTCCAAAGCTCTGAATCTATACCGTAATGGACTGAATTCCTAATGTATGAAAAATAGAACCTCTGGTGCATGTGTTTTTAAATTTGGACCATAGTTTTATTGGTAGGAAGTAAGATATTTTTTCATGAACAAATTATATCAAGTATATTAACAAAGGAAGAAGGTATTAGTGTTATGTTGTTACAAGTCAACTTTGCATAGAGTGAAAGTAACATATTAAAATACATCATCTTAAGTATTGGTGTATATAACTGAGTGTTGCCTAAAATCGTAGTTTCAGTCTATGCTTTCTAAGGCTAGCTAAGTACCTCAGATTTATAAGTACCAGGTAGGTGTTGGCTATGTCTGTTTACTATTTCAGTGTGGCAAAAGAAAGTAATGGATGCTTACTTTACTCTCAGGTTCAAACGTGAGGAGATCAAGATACAGGCATGGGAAAACCATCAAAAAGCAAAGACTGAAGCTGAGATGAGGAAAATTGAGGTGAAGTGTATGCTTTTGCTACCAAACTATTAGTTTATGTTGACCTGCTCGACTTGTATGTTCAACATTTAAGCTAAAACAACTTTATTTGGTTTATATTTGTGTACACTTCAACACTTCCACTAAGGGTTCTAAGCATGTTATAGCAATCTTCTCTGATTCCTTTAATTTAGCCTCATCCTTCGCTGCTCGGCTTGAATTATTGTTCTTATTTTTTCTTTGGCTCGGTACCAATAAATTTATATTTATACTGGATCACATAGGTTTTTGTCTATATCCCTTGCAGTAGAATAGCATAATTTGTTTACATTTGAATGCTTTTCAAAAACTTGCATCTCTTGTAGTGTTCTGCTGTAATGGGCAGTGGAACCTGTACACTTTGAGATTCTTTTATTCCTTTGTAACGTATTTTTGATATTGCAATAGTTGTTGTGTTACCCAAAATGATGATTGAACTTGGAGGAACAGCCTGTCTGAGAACCTTTTAATCATTTAGAATCTCTTCAGGGCATTTGTTAATATAATGCAGCTATAGTTTAACTGTTGTGTTACTGGACATGTTCTCAGCTGCTTATTGCTATGTTTGGAATTAATTCGAAAGATAATTGATTTTACATGTCTTGTTGCATTCTGCTCTCATGATCATTTTTGTTCTCCTAGTTCTGTAGAAGTTGTAGTTCAACTTAAGTGTACAGGCTGCCCTCATGTCTTTCTATTTAAGAAATGTTTCTATAGTTAAAAATAAAATTTGGATGTAACTATTTGTATATGATAGGCCAATGAGCTTGAATCCACACCCCAATTATTTTGTATATGAAACATAATGACCGAGTATTTTACATTGCAAATTGCAATGCTCAAAAAGTCTAATAACAGCTTCACTGGACTAAACACACAAATGACAACCTTACCCTCATCACTTTCAGGTAGAGATAGAAAGGATGAGGGGCCGAGCACATGATAAGCTTATGAACAAGCTAGCAGCTGCAAGGCACAAAGCTGAAGAGAAGCGGGCAGCAGCAGAATCCGAGAGAAACCGCCAATCTGCAAAAACAGAGAAACAAGCAGAGTATATTCGCAGAACTGGCAGAATACCTTCATCATTTTCCTGCTGCAGTTGGTGGTGCTCTTGAAATTTGAATTACCTGATGCATGCAATTTATTTAGTCTAGATGCCTGTTCTTGCCATATAAATCACATTATTGTGTCTAGATGCCTGTTCTTGCCATATAAATCACATTATTGTGTCCTAGACTTGTGTAATCTTGTCCTTGTATTCTCTGTGTAGAAACTTGACCCATTATCATGGTAAAAATAGATTTATTTCTGGCATTTCTATCGAGTGATGTCCCAAAGTAAGATTGTAAGATACAAAACTTTTATAAACTTTACCATCTGAGCAATACGTACTTGCACATAATTAAGTTGGTCAGAAAATTCTGAATCATTTAACTCCTATGGAAGGAAATAACTTGTGCTTGTGATTTGACCTGAAAGTAAAACCACATAATATGCTCTGCTCATTTGCAAGAACAATTGGCTTACATATTAATAAAATAATTACCCAACTTAACAACATATTCTATCTCAACAAAGCCTTTTATTTATCTCAAACTAGTTGGCGTAGGCGAGCTGACAATTAATCTCATACATATGACCAGCCTTCATGATGAGATAAGAGTAAACGAATCCCCTGGGTCTGAGAACATCAAACTGCTAGCTACCTCATTCTATCCCATGCAATTTCAATGCGTTTTTTTGCCTCTTCTTTGGGAAATACCCATCCAAAGAGGAACAAGATGGTGACAACTATGATAAAGCTTGTTGCACCTCCAAATGCAAAAGGCAGACCAATTATGGATTCCTCTCCTTCTGGTGATTCAACCGCATTGCTTACAGGATCTTCTGTAGGCTCGAGCAAACAAGATGTTAACAAGGATTTACAAAGATGGATATTCCCTCAAAGCTTGAATCCGCAAACGTAGCAATCTGACCTCCAGTAGGGATGCTTCCAGACAACTGATTGTAAGCAACACTAAATTTTGAAAGGAAGCTGAGTTTCACCAATGAATTTGGTATTGTTCCGGAGAGATTGTTGTGGGACAAATCCAATGCCTCCAAGCTGGTCATCCCAGAGAAAGTATCGGGAATAGGACCTGATAGATTGTTGTTCTTCAGGTTCAATACATGCAGCTGTTTGAGATTTCCAAATTCTGCCAAGATTGGTCCAGTCAAAAAATTGGAGCTCAGGTCTAAAGAAGGTGGAAAGCTCCGAAATTTATTGTATTTCAGTGCTCTGGCATTTGGGTTTCTTTTCATGAAAAGTGGGAAGTCAAATGAAGGTTCTTCTAATGTGATACTGTGATAAATGAGACTTTGTAGCTTAGTCAGCCCTTTTGGGATCCCTTCAAAAAGTGTTGTTGGATATTTCACATGAATTCCACATCGGATAAATTCAAGAGTGTAGATGGGTTAATAAGTATGTTAGAGCCTCAACCTAATAGGTTAACCTTTTAGGTAAGGAGGTGGTCCAACATGTTTATTGGGCCCGTTTACACAGGTGTGCGCTGCATGGTGATGAATTGATGTGGAATGGATCGTACAATTCCGCTACAAAATGGTATCAAAGCATAGGTGTAACACGTGGTAACGATGTCATCAAATTCTTCGGTAACAAAGTTTGATGGGACTGAGAATTTTGGGCTATGGCAACAGAGGGTAAAGGATCTGTTGGTGCAACAAGGATTGGTAAAGGCGTTAAAGAAGAAACCGGATTCTATGACGACGGATGACTAGGATGAACTCCAAGCGAAGGCGGTAACTACAATTCGTTTGTGTCTAGCAGACGAGGTTATGTATCACGTGATCGGTGATGAATCGCCATCGGGTGTATGGAGTAAATTGGAATCCAGGTATATGTCAAAGTCGTTGACGAATAAATTGTTTCTGAAACAAAAGCTGTTTGGGCTGAAGATGATTGAAGGTTCGGAGCTTATTCAACATATTCACACGTTCAATCAAACAATTAGTGACTTGCTAAGGATCGAAGTGAAATTCGAGGAAGAAGACCAGGCGTTGATGTTATTGTGTTCTCTACCGGGCTCCATGGAGAATCTTGTGACGACCCTCTTATGGGGAAAACAAACTCTGAAATTGAAAGAAGTCACTTCTGCTCTACTAATGTTTAACCAGCGAAAACAACAATCCGAGGGTATTTCGGTGAAGGGTTGATGGTAAAAGGTGGAGAGCAACGTGGCAGAAAATCGGATAGAGGGAAACCAAGGAATCATCAATAAACAATTAGCCGCCGCCTGTGGAGTACCCAAATTGGGGAACCACGTAAATCTCTTGTGTTCTTCTTAATTCTCTATCGTTTGTGTGCGTGTGTGATCTTATTATTCTAACAAATTGGTATTATTTTGTAGCGGAATTGTACGATCCATCCCACATCAATTCATCACCATGCAGCGCACACCTGTGTAAACGGGCCCAATAAGCATGTTGGACCACCTCCTTACCTAAAAGGTTAACCTATTAGGTTGAGGCTCTAACATACTTATTAACCCATCTACACTCTTGAATTTATCCGATGTGAGATTCATGTGAAATATCCCAACAATCTCCACCTTTCACTTGAATACCCATCACAAGTATCATACTTAAGTATTCTCATCATTAAGCACACCTTCTTTGAATCCTTCAAGAGCTCTCTGCTCAACTCTAATACTACACCACGCCAGCAGCAAACGTGTCTCAGCAGTTTTCCTAGAGTCATCCGAGCCCTGCTCCACTCGATTCAAATACTTCACCTTTGAGTCCTTCAAGAGCTTTGCTTGACTCTAATATTACTCCACCACGTCCGGGGCAAACGTGTCTCAGCAACTTCCCTAGAGCCTTCCTAAGCCTGCTCCACCCGACTCAAATCATCCCGTGCTCCACCTGATTCAACTCTATTTACTCCACCCACGAGGCCTGCGAATTGTACCTTCGCGCACTCCCCTCGTACCTTGGAGTTGATACTTGGACTTTATTTGCTCCACCCACGAGGCCTGCGAATTTTTACCATCGCACTCCCCTCGCACCTTGGAGTTTGTTCTTGGGCCCATCGAACCATGAGCTCTGATACCATTTTGTAGCGGAATCGTACGATCCATCCCACATCAATTCATCACCATGCAGCGCACACCTGTGTAAACGGACCCAATAAGCATGTTGGACCACCTCCTTACCTAAAAGGTTACACAGGTGTGCGCTGCATGGTGATGAATTGATGTGGATGGATCGTACAATTCCGCTACAAGTGTGTTTATTTGACAAATCCAAGTAAAAAAGAAGTTTCAGGTTGCTAAAGAATTCTGGAATTGTTCCACTTAACCGGTTCCATGAGAGATCCAAGAGTTCCAATTTGGTACAACCACTCAACCAAGTGGGCACCACACCAGTGAGGTGGCAGTTGGCTATTGCAAGAGCCTGGAGGTTATTGAATTACAGATTAAGATCAGCAGGCATTACTTCACGACGGAAGTTGAGGGAAGAAATAAAATGGACAAGATCTTACAGTGCTGCAGAACTGTCAAGGCCGCTGATAAATTTTTTAAGCTACAATTGCCGAGTGCTAAATAAGATAGGGATATTAAATTCTTGAAGGTTTCAGGTAATTGGCTGCTAAAATTTTTCCGGGAAAGATTCAAAATAGTCAAGCTCTGGCAAGAAGAGAGATTTTCAAAAATTGGGCCACTGAATAAATTGGAACCGAGGTGAAGGGAGGTTAGTCTAACCATAGCAGAGCAGTTGAGTACAATGGAACCATTGAGGGAATTATTGCCTAAATTGAGTGAGGAAATGCCGGGAGAGCTGGATAATGAGGGCGGTAAAGGACTCATAAATCCATTTGAATTGGCCAAAAATCGTTTAAGCTTTTGAAGGTTGTAGAAAGCATCTGGAAATATTCCTGAAAAGCCATTGAAAGAGAGATCCAATTCGACAATATTGGAAAGGTTACCAACTGCAGGACCCAACAACCCAGATAACCAGTTATTCTGAAGATTCAGTTGTCTCAACTTTGGCAAACGAAAGAGATCTTCAGGTAAGTTTCCTGCAAGAAAGTTTGAACCAAGGGAGAGATCCTCTAGTAAACTGCAATTCCCAACTGTGGCAGGAATTTCTCCTATGAAATAGTTCATGGACAAATCTAAAACTTGGATTCTTTTTGCACGTCCACAGATATCCCCATTAAGGGTACCATGTAGATAGTTTTGAGACAAATCTAGGTACATAAGAGAAGGCAAATTAATCTGTGTGGTTAAGTTCCCATTGAATAAATTGGAACTTAAGTCAAGGACTTCAAGATACTCAAAGTGGAAAAGTTCCATTGGTATAGAATTTGTAAAGAAATTACTCGAAAGGTTAAGAACTCTCAAGTAATCCAGAGCAACCAAAGATTTGGAAAGTTTACCTTCCAGTCTTCTACTTGCCAGCTCTAAACTGACCACCCGTATCGACATGTTTGCGTCTTGTGTGATTGGAGAAACAAACTCACAAAGGACACCATCCCAGGTACAACAATCAGAATTAGAATTGCTCCCCCAGCCATGGATTGGTGACTCCAAGTTTCCCAAGAAACCTTCCAATGCTTTCAAGTCCTGTGAATTACAAGTTGAATTGGCAGACCTTGTACATGTTGCTAGAAAACATGGATACAGAAAAATGAATATTGCCCAGTTGGTTCCCATTTTTGGTCTTCAGCAAAATAGAGCTAATTAATGGCTTAAAAATTCAGTTTTTTGGAGTTGTGGGTACTTGAGTACAACTTTGACTAATACTTGGATTTAGGAAAGGGCTAATTTAAGCCACTTTTTGCGACTTCTCTTTAGTCAAGTTAACTTATTCCAAAAGTCCCTAATCAATGCGTTAACAATTTCAAATCTTTAGTAGAAAAACACAAAATTGCAGCAACCAAGTAAAGTCGGTAAATTGTTTCTTATTTGAAACTTTCTAAATATGTTTTTTTTGCATGGTATTGATACTTGTGTTACATTTGGGTCTGAAGAATGAAATTGGAGAATAAATGGAATAGAGAAGAAAATGGAATAAAAAGTGGAATGATGCATTCTATTCTAGCTGGAACGAGTCATTCCATTCTAGCTGGAATGATAAGTCATTTCATACTAGCTGGAATGAGTCATTTCATACTGTTAATGCCAAAAACAAAATTTGTTTGCTCGCCAAATCACCAAACAACTAACGTAAAATATGCACAGTGAGAAAACAATCACACCAAAAAACTTGACACGGTCTGGGCCGCCGGGAGATAACTTCAGTGTGCGAATAAGTACAAGTTAAAAAACGTTAACAATGAAAGTATGTAATTATTCTAGTAAATAGGAGTAATAAAGTGTGTAATTTGAACTTGTATTATGATTGTATTTATAGTTTGACCACATTTCCCCAACATTTTTCACCCAATTGTACTAGAAGTCCTGTGTAAAGAATCCTTACACTCATAAACCCCTGGATTGAATAGAACTTGTCTTCCTCATAAATAGGAAGTCAAATTAGATAAAGGAGTCATAAATCAACTTGGATTGTAGACCCTTTAGAATATCAAATCCTCTACTATAATATTATGCCACGCGACATGGGTCCCCTTGAACCCCCCAGACCAATCAAATCACACTCCAACATTGTCCTCAATCTCTTATTATAAGAAACATAAAATAAGAGAGTACATCAATCAGTCAATAAATAATATATCACGTTAAAAAAGTCCAACCAATAAGCCATGTATTTTTTTTATGTCTATACCCTCCATAGTCCAAAGCCGATATGTTCTCTCCAAGTTAGACATAAGTTTTACTGTATCTTGAGGATTAAAAGCTTTATTCTCCCGAAGCACTAAATCGCCAACCTCTTTGATTGTACCCATCCCTATTCCGGTTCTAAAATGTAACGGAATTGTACGATCCATCCCACATCAATTCATCACCTAGCAGTGTACACCTGTGTAGACGGGCCCAATAAGTATGTTGGACCACCTCCTTACCTAAAAGGTTAACCTATTAGGTTGAAGCTCTACAATACTTATTAACCCATCTACACTCTTGAATTTATCCAATGTGGGATTCATGTGAAATATCCCAACAATCTCCACCTTTCACTTGAATACCCATCACAAGTATCATACTAGAGTATTCACCATATTTTAAGCACACCTTCTTTGAATCCTTCAAGAGCTTTGCTTAACTGTAATACTACTCTACCACGCCAGCAGCAAACGTGTCTCAGTAATTTCCTAGAGCCATCTTGAGCCCTGCTCTACCCGATTCAAATACTTCACCTTTGAGTCCTTCAAGAGCTTTGCTCGACTCTAATATTACTCCACCACGCTCGGGGCAAACGTGTCTCAGTAACTTCCTAGAGTCATCCTAAGCTCGTTCCACCCGACTCAAATCATCCCGTGCTCCACCTGATTCAACTCTATTTGCTCCACCCACGAGGCCTGCGAATTTACCTTCGCATTTCCCTCGCACCCTGGAGTTGATACTTGGACTTCCACGAGGCCTGCGAATTTTTACCCTTGCACTCCCCTCACACCTTGGAGTTGTTACTTGGGCCCATCGAACCATGGGCTCTGACACCATTTTGTAGCAAAATTGTACGATCCATCCCACATCAATTCATCACCTAGTAGCGCACACCTGTGTAGACGGGCTCAATAAGTATGTTGGACCACCTACTTACCTAAAAGGTTAACCTATTAGGTTGAGGCTCTACAATACTTATTAACCCACCTACACTCTTGAATTTATCCAATGTGGGATTCATGTGAAATATCCCAACATAAAGAGTGTGACCTACGTCTGTTCCTTCCATCCGGGGAGCCTTTTGATCGGTGAGTGAGTTTTGGAATGACTCTGCATGTGGTGTAATCTCCCGACACCCACGCCTAGTCGGGAAACCTTTCGTTCCCCCTCTAATTTAGTCAATTGTGCATCCCATTCTTTCTGTAGGTATAAGGTCTCCAAATTAATTCTCGCCCGTCTTGCCCTCATGCCCCCAATCCTGATCCTGGTGGGTATGAGTTCGGGAGTGATTGTTCGTCCCTCGTTTGTAAGGATTGAGAGCCTTTGCTCTTCTCTTTATAAAAATTCTCGATTGGTGTTGAGTTGATCACACCAAACACACTCTGTCACACTAAGCGAGTCTGTTTCGAACACAATTAGACATATGTCTGTACTCTTGCTCTTCTATTGCCACTCGGAGCAAGGAAGTTTTATTGATGATGATGGCTTCGGGTTGTCTATTATATTCGGGGATCGAAAGTTTACACCATTTTTTTGCAAGGAAATTTTATCCTGGAGGATATATCGAGGTGGCTTCTTTGGAAGGAAATTTACACCCTTTATTTCAATGACCTTTCTTGTAAATAAGTTTACTGATATGCAAATGATGATTGATTTTATTAATTTTTTAATAGTTAAGCTTTCTACCTTCGAAGTTTGTTTATGTATGCCTCTGATATGTGTTATCCATGCTACCGCAGCTGAAGAGGAGATGAAGGATATTTGAAGCGATAATCGAAGTTCGAAAAAGAGTGGATGATGAGGTTCAAATCTTGGCACAAACAAATTATAGAGGCAGTAGCAGCTTGGGGCACAATGAAGATGGCCGAAGTGAATACTTAATTTCGAAGTGTGTTGATATATAGAAGCTAGTTGATGTGCCGAAGTTGGTCGGGAACCACATGGTTTTTGAAATTGCTCTTCCGTGCTGAAGAAATCCGACGTTGATGAGATAGACTCGAAAACCTTGGTTTTATTTGAATTCCAATTTGCCATGATCGAAACCATAAAGAAGTCGAACAAAGTAACTTGTTTTTGTAAATGGTAGATGATAATAATGGTGTGGGATTAGGAAGGCGTAGCCGTGAGAAGAACCGCTGAAGTGGGTATCTGAAGTCTTGCAATAGAAATTACTCAAGTGGGAAGAACCGTTGAATAATTAATAATTTTTTCCTTTAATTTAATTTAATTTAATTTAATTTTTAGTGTTTAATTTAGTATATATAATAGATATAATAGATAGATTGTAGAAGCATTCATATCACTGTCAATTAATACATATACAGGAAAAAAGTAGAAAAAGGGGGAACCCTGCCTTTCATGGCTTTCAATGCATTTTGAGCTTCAACCTCTGAATGGAATGAAACGAAAACAAAACCTTTAGGCCTATGCATGTGTTTTATTGTCCATCACAAGTCTAGCTGCATCAAGTAAATAAGAACATAGTTAGCCATATAATGTGTAACTATAGTTATCAAACCCAATCAAAACAGATGCCCCATTTACAATGAAGGAATTCAAATTACCTAGAGCAATAATTCTTCAATAATTGGAGGGAATACTAAAATACCCACCAAAAACAAAGCTAAAAGCCGATACATCCATTCAATTAATAAAGCAATATATAAAATTTTTAAAACAAATAAAAAACAGAACAAATAATAATGTGAATGAATCATGATGCTAACAATTACTAATGCTTATGGTCAAAAACACAACACTAAAAATTAACATCAGAGCAAGATTAAATTTCAAATTGATACATATATACAAACATAACCTGTAGTAAATAAACAATATTTGCGTATTGAATTTACTCCTTTCTTAGTTTCAGAAGGGGGTTGAGGGCTAGATTTTGGGTACCAGAGAAGAGAGGAGATCGGTAAGTAATTGTTGTTGCTCGATAAAGCTTCGTTTCAGGTAGTTCTCCAGTATCTCCATGACGGAGATGAATCGCTTCATCTCGAACCTTGGCTCGTTCTAGCCGTGCCTCGGTCTCGGCTAAACAGAGCCTTAGATCCTCCACCGCCTGAGAAGGAGCTTTCGATGGCAATCGATGTGAACCGTAACTAGGGGTGAGTATGGTGCGGTTTGAAGTCGAAACCGCACCCGAAATCGCTTACGTGCGGTTTGATAAATCCAAAACCGCACATGAAACCGCTTGTGATTGGTGCGGTGCGGTTTTAAAAGTGCGATGCGGTTTCATTTGGTGCGGTTTCGGTTCCAAAACCAATTGAAACAAATTTTTTCTGCAACAACTTCTTTATTACATGGAAACTGTAGAATATTTTCTAAATCAAAATACAAAATGAGTCATCCAATTCATAGGAACATGCATGATCATCCAACAAAACCATATAGGTTAAACATGACTACCATTAACTAATTCATAATTGCGGCAAAAAAAAGGAGTCATAATTAGTGAAAATGGTACAATCAGCAGCAGCTGACATATGTAAGACCCCGAATTTTATGAAATAAAAGTATTCAATTTTTCTTATAATTACTATTCAGTAAATGGTTAAATTGATAAAAGTTTAAAGTTATGGGTGAAATATGAATTTTTTTTTTCAAAATAAGCAAGTGGTTATAAAATAATCATTGTTGTCGGGGAATATTCGTTTGGTCGTGGAATATTCTTTCTGTCGGGGAATATTCGTACGACGACGCAGCTATTTGTGGGCCCCATAACGAATAACTGTCGGATGAAGAAAACGATAAATTTGAGTTTTTACAAATAACGGCGTAGTTGTTATCGTTAACATTGTTGGAATACCCGGTGGTTAAAATACAGTAATACGCGTTATTGCACAGTAGCACACGGTATTGCATAGTATTTTTGAAATTATTGATTCTTACGTAAGAAGGCACTACTCAATAATTATTACAGTAGTTACTGTTCAATATTTTATTTTATTGATTCAATAATTGTTGCGTTGATATTTTATATCATTGTTGTTTCAATAATTGTTGCTGCACAGTATTTTCCTTTATCAGATCAATAATTCATATTATTTGAATAATATTATTAGATAACATTATTGTCAATGTCTAGAAAGTTCTGTCTAAGGAGAGGTTTGGTCATCTAATTGCGCGTCAGTAAGGAGAAATTCTTATTGGAAAGCCCCCTCTTTCCTGGGAACGGCCTGGTTGTCATAAATGTGATTCTGTAATATTATTTTTGAATAATTAATTATTGATTCATATGATAAGAAAATATTTATTTTATGTGGATATAAATGAGGGATATATTTTTGTGGTTAAAAAATGAAGGAGTTAATGTTGAGATTTTTATCCGTATTTTTGTCGGAATGGAGGTATTAAAAATTAGGATTTTTTGAGAAATGTTGCGGGTGTTATAATTTTTAATCCGACCGTTGGATCGTGGTAATTTTTGGATATGTTATACATATATAAGTTGAGTATATGTCCACAAATTTTGAACCGTTAAAAATGAACGTATGATTTATTATGAATTTTACGAGATGACTGGTTCAGAAATTGTTGAATTTTCGGAGTTTATCATTTTGGTGGAAAATTCTATAATTGGTGGGCTCCACTTGTGGTTGGTGAAGAAATGTGCTGAATTATATTTCAAATGTGGTGGGTGGGAATAGTAGCAGGTAAAGCCATCAGGTTGCAGGTCAAACCTACCAAAATTTTCCTATAAATAGAGGGCTAAGTTAGAATTGAAAATCACACCAGAAACATAAATTTTCTCTCTTTCTCTCTCTAGATTATTGAGTGTATTTTGTGAGTATTTAGATACTTGATGAGTTGCTATTCATCAGTGCAAGTTTCCTTCAGCCTTATACCGATCAGAAGTACTGCTCTTTTGAGGTAAGGGATAGTAAGGGATAGTAGGGGATATTAAGGGATTTTAAGGGTTGTTATATTTTCCAGTTTCGTAATTTTTCTGAACTTCAAAAATTCTGGAAAAATTTAAAATGATATTTTGATGAGTTTTATTGATTGTGTCCAAAAATGGTAATTTTTGGATGTATAGATTGAGAGTTATGAATTTTATGAGAAAAAACTATTTTAAAAGTAATTGCTTATAATTTCTTGTGGTTAACTCCAAAATTGGTGAAATTTTTATTGGGAGTACATGTATATGATGGAAGTATACTTTGTTAATTTTAGAATTTTTAGACAAAAGTACAATTTTTGATAAATGTCTAAATATTCGGCTATTTTGGCCATATGAAAAATAGTAAATGACTTTTAAAAATTTTGAGAAAAATATATGTTCACTATGGGACTATATTATGCTAAATCCCAGAAAAAAAATATTTTTGGAACTGATTTGGTATTTTTTTATGAAAATGGTCTAGTTATGAGCAAATGAATTAAATATGTTTTGTGAGGAAAGAAAATTGAAAAATAGAATTTTATGGCTTGAGAATCCTATATGAGGTATATGCAGATTTTTGATGAGGGTTTTTGGTTATTGGTGATGAAATATTATGAGTTTGGCATTTTATGATGATTAAATGCATTAATTAGTAAAGTGTAAACAATTTAAATAAATTGTTTATAAGCTTAAGAAATGTTATTCTTTCAATATCATTATACCGAAATATTGGTATAGATTTTATTGTGGAATTTCTACCTTTTTGAGTCGGGGTTACTATTCACGAGTTACTATTCATGAGTTACTATTCACGAGTTACTATTCACGACAAAATTGGTTTCTTTTTCTAACCAAATTATAGTTGATTTATGAATATTACTCTTGAGATTAAATCTATATGTTGATCATATTGTTTTTATTATCATATATAACATTTTTATAACCCTAATGATGATATTTCTCTTTGACTTGAGTGTAAAGATGGGTAGATTTCTGGTATGATCATGACTATGGGTTCTCTTTGGCCAGTAGTGCAAAGTTGAATTGTTGACTGGTATGATCATGACCATTGAATTTATAAGTGAATATCTTTAGCTTAAGTGCAAAGGTGAATTGATCAACATGGTTATAATTATTGTTTATATAAATTCTGAAATGATTATATATTTCTTTGAAATATTAATATATTTGGCCTGTAGTGCAAATATGAACTGTTGATGAATATATTTGGCCGTTAGTGCAAATATGAACTGTTGAGGAATATCTTTGGCCTGTAGTGCAAAGATAAAATATTGATGAATATCTTTGGCCTGTAGTGCAAAGATGAAATATTGATGAATATCTTTGGCCCGTAGTGCAAAGATGATATGTTGTTGAATATCTTTGGCCAGTAGTGCAAAGGTGAACAGATGTTGAGATGAACATGACCAACTGGTGATACAAATGAATATCTTTGGCCGTAGTGCAAAGATGAAGTTATTAGTATGATTATGAACAGGAAATGTGATTTGGTATAACCATGATCTTTGATGTTTCAGGTAAAGACATGTGATGAAAATTATCTTCGTCCTGGATGCGAAGAAGAATTTAGAATTACAATTATGATTATGAGTTATTCATATAATTGTGGAAAGGAACTGTTGATTGATGTTACAGGGATAAAATATTGTTGGTGGATTTTTAACATGGAGAAGATAATAGACTTTACGGTCTATTTGACTCTTCTAATGGATTGCTCGTTCCGCTGCAACTATGGTTGAAATTTTTATCATTTACCATATGTTCTAAATCTCTGATTTATTATTGACGAAGGCTATTGATAATTTAATTATCTTTAGTCATGATATTTTTTACTGGGCTAGTTGTGCTCACCCTTCTGTTTCACAATTCCTTTCAGGTAATAAGAGTGTAGCTGGGTCGAGCGGGGGTAACAAGGGAATAGAATGGTGGTCATCATTTAGCAGTTATATTTGGTGAAGAAAATAGGGTGAGGCGAACCCAACGTTGGAAGGGTATTTTGTCACTATCATACAAGATGTCTAATGACATACAATCTTGTGTCATCATAAGACAGGATTGTGCTCATCCACTTGCTGAGTATATCTACGAGCACTACCTATATAATCTTGGTGTTTGTTTGAAGCATAATTCTCAATTAGAGACAGTGGAGATAATGATAAGTCAAGAGAAGACTCACCATTGGGAAGAATATGATAGTAATCTTCTCGTTTTTCTTTGGGATCTATTGGGTAAACCAAGGATAATTCTGTGGCCATATGATATCTATCATAACCTAAATGCATGGCCTCCCATGTACGAAGGTTTCCTTGAGCACTTCCCAAAGATTCTAATTTCTAAAATAATTTTTGACTATACCTTTATGTAAGGTGTCATTGTGAGGTGATGTCCACTGTAAGACCCCGATATTTATGAAATAAAAGTATTCAATTTTTCTTATAATTACTATTCAGTAAATGGTTAAATTGATAAATGTTAAAGTTAAGGGTGATATATGAATTTTTTTTCAAAATACACAAGTGGTTATAAAATAATCATTGTTGTCGGGGAATATTCGTTTGGTCGTGGAATATTCTTTCTGTCGGGGAATATTCGTACGACGGCGCAGCCATTTGTGGGCCCCATAACAGAATAACTGTCGGATGAAGAAAACGATAAATTTGAGTTTTTACAAATAATGGCGTAGTTGTTACCGTTAACACTGTTGGAATACCCGGTGGTTAAAATACAGTAATACGCGTTATTGCACAGTAGCACACGGTATTGCATAGTATTTTTGAAATTATTGATTCTTACGTAAGAAGGCACTACTCAATAATTGTTACAGTAATTACTGTTCAATATTTTATTATTGATTCAATAATTGCTGCATTGATATTTTATATTATTGTTGTTTTAATAATTGTTGCTGCACAGTATTTTCCATTATCAGATCAATAATTCATATTATTTGAATAATATTATTAGATAACATTATTGGCAATGTCTAGAAAGTTCTGTCTAAGGAGAGGTTTGGTCATCTAATTGCGCGCCAGTAAGGAGAAATCCTTATTGAAAACCCCCATTTTTCCTGGGAACGGCCTGGTTGTCATAAATGTGATTCTGTAATATTATTTGTGAATAATTAATTATTGATTCATATGATAAGGAAATATTTATATTATGTGGATATAAATGAGGAATATATTTTTGTGGTTAAAAATGAAGGAGTTAATGTTGAGGTTTTTATCAGTATTTTTGTCGGAATGGAGGTATTAAAAATCAGGGTTTTTGAGATATTTTGCGGGGGTTATAATTTTTAATCCGACCGTTGGATCGTGGTAATTTTTGGATATGTTATACATATATAAGTTGAGTATATGTCCATAAATTTTGAACCGTTAAAAATGAACGTATGATTTGTTATGAATTTTAAGAGGTGGCTGATTCGAAAATCAGGTTATAAATCATTTTGGTGAAAAATTCTAGAATTGGTGGGCCCCACTTGTGGTTGGTGAAGAAATGTGCTGAATTATATTTCAAATGTGGTGGGTGGGAATAGTAGCAGGTAAAGCCATCAGGTTGCAGGTCAAACCTACCAAAATTTTCCTATAAATAGAGGGCTAAGTTAGAATTGAAAATCACACCAGAAACATAAGTTTTCTCTCTTTCTCTCTCTAGATTATTGAGTGTATTTTGTGAGTATTTAGATACTCTGTGAGTTTCTATTCATCAGTGCAAGTTTCCTTCAGCCTTATGCCGATCAGAAGTACTGCTCTTTTGAGGTAAGGGATAGTAAGGGATAGTAAGGGATTTTAAGGGTTGTTATGTTTTTCAGTTTCGTAATTTTTCTGAACTTCAAAAATTCTGGAAAAATTTGAAATGATATTTTGATGAGTTTTATTGATTGTGTCCAAAAATGGTGATTTTTGGATGTATAGATTGAGAGTTATGAATTTTATGAGAAAAGACTATTTTAAAAGTAACTGCTTATACTTTCTTGTGGTTAACTCCAAAATTGATGAAATTTTTATTGGGAGTACATGTATATGATGGAAGTATACTATATTAATTTCAGAATTTTTGGACAAAAGTATAATTTTTGATAAATGTCTAAATATTCGGCTGTTTTGACCATATGAAAAATAGTAAATGACTTTTAAAAATTCTGAGAAAAATATATGTTCACTATGGGACTATATTATGCTAAATCTCAGAAAAGAAATATTTTTGGAACTAATTTGGTATTTTTCATGAAAGTAGTCTAGTTATGAGTAAATGAATTAAATATGTTTTGTGAAGAAAGAAAATTGGAAAATAGGATTTTATGGCTTGAGAATCCTATTTGAGGTATATGCAGATTTTTGATGAGGGTTTTGGTTATTGATGATGAAATCTTAAGAGTTGACATTTTATGATGATTAAATGCATTAATTAGTAAAGTGTAAACAATTTAAATAAATTATTTATAAGCTTAAGAAATGCTATTCTTTCAATATCATTATACCGAAATATTGGTATAGATTTTATTGTGGAATTTCTACCTTTTTGAGTCTAGGTTACTATTCACGAGTTACTATTCACGAGTTACTATTTATGAGTTACTATTCACGAGTTACTATTCACGACAAAATTGGTTTCTTTTCTAACCAAATTATAGTTGATTTATGAATATTACTCTTGAGATTAAATCTATATGTTGATTATATTGATTTTATTATCATATATAACATTTTTATAACCCTAATGATGATATTTCTCTTGACTTGAGTGTAAAGATGGGTAGATTTTTGGTATGATCATGACTATGGGTTCTCTTTGGCCAGTAGTGCAAAGTTGAATTGTTGACTGGTATGATCATGACCATTGAATTTATAATTGAATATCTTTAGCTTAAGTGCAAAGGTGAAATGATCAACATGGTTATAATTTTTGTTTATATAAATTCTTAAATGATTATATATTTATTTGAGATATTAATATCTTTGGCCTGTAGTGCAAAGATGAAATATTAATGAATATCTTTGGCCTGTAGTGCAAAGATGAATTGTTGATGAATATCTTTGGCCCGTAGTGCAAAGATGATATGTTGTTGAATATCTTTGGCCAGTAGTGCAAAGATGAACAGATGTTGAGATAAACATGACCAATTGGTGATACAAATGAATATCTTTGGCCGTAGTGCAAAGATGAACTTATTAGTATGATTATGAACAGGAAATGTGATTTTGTGTAACCATGATCTTTGATGTTTCAGGTAAAGATAGGTGATGAAAATTATCTTCGTCCTGGATGAGAAGAAGAATTTAGAACTACAGTTATGATTATGAGTTATTCATATGATTGTGGACCAGAATTGTTGATTGATGTTACAGGGATAAAATATTGTTGGTGGATTTTTAACATGGAGAAGATAATAGACTTTATAGTCTATTTGACTCTTCTAATGGATTGCTCGTTCCGCTGCAACTATGGTTGAAATTTTTATCATTTACCATATGTTTTAAATCTCTGATTTATTATTGATGAAGGCTATTGATAATTTAATTATCTTTAGTCATGATATTCTTTACTGAGCTAGTTGTGCTCACCCTTTTGCTTCACAATTCCTTTCAGGTAATAAGAGTGTAACTGGGTCGAGCGAGGGTAACGGGGAAATAGAACGGTGGTCTCTAGCTGTGGATGTTCTCTCGAAGCAGTATAGAAAAGTTTATTTAGTAGTTATATTTGGTGAATCCAATAGGGTAAGGTGTACCCAACGTTGGAAGGGTGGTTTGCCACTATCATACAAGATGTCTAACGACATACAACCTCGTGTCATCATAAGACAGGGATGTGCTCATCCACTTGCTGAGTATATATACGAGCACTACTTATATAATCTTGGTGTTTGTTTAAAGTATAATTCTCAATTAGAGACAGTAGAGATAATGATATGTCAAGAGAAGACTCACCATTGGGAAGAATATGATAATAATCTTCTCGTTTTTCTTTGGGGTCTATTGGGTAAACCAAGGATAATTCTGTGGCCATATGATATCTATCATAACCTAGACGCATGGCCTCCCATGTACGAAGGTTTCCTTGAGCACTTCCCAAAGATTCTAGTTTCTAAAACAGTTTTTGACTGTACCTTTATGTAAGGTACCTTTGTGAGGTGCTGATACATGATGGTGTCCAATGTCACATTTGGTATATATTTGTATCCAAACTCACAGCATATGTGTTGTTGTATTTTGCACGACAATTGTTGTAATAAAGTTGTAGTTGTTTTCTGTACCATGTATTTGACGACTCAGAATGGGTTGAATGGAATGGACCTATTTTGGGGTTGTCACATCCACGGTTGGAACATGAGTCACATTTGGTATATATTTGTATCCAAACTCACAGCATATGTGTTGTTGTATTTTGCACGACAATTGTTGTAATAAAGTTATAGTTGTTTTCTGTACCATGTATTTGACGACTCAGAATGGGTTGGATGGAATGGATCTATTTTGGGGTCGTTACATTTGGTATCAGAGCTTAGGGATATGATCTCTGGCGGAGATCGGGGAATATAACTAGGAGGGGAGAGATGAGTAAATCCTTCGCTAGTGTGTCCTACCTAAGCTTATTTGTTGGTCAGTCATAATATCGGGATATTATGTAATATGTTAATTTGTTAAATTAACCTTTATTTTTGAAGCTGTATTCTAGAATGATATATGAAATACAGGAGATGAGCAATGGAGAAATCATGATGACAGGAAAGATGGAATCTGAAATGAAAGCAAGGTATTCTCAACTCTTTGAAATACCAGGTACGTAAATTTCGGGGACAAAATTTCATAAGGAAGGGAGATTGTAAGACCCCGAATTTTATAAAATAAAAGTATTCAATTTTTCTTATAATTACTATTCAGTAAATGGTTAAATTGATAAAAGTTTAAAGTTATGGGTGAAATATGAATTTTTTTTTCAAAATAAGCAAGTGGTTATAAAATAATCATTGTTGTCGGGGAATATTCGTTTGGTCGTGGAATATTCTTTCTGATTCGTACGACGGCGCAGCTATTTGTGGGCCCCATAACGAATAACTGTCGGATGAAGAAAACGACAAATTTGAGTTTTTATAAATAACGGCGTAGTTGTTATCGTTAACAATGTTGGAATACCCGGTGGTTAAAATACAGTAATACGCGTTATTGCACAGTAGCACACGGTATTGCATAGTATTTTTGAAATTATTTATTCTTACGTAAGAAGGCACTACTCAATAATTATTACAGTAGTTACTGTTCAATATTTTATTTTATTGATTCAATAATTGTTGCGTTGATATTTTATATCATTGTTGTTTCAATAATTGTTGCTGCACAGTATTTTTCTTTATCAGATCAATAATTCATATTATTTGAATAATATTATTAGATAACATTATTGTCAATGTCTAGAAAGTTCTGTCTAAGGAGAGGTTTGGTCATCTAATTGCGCGTCAGTAAGGAGAAATTCTTATTAGAAAGCCCCCTCTTTCCTGGGAACGGCCTGGTTGTCATAAATGTGATTCTGTAATATTATTCGTGAATAATTAATTATTGATTTATATGATAAGAAAATATTTATTTTATGTGGATATAAATGAGGGATATATTTTTGTGGTTAAAAAATGAAGGAGTTAATGTTGAGATTTTTATCCGTATTTTTGTCGGAATGGAGGTATTAAAAATCAGGATTTTTTGAGAAATGTTGCGGGTGTTATAATTTTTAATCCGACCGTTGGATTGTGGTAATTTTGGGATATGTTATACATATATAAGTTGAGTATATGTCCACAAAATGAACGTATGATTTATTATGAATTTTACGAGATGACTGGTTCAGAAATTGTTGAATTTTCGGAGTTTATCATTTTGGTGGAAAATTCTAGAATTGGTGGGCTCCACTTGTGGTTGGTGAATAAATGTGCTGAATTATATTTCAAATGTGGTGGGTGGGAATAGTAGCAGGTAAAGCCATCAGGTTGCAGGTCAAACCTACCAAAATTTTCCTATAAATAGAGGGCTAAGTTAGAATTGAAAATCACACCAGAAACATAAATTTTCTCTCTTTCTCTCTCTAGATTATTGAGTGTATTTTGTGAGTATTTAGATACTTGATGAGTTGCTATTCATCAGTGCAAGTTTCCTTCAGCCTTATACCGATCAGAAGTACTGCTCTTTTGAGGTAAGGGATAGTAAGGGATAGTAAGGGATATTAAGGGATTTTAAGGGTTGTTATATTTTCCAGTTTCGTAATTTTTCTGAACTTCAAAAATTCTGGAAAAATTTGAAATGATATTTTGATGAGTTTTATTGATTGTGTCCAAAAATGGTAATTTTTGGATGTATAGATTGAGAGTTATGAATTTTATGAGAAAAGACTATTTTAAAAGTAATTGCTTATAATTTCTTGTGGTTAACTCCAAAATTGGTGAAATTTTTATTGGGAGTACATGTATATGATGGAAGTATACTTTGTTAATTTCAGAATTTTTAGACAAAAGTATAATTTTTGATAAATGTCTAAATATTCGACTATTTTGGCCATATGAAAAATAGTAAATGACTTTTAAAAATTCTGAGAAAAATATATGTTCACTATGGGACTATATTATGCTAAATCCCAGAAAAGAAATATTTTTGGAACTGATTTGGTATTTTTTTTATGAAAATGGTCTAGTTATGAGCAAATGAATTAAATATGTTTTGTGAGAAAGAAAATTGGAAAATAGGATTTTATGGCTTGAGAATCCTATATGAGGTATATGTAGATTTTTGATGAGGGTTTTTGGTTATTGGTGATGAAATATTATGAGTTTGGTATTTTATGATGATTAAATGCATTAATTAGTAAAGTGTAAACAATTTAAATAAATTGTTTATAAGCTTAAGAAATGTTATTCTTTCAATATCATTATACCGAAATATTGGTATAGATTTTATTGTGGAATTTTTACCTTTTTGAGTCGGGGTTACTATTTACGAGTTACTATTCACGACAAAATTGGTTTCTTTTTCTAACCAAATTATAGTTGATTTATGAATATTACTCTTGAGATTAAATCTATATGTTGATCATATTATTTTTATTATCATATATAACATTTTTATAACCCTAATGATGATATTTCTCTTTGACTTGAGTGTAAAGATGAGTAGATTTCTGGTATGATCATGACTATGGGTTCTCTTTGGCCAGTAGTGCAAAGTTGAATTGTTGACTGGTATGATCATGACCATTGAATTTATAAGTGAATATTTTAGCTTAAGTGCAAAGGTGAATTGATCAACATGGTTATAATTATTGTTTATATAAATTCTGAAATGATTATATATTTCTTTGAAATATTAATATATTTGGCCTGTAGTGCAAATATGAACTGTTGATGAATATATTTGGCCGTTAGTGCAAATATGAACTGTTGAGGAATATCTTTGGCCTGTAGTGCAAAGATGAAATATTGATGAATATCTTTGGCCTGTAGTGCAAAGATGAAATATTGATGAATATCTTTGGCCCGTAGTGCAAAGATGATATGTTGTTGAATATCTTTGGCCAGTAGTGCAAAGATGAACAGATGTTGAGATGAACATGACCAACTGGTGATACAAATGAATATCTTTGGCCGTAGTGCAAAGATGAAGTTATTAGTATGATTATGAACAGGAAATGTGATTTGGTATAACCATGATCTTTGATGTTTCAGGTAAAGACATGTGATGAAAATTATCTTCGTCCTGGATGCGAAGAAGAATTTAGAATTACAATTATGATTATGAGTTATTCATATAATTGTGGAAAGGAACTGTTGATTGATGTTACAGGGATAAAATATTGTTGGTGGATTTTTAACATGGAGAAGATAATAGACTTTACGGTCTATTTGACTCTTCTAATGGATTGCTCGTTCCGCTGCAACTATGGTTAAAATTTTTATCATTTACCATATGTTCTAAATCTCTGATTTATTATTGATGAAGGCTATTGATAATTTAATTATCTTTAGTCATGATATTCTTTACTGGGCTAGTTGTGCTCACCCTTCTGTTTCACAATTCCTTTCAGGTAATAAGAGTGTAGCTGGGTCGAGCGGGGGTAACAAGGGAATAGAATGGTGGTCAGCATTTAGTAGTTATATTTGGTGAAGAAAATAGGGTGAGGCGAACCCAACGTTGGAAGGGTATTTTGTCACTATCATACAAGATGTCTAATGACATACAACCTTGTGTCATCATAAGACAGGATTGTGCTCATCCACTTGCTGAGTATATCTACGAGCACTACCTATATAATCTTGGTGTTTGTTTGAAGCATAATTCTCAATTAGAGACAGTGGAGATAATGATAAGTCAAGAGAAGACTCACCATTGGGAAGAATATGATAGTAATCTTCTCGTTTTTCTTTGGGATCTATTGGGTAAACCAAGGATAATTCCGTGGCCATATGATATCTATCATAACCTAAATGCATGGCCTCCCATGTACGAAGGTTTCTTTGAGCACTTCCCAAAGATTCTAATTTCTAAAATAATTTTTGACTATACCTTTATGTAAGGTGTCATTGTGAGGTGATGTCCACGGTTGGAACATGAGTCACATTTGGTATATATTTGTATCCAAACTCACAGCATATGTGTTGTTGTATTTTGCACGACAATTGTTGTAATAAAGTTATAGTTGTTTTATGTACCATGTATTTGACGACTCAGAATGGGTTGGATGGAATGGATCTATTTTGGGGTCGTTACAACATATATTTACTGAGAACTGAGAATTAATAAGGCTATTGTGACGCCCCCAAAATTAGGTATACATCACCCATCTTGGGTCGTCAGATACATGGTACAGAATACAAATACAACTTATTAATACAACTGTCGGGTACAATACGACAAAATATAACTGTGAGTTTGAATACAATTATTGTCTACTAGAGACTATACAAACTCAAAAAGAGTCTTCATTACAATTATTGTCACACTATTTAATAGAATAGTGAGGACTACTAATACTATCATCTGGTCCATCACTCCGTTCCCCGACTCGTCCCAGCTATATTCTCATTTCCTGAAGAGAACAGTGAAAGAAAGGGTGAGCTCAACTAGCCCAGTAAGAAATATTATGACTAAGATAATGCAGAATAAATTATCATTAGCCTTCAACAGTGTTAAACTGATAAAATATAACGAACATCAAGTTTAACTGCAGTGGAACAAGCAATCCATTAAAAGAGTCAAGTAGAGAATAAAATCTACTATCTTCTATGATTTAAAAGGTTTTTCAACATTGTTATCGCTGGGACTCAGCTTAATAAAATAATCCACATCATCGAATCACCCCTGCACTACGACCAAGGATATTCGTGTATTCATTAATGGTCATGATCATGCCAACAACTGTCCATCAATGCACTATGGGCCAATGAGGACTTTTACCACATCATTTGTAACATTACGGTCATGATTACACCGAATAATTCTTGGTTATAATCATACCAAGTCCATCTATGCATTACATGCCATAGATGACTTTTAACATTTTATAAACATGAGGATGATGACAATGATATACGAATTCAATAAAACAAGTCCAATAATTAATTTATCCAAGAATTAACAACAACGTCCAAATTGTCAACATGATACTGCTTTGTGGAGTAAAATTCAAGAATGCTTAGAAGAATATTTTCCTGAAAAGATACTGGATGAACCGCAATTATCAAGGATATTCCACTAATTTCATGGAGTATAGAAGTTAAAACTTAACCAACGGAGTATAATAAAGAATAGAATAACAAAAGAAATCACCCGACATACGATAGACCGCACAGACAGGTTATTCCAACAGAATAATAAATAATAGAACCAGGTCCGGCGTAAACGAACAGACAGGATATTCTGACAGAATAATAAATAATGGAACCAGGTCCGGCGTAAACGCACAGACAGGATATTCAGACATGATAATAAATAATGGAACCAGGTCCGATGTAAAACACACAGACAGGATGTTCCAACAGAATAATAACAAGACGGAACCAGGTCCGGTGTAAAACACACAGACATGATGTTCCAACAGAATAATAATAAAAACGGAACCAGGTCCGGTGTAAAACACACAGACAGGATGTTCCAACAGAATAATAGAAGAATGTCACCAAGTATAGGGTAGACCGCGTATACAGGTTATTCCAACAGAATAATAAGAAATGGAATAACAACAGTTCTCTTCATGAATAAGAAAGAATAACACCCCTTACTGTTTTAAAGAAGAACTGAAATAAGGAAATAGTTAAGTAGCAGAATACTTTTCTTCTCTCTCTCTCTATAGTTTCTCTCTATAGTTTTTCTCTCTAGAGTTCAGTGAATTCGTAAGAAATAATGAAGGAATGAGCTGCTATTTATAGAAAAATAGAATGCATAGTAACTAATCCATGAACGGTCCAGATTGATTACTTTAATCTGACGGTCCATATTTAAAGAAAAATCTTTTAAATAAAATATAATATATTCTATTTATAGAATAACTTTAATAAAGTATTCTGTTTTTTATAAAAAGATGTTTCTGTTTTATTACGTTAATAATACGAATAAAACAAAACTTCATTATCGCTAAATAATTCATAATATTAACTGACAATAATTGAATCAAACTGAGTGACTTCTCACATGAGCATTAATAATCAATACCGTGTGCTACTATGCAACCACACGTATTACTGTACTTTTACTATCGAGTAGTTCAACAGTATCAATGGTAAAACTTTCGCCGTTATTTTTAATAAAATATTTTTGTCGTTTTCTCAATCCGACAATAATTCCGTTGTGGGGTCCACCAATGATTGTGTCGTTGTACGAATATTCCCTGTTAAAACGAATATTCCCTGACCAATCGAATATTATATAACAACTTGCGTACTTTGTAAAATTTATAAATATTACCCACAACTATAACATTATATCAAATTAACTCCATAATATTCAAAAATGATATTTATAGAAAATTCATCTTTATTTATAAAAGTTGGGGACTTACAGCTATAAAATATAAAGGCTTAAATATGAATTACTACCCTAAACTATGGACCATATTCCACTTCGGTGATCCAAATTTCAATTTTGTCAATTAGATGAATGAACTATTAATTTTTTTTACTTCCATTCAATTGGGTCTGTCACGTCAGAAATTGCCGACGTGGCCGTTTAGGTGGGTCAGAGTTAAGCTGATGTGTAACAAAAAAAAAGATTATTATATTTTTTGATTAAACATTAAGGGGTACAATTGTCAAATCACCTTATATTAAATATTAATACCAATTAAAAACAACAAAAGGCTAAATAAAATTAAACAAACATACCCCAGCTTCGATCAAAGCCATTGAGAAGAGAGAGCGGCTCAGGATTTTCTTCTCTGATTATAGGGTTTGGTTTGATGGCTTCAGCTGCGATTTTTTCCTCCTTAAGGAAGAGAAGGTCGCTGTCGCTTGAGGCGTTTTTAGCGCCGATGGAAGAGAAGGTCGTCGTCGCTTGATCTCGTCTTTTTCAGGTAAGAAGCTGCCGTTCCAGCGGAAGAATTCGCGGTCTGTGGTTCGAAAAATTGAGGTATTTGTACTTCTTTTGGAGTATCTTGGTGATTCACGGTCTAATTTGCCGTCAACGGCGATTCTTTGCTTCAAAGAGCTATATTTATTGTTGTATAGATACAAAATTTTGCTTAATTTTTGTATTTAGGCAAAAAGCTCTGGAAATGATTATCCAAAATTTTGCTTGATTGTTCTAGAGTCAAAGGATTTGTTTCAACTGCTTCTTTTTTGTTTTGGGTTATATGTTTCCGATGATTTGATTTTGGGTTCTGATCTTTTGTTTTGGTCCGGTCGATGCATGATGTATCCTGATCGGTTTCTCAGTTCATGTTCCGATTCGGCTGCTGCTTCCCATATTTTTAGTTTTAATTGTTCTAATCTTTTTTTTTGATCTGAAAACTTGGGTTCTGTTCTAATCTGCTACTTCCCATATTCTTTTGGATCTTATTTTGAAACAGGGATCAAAAGAGAGAGGCGAGAATTTCAAGTCCTCTGTTTCAATGGAGAACCACCCATTTTGTGGCTCCAAGTGCCAAGAAGAATCACCCACTGAAGAACCAGACATACTTCTCATAGTCCCAGAACTTGGTGAGAAAAAAATATGCTCACCAATTTCTTCTTTCATCCCGTGGCCATAGTTGCCGTTTCTACCGATTGAAGAACCAAACAGGACCTCTTCTGCTGGACTTCGATGTCGGAGAAGGCAAGGCTGTGGAAGTGTATGTTTGGGTCGGTGAAGTTCAAGTCGGAGATAGAGCTTAGCGCGATTAGGGTATGGTGGAGGTGGAGGTGGAGGTGGTGGCTATGGAGGTCGCCGGAAAAGTGAGAGAGAGGATGGGTTTAGTTATATTTTGTTTATTGTTTTGTTTTATTATTAATTTACTATTTTACCCTTATTACTTGTATATAATGATAAAAGAAAAATTAAAAAATGACTCAATTTTAACACATAAGCACTAACATGCCATGTATTCAAGCCACGTCAGCAATTTCTGACGTGACAGACCCAATTGAATGGAAGTGGAAAAAATTAATAGTTCAATCATCTAATTGACAAAATTGAAAGGTGGATCACCGAAGTGGAATATGGTCCATAGTTTAGGGTAGTAATTCATATTTAAGCCAAATATAAACTACTGTAAACTACTGAATGTTTTTATAGCAATGCTGCAAGCTTGCAAGTGTGCAACAGAACCCTTTCCTAGCCAAACTACTGAATGTTTTTTCTTTTGCCCCACCAAGTTCAACTTGTTTATTAATCTGGCCCTTTGACTTTACTAACTTATAAATTCTGCATCTATTGAGTTTACCTATTAAAAAAAAATTGAGCATAAGCTTCCTTTGTACTCGATCCGCCCCTTCATACATACACGTACACACATATGGTGCAGTTTCAGTTTTATGGTTGCGGTTTTGGCTAGTAACCAAACCGGAACCATAAATTTGGTTATTCAACCAACCTAAAACCGCAACATACGCCGGAACCGTTAGTGCGGTTTTAATTGGTGCGGTTTGTGTGGTTTTTGGTGCGGCTTCGGTTCTAATTTGGTTACTTGCTCAGCCCTAACCGTAACCCATGTTTTG
This sequence comes from Panax notoginseng, assembly GCA_016801055.1. Classification (NCBI taxonomy): domain Eukaryota; kingdom Viridiplantae; phylum Streptophyta; class Magnoliopsida; order Apiales; family Araliaceae; genus Panax; species Panax notoginseng. The sequence goes on along the minus strand of CM029023.1, from coordinate 172,136,793 downwards.
ATGAGTCTGAGAATTGAGGAGAGAGAAATATTGGTTGAAATTAATGGAGAATCTGTAACTAAACCAAATGGTGAAAACCATCTCTTCAGCAATCTACAGGATGTTTATCCTTTAGATTGAGTCTTCTTTACTTTTGAATGAATTTGAATTAATTTAGTTGCCATATTTAGGGAAATTTGGAAAATGAATTTAGGTTTTATGTTGGATGGGTATTTGTGTAAAGGGTAATTAGAAGCATTAATTAGAATGGACAGGTGTTGATATTTTAGAATGACAGATGTCAATATATTGTGTTATGTACTGTGATTTAGTATATATAATAGATTTCCAACTGATCGATCAACCTTAGAGAACAAATTTTAGGAATCCAAGCCATTTTCCCAAAATACTACACCCTCGTGTCCCTTAATATAAATTGTTTTTAGAGAAACTTAATATAAGTCGTTTGCGAATTTCAAGTAAATATTAATTGTTTAGTTTCTAATATTACTCCAAGTATTAAATACAACTTTAGTTCTCTCACTATTTTTTTATCTAATAAATAACACTCCCTTTTTCCAATACAATTAAGGACAATTAATATAGACAATTGATATTATTATATTTAATGTTATACAATCATTTCTTTAATGAATAATGTTATAGATACAAACTATTTTACAAACTGCTGATGTGACATAGTCCACATCAGCATATTGACTAACAAATTGTTTCAATGTAGTCTTCGAGCCCACATAATATGCCGAGGTGGAGTATGTCACATCAACAGTTTGTAAAATATTTGTAGAATAGTTTTTGTCTATAACATTATTCTTCTTTAATACTTATGCACAATCCTAAAACAACTTATATTAAGAAACGTACGGATTGAGTACTTTATAGGCTTTGTTATCATTGTCATTAGAGAAGCAAATTTCAACTTGGATTGGCTACCTGAGAATAATTGGTTGGTATTGAGGCTAGATATATTAGAAAATTTTGGCCATAATTGTTAGATAAATTTCCAAAACTGTACTTTGTTTCCATGTCGGGATATTATTAATTCGGATTCGGCTGACTAATTTGATATTTCAATAACAAACATGTGAGCAATATTAATTTTTGCTCAGGCCCAAATAAAAAACAAATTTTTATTTATTAATAAATTTGTATTTTGGTTTAGTGATTTTATCCTGTGGCCTATGGGATGAATAAATACAAAAATAGGATAAGCAATCTTGTCCTCAAGAAAATAATGAACTTGTATAGACATCGTAAGCCCACTACATATCATTCTCACTACCCAACCACCATTTCAAAATCAAACTAGCTAGACATCTAAGTTTACCAGTCTCTGGTGAATTGACAAAAGACCCTTATCTCTGCCGCCATCACCACCGTCGTCAACCACCACCGCAGCGGCCAAGACTGCTGCTAAGTAGCCATATAACTAATGGAACTCCTACTAGCTAAGTAATTTTATTATATTTTTTATGGGTTCTTCAAGGAATGATGTGTACCAACCTTTACTACAATACGATCAAGCATCTATATCACCACAATTATCAGAAAAACATGAAGAATCCAGCAGCGAGCTCGAAAACGTATTGTCAGATGCAAGTTTTTCGCCGTTGCAGCGTTACCGTTTGGCGGCGTGGATTGAAATGAAGCTCTTATTCTACCTTGCTGCACCTGCCGTTGCAGTTTACATGATAAACTACTTGATGTCCATGTCCACACAAATATTTTCCGGCCATCTAGGAAACCTTGAGCTTGCAGCAGCCGCCCTGGGCAACACCGGTATCCAAGTCTTCGCTTATGGTCTCATGGTATTTTCCCTATCTGTCCCATGTCCGTATCTGTCTCATCATAATGGTCGGGTATTTATTTGGCAAAATTTATACCCGCACTCGTATACTTTCCTAAAAACGCTTTAAATGTATAGTATGAAGTTTATTTTTTAGTAAGTTGGTTAATTGGCCAATAGAATGCTGACACACATAGAACCTGATTTACGTGTCAATACTTTATTGATCAACTGACCAATTTATCTAAAAATAAATTTCATGCTAACCACTATCTTCATAAGTTCATGTAACAACACTTTTTAATCCTCTCTCTCTGTTTTTAAAAAATGTTATTTTGGCTCTTAAAGTTAATTTACAAAATCATAACAACTGAAATTGATGTAATCTATTTAACTTAAAAGGGACAAATTTTGTAACCAGCGGTTAAATAAGATCATAGTTGATTTTTAGAAATAGATTTGAGATAGTTCAACTTAAATTTGAGACTATTTATTAAAAAGTATGAAATAATAAACTAATACATTGCTACATACAGAAAAAGATTACTTCTCGACTTACGTGTCTATATTATTTTAATCAATTAATCAAAAGTAACTTTATGTTAATCACTTCTGGTATATAATAGTAGTAGATTAAAATAATTTACAATAACAAAAAGTAATTATTGAAAATAAGAATTTGAAGATACGTTGAATAAATAATTCTTGACATGTTAGCATTTAGTACTTTGTTTCGCCGCCCACTTGACTTATTTTAAATGGTGGGGCATAATTTGTGTACACTTATTTCTCATGCTAGTGAGTATTTTGTTTTCTTCGGCCTTGCCTACCATTATATATTCCAATGTTCCATATACATACAATACAATACAACAATGAACAGTTGTAATTCCCCTTTTATTTAGGACTATTTACTTTGCAAACTGATATTTTCATTTTTCTTTTTGATAATTGTTGGTATAGATATTATATATAGCAACTGTTTTTATTATCGCTATACATCTATAACGATACTTTTTATGTAAAAATATCAATTTTCTTTACTTTTCTTGGTCCACGAGAATTGCTTCTTTTTTAAACTTCAAACTTTGTTAAAAAATTATTTCAACCTTCAACTATATATGACAAACTAGCAAGTTATGTTATATATGTCACTTTCATTTATAAAGAATTAAAACTATGAAGATCGATTAATTAATAAAGAAGATGGACAAAAGTAACAATTTTATGAGAATCCCTAGCTAGTCTAACAATTTTAGAATGATTATGTTAAGGGTTTTATATTTTTTGTCCTACGTACGTTTTAGTTTTACAAAGGGTTGGAGTCCTATGCATGCATTGCATTGCATAGCATGCATACAACAGTAAGTAAAATAAAATAGTTTGACTAAAATATTAAAATTTATTTATATAAACCATACATTGCAAATTAAAGAAACTGAAATTAAGGTTGTGTTTGATTACATCTTAATGCATGTGAACAGTTTGACATCTTAATAACTCATATATTTGTATTAAGAGATCCTCTAAATAGTTAAGATACAAATATATATGAGTCTAAACAATTCAGAGTAGCTCGATCTTAATATAAAGATGTGGGTTGTTAATATGAATTAAGAGATAATTAAACTGTTAATATACATTAAGATGCAATCAAACTAACTTTATCAAAAGTGATGTTTTAATTTATGGTATAAACAGCTGGGCATGGGAAGCGCGGTTGAAACACTATGTGGGCAAGCATATGGAGCACAGAAATATGAAATGTTAGGCATTTATCTTCAAAGATCAACTGTACTCCTCGTTGCAACTGGTGTCCTACTTACTTTCCTCTACATTTTCTGCAAGCCTATTCTCCTATTGCTGGGCGAATCACCGGAGATCGCATCGGCAGCGGCATTATTCGTATACGGTCTCATTCCTCAAATATTCGCCTACGCCATTAATTTCCCTATACAGAAATTTCTACAAGCTCAAAGCATAGTCGCACCAAGTGCATACATATCAACAGCCACACTAGTTTTACATCTCATTGTAAGTTGGCTTGTAGTTTTCAAGGTTGGGCTTGGGCTTATGGGAGCATCGCTTATTTTGAGCTTGTCGTGGTGGATAATTGTGGTGGGCCAGTTTGTGTATATTGTGAAAAGCGAGAGGTGCAAATACACATGGGCTGGATTTAACCTGAAAGGTGCCTTTTCTGGGCTGCCAGCTTTCTTCAAGTTATCGGCTGCTTCTGCGGTAATGCTGTGTTTAGAGACATGGTACTTTCAGATATTGGTTTTGCTGGCTGGGTTGCTGGATAATCCGGAATTGGCGTTGGATTCTCTCTCTGTTTGGTAAGAGAAAATTCACTACTTTAACTATATATTACCTTGACTTGACTTAATTTACTTGAGATTCTTTAAAAAAAAATCTTAAAAGTGGATTGGTAGATATTTAAAAGTCAATTTGAGATGTTTTTAAATTTTACATTTAACATTATTTCTTTAAATTTTGAAAATAGGAAATCCCACAATTTTGTGCTACTTTATTGACAAAAAATAGTTATAAAATGCTTTCACTAATTTAAATTTTAAAATAATTTAAATTATATAACTCTTAAAAAAGATAATATTATTCTTATATTTTGGAATGAAAAGAAGTTGGTCAGAAGTAGTGGTTTTCTTTTCGATCTTGTCTTTGGTATAAGACCGATGTTGGTGAAACAGTGTGTAGCATATGAGATGTTACAATTATTAAAATCACTGAAAAAGTTTTAAGAAATTATTTGAAGCATATATATATATATATATATATATATATATATAGAGAGAGAGAGAGAGAGAGAGAGAGAGAGAGAGAGGTAAGTTTTTGTAGAAGTATAACATTAATTTGTGTTGTTTTAATCGCAGCATGACAATATCCGGATGGGTATTCATGATCTCAGTTGGTTTCAATGCAGCCGCAAGGTCATCCTTTTCTATTTTTTGTTTTCCTTTTCCTTTTAATTTGTTTAAGTCATGCCTTTTAGTTTATAAGTATATGTTTCATTTATTCTTCACCGTACGTACGTATAATCTTTCCATACAATACTGCATGGGAAATTCCATTCCAGCTGCATGTTGAAAAGACGTACAATTCAATATATAAATTTGGCATATTTAAGCTTTTAGTTTTCGTCGTCTGCGCTAAATAAATATCTTGTTCACTCTTGAAACGAACCTATAGTTACACTTTGATTAAATTTTGTATATAACGAGAACCGCATAATGTTATGTAAATACTTCCTTGGTTTTAAATTATAATATTAGTATTAATTATAAATATTTTTAAATTTAAAATTGACATAAATTTGTTTAATTTTAGTTAATACAATTATGAATATCATAAATTATTTAAAAAGTACTATTAATTATAAGATTTGAAATGAAAGATGCAAAACGCATATTACTCATCTTATAATTTGAAATGCAGAAGTATTATATATACTCCTTAATTAATTTACATTTAATTTGTAAAGTTGATATATGTATATATCTATATTATGTATATATGCAGTGTGCGAGTGGGTAATGAGTTGGGAGCTGGACATCCCAAGTCGGCTGCATTCTCGGTGGTAGTAGTGAACTCCATCGCTTTCATCATCTCTGTGATCGCGGCGATCATTGTACTTGCACTGCGGGATGTTATCAGCTATGCGTTTACGGAAGGCGAAACCGTCGCAAAAGCTGTTTCGGATCTTTGTCCTCTCCTTGCCTTTACCCTCCTTCTCAACGGAATCCAACCCGTCTTATCCGGTAACAATATATAGTTTCCAACACTTGAATTAATTAATCTCATCCTTTTCTGCTCAAACCCTAGCTAGTTTGCATGATTTTTTTTTTTGAAAAGAATTGCATAACATTAAATCAAATCATACGCAAGTACATCAGAGATAATCAAAGGAGGACTATCTATCCACCCTACTTGACCAGACACAGAACATGACGCCCTTGCCAAAACATGAGCAACACAATTCGCTGATCGTGGAACATAAGAGAATAGACAACAGCTAAATTCTCTTTGAAGAACTTTACAGTCATTAATGACGACGCCAAGACCCGAATCATCCGGTTCGTCATTATTAAGTGCATTAATCACCCCTAAAGCATCAGATTCTATGACCACTTGATCTATTCCAGAATGTTTTAACCAACTAAGAGCTTCTCTTATACCAATGGCTTCAGCAACTGCAGGAGAGAAGAAGCCTATCATCGAACCATGCAAACCCGCAACAAAGCTTCCAACATCATCCCTAACCACACAGCCATAACCCACTTTACCATTTTCAGGAAATAGCCCTGCATCAACATTACACTTCTTAAACCCAATAGCCGGTTTTTGCCACCTAGAATTATGTGAAGGTGATCGGGCCTGGGGCAGTAAATCTTGATGTCGAGCCACTTTCCATAGCTGAAAGTTGCGTTCCGCCTCCTGAACCACTACTCCACTCGGTTGCAGCTTCTTCTTCCACACGCAATTGTTACGATTGAGCCAAATACACCATAATAACATCGCTGCTAAATCTAGCTGATCGTTTGTGCACTGTCTTCGGAGCTTGTTCCACCAATTTACAATAGACGTTGTCCCCTCCGAATGATCTCCAACTATGGACGCAGCCCAAATGGACTTTGCTATCGAACATTTAACAAGCACATGAACATCAGTCTCCTCCGCATTACTACACATTGGGCATAGAGTTTCAACTTCAATTTGTCGAGATCGGAGGAGATAAAGGCACGGTAAGCAACCAGAGAGACTCCGCCACAAGAAATTTATCACTTTCGGTGGCACGGATCGTTTCCAAACCTCTGCCCAGTTTGTACAAGGAGGAGATGACACAATGTCCCCACCAGTTTGGAGAACCCTATATCCAGATTTTACCGAATAACGTCCCTTTTGATCCCAGTTCCAAATACGCTTGTCTACACAGGTTAATTTAGGAAGAGGGATTGACAAGATGAGCTGGGCATCTCTTCCAGAAAACAGAGTGCGAATAACATCAGACTTCCATATAGCCAAGTCTGGATTAATAAGTGAATCTACTGTTGCCTGGGACAGATTCTCGGATGTACTCTCCTCAATGTAAGGATTCAAAGCATCTGGCAACCACGGGTGCCTAAATATTCGGATAGAGGAACCATCACCAACTCTCCAACGACTCCCACTTTTGATCAACTCTTGTGTCGCCATTAAACTGCGCCAAATGAAGCTTGGATTATGCCCCATCCTGGCCTCCAAAATCAAATAATTCAAGAGGGGTAAAATGGTCTTTTCGCTTGGAAATTTAAGGGCATACTTGTCATCCTTGTAAATCCTTAGGGTTTGACCCTTAGGGTTTAACCCTAAGGTTTAGCACAAACCAAATGTAGGATTTAGCAATTCGGGTTTGCACAAAAAATAAAATTAAATAACTTTTAGTTTCTAAAATTTTGAAATTTGGGTTTTCTAATTATGATTAATTTTTTAATTACTTTATACAGGAACATTAGGGTTTAAAATCACTAATTATAATTAACATTGCTAAAATATCAATTAGGGTTTATGATTTTGATAATTAGGGTTACCGATTTATAATTAGGTTTTCTAATTATCAAATTAGGGTTTAAAAATTTAGTGTTTCCAAAATTAATAATTGTAATTATAATACTTGCTAATTAATCACATTAACACAATTACAATCAATCTCGAACTCTAATTTAAATTTCAAATTAGGGTTTTTTAAAATATCTTAGGGTTTTCTAAAAATTAATTAGGGTTTCTAGATTTTTAATTAGGGTTTACCTAATTAATCCACAACATAAATTATATAACACAGTTATATAACAATCTTGTACGCTAAATTGGATCTCAAATTAGGGTTTAACATTATAATATTAGGATTTTGAAATTAAACACCATAATTGACCAATCATTATCAATACGTACATACAGTACATAATTATAGCACTAAAAAATCAAAATGTAATTAATATTATATTATTATTATCATACCTTGACAATAATCCAAAATTAGGGTTTGGATTCCATATCTGATTTATTCTTCATATTTAACCTTAATAATTAAGGTAAAATAATTCACTCAATAACTTGTACTAAAATTCATATAATAAAATAATTATTATAATTATTCTAAAAATCATTTCATATATTATTTTAATAATATATGCTTATATTTTCATGGAAAATAATTAATAAAAATATTTCCATTATAAAATTAATTATTATAAAAATATACTTTTTAATAATCAATAATTCTAAAATAAATTTACTTGTAAACATTTATGTAATAAATATATTTTTATTTATCACATAAATACATATATACATAATCTTGTACAAATCCTCATCCTTAATATATATAAAAAAAATTATACGCAAAATTTCTTATTTATTTATTTAGAAAATATCGGGTTGTTACATTCACCCTCCCTTATAAATATTTCGTCCCCGAAATCACCGTTTTAAAACCTATACATACACGGTTACATAGCATACACAATCATCGCAAGTAGATCTTGATCAACTTTGATCGAACTGATCTTTAACTATTCACATCAAGCTTGTCTTTCTGATTAAACGAAAAAATTGGTTTCTAAAAGAACTCAAATTCCTCCTCAAAACTTCATTTGGGTTCCTCATTTGTTGGGAAGTCATGACAACTGCCATCCCTCGAACTACTCGGCTTTGACTTGTCTGGAGCAGCATTTGGCGTCATCATTACCGTTGGAATATACCTTTCTATAGGACATATTCCTCCCTCAACTGCCTCTTCGTACTCCTCATTCATGATCTGAATCATCAATCTTCGATCCATATCGGATTCAGGTTGACCGCTATGTACAGGGTAATTCAAAACTCGATGTTGGGTTCTCCCAATTGCTTTCCAAAAAGAGAAATTCATATCATCTATTTTAGCCTTCTTAGATCGAACATCTCTTTCCATAATATCCACGTGTCGTGCGGCTTTTGCCCATGCATCACTTATTCTCACTCGTTCAATTTTTTCTTCTTTCAGCTCAGATTCCATTTTTATCATCTTATACTCTGCCAAAGAATGCTTCTGTTCAAGCATCACATATCGGGTAACACAAGCTTGAATTGTTGCATCCTTTTGTTCCACGACCGCCTGTCGTTCTTCTGATTGCTCTTCTAACTCATGAATACGATTTTGAAATTCTACATTTTGATCATATAATACCTCTAATAAACTCTCCTCTGGTACTTCTTCTTCCTCTTCTTCCTCAGTCTCAGCTGTTACCTCTGCGACTATCTCGGGTGCAACTATCAATTCTTCACTCACCACATAGATATCTCTAATTCATTCTTCGTCTGACATCACATTATCATGGTTAGTGATTAGAGGTATCCCCACAGTCTCATTCACTCCATTGTTAGCATTCTCAGCTGCCATTCTCAAATACTGCCATAAAATAAGGGTTAATTAACATATCACATAATATCCCAATATTATGACTAACCAACAAATAAGCTTAGGTAGGACACACTAGCGAAGGATTTACGCATCTCTCCCCTCCTAGTTATATTCCCCGATCTCCACCAGAGATCATATCCCTAAGCTCTGATACCAACTGTAACGACCCCAAAATAGGTTCATTCCACCCAACCCATTCTGAGTCGTCAAATACATGGTACAGAAAACAACTACAACTTTATTACAACAATTGTCGTGCAAAATACAACAACACATATGCCGTGAGTTTGGATACAAATATATAACAAATGTGACTCATGTTCCAACCGTGGACATCACCTCACAATAACACCTTACATAAAGGTATAGTCAAAAACTGTTTTAGAAATTAGAATCTTTGGGAAGTGCTCAAGAAAACCTTCGTACATGGGAGGCCACGCGTCTAGGTTATGATAGATATCATATGGCCACAGAATTATCCTTGGTTGACCCAATAGACCCCAAAGAAAAATGAGAAGATTACTATCATATTCTTCCCAATGGTGAGTCTTCTCTTGACATATCATTATCTCTACTGTCTCTAATTGAGAATTATACTTTAAACAAACACCAAGATTATATAGGTAGTGTTCGTATATATACTCAGCAAGTGGATGAGCACATCCCTGTCTTATGATGACACGAGGTTGTATGTCGTTAGACATCTTGTATGATAGTGGCAAACCACCCTTCCAACGTTGGGTACACCTTACCCTATTGGATTCACCAAATATAACAACTAAATGAACTTTTCTATACTGCTTCGGGAGAACATCCACAGCTAGAGACCATTGTTCTATTTTCCCGTTACCCTCGCTCGACCCAGCTACACTCTTATTACCTGAAAGGAATTGTGAAGCAAAAGGGTGAGCACAACTAGCCCAGTAAAGAATATCATGACTAAAGATAATTAAATTATCAGTAGCCTTCATCAATAATAAATCAGAGATTTAGAACATATGGTAAATGATAAAAATTTCAACCATAGTTGCAGCGGAACGAGCAATCCATTAGAAGAGTCAAATAGACTATAAAGTCTATTATCTTCTCCATGTTAAAAATCCATCAACAATGTTTTATCCCTGTAACATCAATCAACAGTTCCTTTCCACAATCATATGAATAACTCATAATCATAATTGTGATTCTAAATTTTTCTTCGCACCCAGGACGAAGAATATTTTCATCACATGTCTTTACCTGAAACATCAAAGATCATGGTTATACCAAATCACAGTTCCTGTTCATAATCATACTAATAAATCCATCTTTGCACTACGACCAAAGATATTCAACAACAGTTTATCTTTGCACTACGGGCCAAAGATATTCATCAACAGACCATCTTTGCACTACAGGCCAAAGATATTCATCTACAATTCATCTTTGCACTACAGGCCAAAGATATTCCTCAACCGTTCATCTTTGCATTACTGGCCAAAGATATTCAACAACAGGTCATCTTTGCACTACGGGCCAAAGATATTCATCTACAATTCATCTTTGCACTACAGGCCAAAGATATTCCTCAACAATTCATATTTGCACTACATGCCAAATATATTAATACCTCAAAGAATATATAATCATTTAAGAATTTATATAAACAATAATTATAACCATGTTGATCATTTCACCTTTGCACTTAAGCTAAAGATATTCAATTACAAATTCAATGGTCATGATCATACCAGTCAACAATTCAACTTTGCACTACTGGCCAAAGAGAACCCATAGTCATGATCATACCAATAATTTACCCATCTTTACACTCAAGCGAAAGAGAATTTCAACATCAAGGTTATAAAAATGTTATATATGATTATAAAAATAATATGGTCAAAACATGGATTTAATTTCAAGAGCAATATTCATAAATCAACTATAATTTGGTTAGAAAAAGAAACCAATTTTGTCGTGAATAGTAACTCATGAATAGTAACCTCGACTCAAAAAGGTAGAAATTCAACAATAAAATCTATACCAATATTTCGGTATAATGATATTGAAAGAATAACATTTCTTAAGCTTATAAACAATTTATTTAAATTGTTTACACTTTATTAATTAATGCATTTAATCATCATAAAATGTCAACTCTTAAGATTTCATCATCAATAGCCAAAACCCTCATCAAAAATCTGCATATACCTCATATAGGATTCTCAAGCCATAAAATCCTATTTTCCAATTTTCTTTCCTCACAAAACATATTTAATTCATTTACTCATAACTAGACCATTTTCATAAAAAATACCAAATCAGTTCCAAAAATATTTCTTTTCTGGGATTTAGCATAATATAGTCCCATAGTGAACATATATTTTTCTCAGAATTTTTAAAAGTCATTTACTATTTTTCATATGGCCAAAATAGCCGAATATTTAGACATTTATCAAAAATTGTACTTTTGTCTAAAAATTCTGAAATTTACAGAGTATACTTCTATCATATACATGTACTCCCAATAAAAATTTCATCAATTTTGGAGTTAACCACAAGGAATTATAAGCTGTTACTTTTAAAATAGTCTTTTCTCATAAAATTCATAACTCTCAATCTATACATCCAAAAATCACCATTTTTGGACACAATCAAGAAAACTCATCAAAATATCATTTCAAATTTTTCCAGAATTTTTGAAGATCAGAAAAATTACGAAACTGAAAATCATAACAACCCTTAAAATCCCTTAATATCCCTTACTATCACTTACCTCAAAAGAGCAGTACTTCTGATCGGTATAAGGCTGAAGGAAACTTGCACTGATGAATAGCAACTCACCAAGTATCTAAATACTCACAAAATACACTCAATAATCTAGAGAGAGAAAGAGAGAAAGCTTATGTTTCTGGTGTGATTTTCAATTCTAACTTAGCCCTCTATTTATAGGAAAATTTTGGTAGGTTTGACCTGCAACCTGATGGCTTTACCTGCTACTATTCCCACCCACCACATTTAAAATATAATTCAGCACATTTCTTTACCAACCACAAGTGGGGCCCACCAATTCTAGAATTTTCCACCAAAATGATAAACTCCGAAAATTTAACAATTTCTGAACCAGTCATCTCGTAAAATTCATAACAAATCATACGTTCATTTTTAACGGTTCAAAATTTGTGGACATATACTCAACTTATATATGTATAACATATCCAAAAATTACCACGATCCAACGGTCGGATTAAAAATTATAACCCTCGCAAAATATCTCAAAAACCCTGATTTTTAATACCTCCATTCCGACAAAAATACGGATAAAAATTTCAACATTAACTCCTTCATTTTTAACCACAAAAATATATCCCTCATTTATATCCACATAAAATAAATATTTTCTTATCATATGAATCAATAATTAATTATTCACAAATAATATTACAGAATCACATTTATGACAACCAGGCCGTTCCCAGGAAAGAGGGGGCTTTCCAATAAGAATTTTTCTTTACTGGCGCGCAATTAGATGACCAAACCTCTCCTTAGACAGAACTTTCTAGACATTGACAATAATGTTATCTAATAATATTATTCAAATAATATGAATTATTGATCTGATAAAGGAAAATACTGTGCAGCAACAATTATTGAAACAACAATAATATAAAATATCAACGCAACAATTATTGAATCAATAAAATAAAATATTGAACAGTAACTACTGTAATAATTATTAAGTAGTGCCTTCTTACGTAAGAATCAATAATTTCAAAAATACAATGCAATACCGTGTGCTACTGTGCAATAACGCGTATTACTGTATTTTAACCACCGGGTATTCTAATAGTGTTAACGGTAACAACTACGCCGTTATTTGTAAAAACTCAAATTTGTCATTTTCTTCACCCGACAGTTATTCGTTATGGGGCCCACAAATAGCTGCGCCGTCGTACGAATATTCTCCGACAGAAAGAATATTCCACGACCAAACGAATATTCCCCGACAACAATGATTATTTTATAACCACTTGCTTATTTTGAAAAAAAATTTCATATTTCACCCATAACTTTAAACTTTTATCAATTTAACTATTTACTGAATAGTAATTATAAGAAAAATTGAATACTTTTATTTCATAAAATTCGGGGTCTTACAATCTCCCCTCCTTATGAAATTTCGTCCCCGAAATTTACGTACCTGGTATTTCGAAGAGTTGAGAATACCTTGCTTCCATTTCAGATTCTATCTCTCAGATCATCATGATTTCTCCATTGCTCATCTCCCATGATAACTTCATTTGGGTTCCTCATTTGTTGGGAAGTCATGACAACTGCCATCCCTCGAACTACTCGGCTTTGACTTGTCTGGAGCAGCATTTGGCGTCATCATTACCGTTGGAATATACCTTTCTATAGGACATATTCCTCCCTCAACTGCCTCTTCGTACTCCTCATTCATGATCTGAATCATCAATCTTCGATCCATATCGGATTCAGGTTGACCGCTATGTACAGGGTAATTCAAAACTCGATGTTGGGTTCTCCCAATTGCTTTCCAAAAAGAGAAATTCATATCATCTATTTTAGCCTTCTTAGATCGAACATCTCTTTCCACAATATCCACGTGTCGTGCGGCTTTTGCCCATGCATCACTTATTCTCACTCGTTCAATTTTTTCTTCTTTCAGCTCAGATTCCATTTTTATCATCTTATACTCTGCCAAAGAATGCTTCTGTTCAAGCATCACATATCGGGTAACACAAGCTTGAATTGTTGCATCCTTTTGTTCCACGACCGCCTGTCGTTCTTCTGCCTGCTCTTCTAACTCATGAATACGATTTTGAAATTCTACATTTTGATCATATAATACCTCTAATAAACTCTCCTCTGGTACTTCTTCTTCCTCTTCTTCCTCAGTCTCAGCTGTTACCTCTGCGACTATCTCGGGTGCAACTATCAATTCTTCACTCACCACATAGATATCTCTAATTCCTTCTTCGTCTGACATCACATTATCATGGTTAGTGATTAGAGGTATCCCCACAGTCTCATTCACTCCATTGTTAGCATTCTCAGCTGCCATTCTCAAATACTGCCATAAAATAAGGGTTAATTAACATATCACATAATATCCCAATATTATGACTAACCAACAAATAAGCTTAGGTAGGACACACTAGCGAAGGATTTACGCATCTCTCCCCTCCTAGTTATATTCCCCGATCTCCACCAGAGATCATATCCCTAAGATCTGATACCAACTGTAACGACCCCAAAATAGGTTCATTCCACCCAACCCATTCTGAGTCGTCAAATACATGGTACAGAAAACAACTACAACTTTATTACAACAATTATCGTGCAAAATACAACAACACATATGCTGTGAGTTTGGATACAAATATATACCAAATGTGACTCATGTTCCAACCGTGGACATCACCTCACAATAACACCTTACATAAAGGTATAGTCAAAAACTGTTTTAGAAATTAGAATCTTTGGGAAGTGCTCAAGGAAACCTTCGTACATGGGAGGCCACGCGTCTAGGTTATGATAGATATCATATGGCCACAGAATTATCCTTGGTTGACCCAATAGACCCCAAAGAAAAATGAGAAGATTACTATCATATTCTTCCCAATGGTGAGTCTTCTCTTGACATATCATTATCTCTACTGTCTCTAATTGAGAATTATACTTTAAACAAACACCAAGATTATATAGGTAGTGTTCGTATATATACTCAGCAAGTGGATGAGCACATCCCTGTCTTATGATGACACGAGATTGTATGTCGTTAGACATCTTGTATGATAGTGGCAAACCACCCTTCCAACGTTGGGTACACCTTACCCTATTGGATTCACCAAATATAACAACTAAATGAACTTTTCTATACTGCTTCGGGAGAACATCCACAGCTAGAGACCATTGTTCTATTTTCCCGTTACCCTCGCTCGACCCAGCTACACTCTTATTACCTGAAAGGAATTGTGAAGCAAAAGGGTGAGCACAACTAGCCCAGTAAAGAATATCATGACTAAAGATAATTAAATTATCAGTAGCCTTCATCAATAATAAATCAGAGATTTAGAACATATGGTAAATGATAAAAATTTCAACCATAGTTGCAGCGGAACGAGCAATCCATTAGAAGAGTCAAATAGACTATAAAGTCTATTATCTTCTCCATGTTAAAAATCCATCAACAATGTTTTATCCCTGTAACATCAATCAACAGTTCCTTTCCACAATCATATGAATAACTCATAATCATAATTGTGATTCTAAATTTTTCTTCGCACCCAGGACGAAGAATATTTTCATCACATGTCTTTACCTGAAACATCAAAGATCATGGTTATACCAAATCACAGTTCCTGTTCATAATCATACTAATAAATCCATCTTTGCACTACGACCAAAGATATTCAACAACAGTTTATCTTTGCACTACGGGCCAAAGATATTCATCAACAGACCATCTTTGCACTACAGGCCAAAGATATTCATCTACAATTCATCTTTGCACTACAGGCCAAAGATATTCCTCAACCGTTCATCTTTGCATTACTGGCCAAAGATATTCAACAACAGGTCATCTTTGCACTACGGGCCAAAGATATTCATCTACAATTCATCTTTGCACTACAGGCCAAAGATATTACTCAACAATTCATATTTGCACTACATGCCAAATATATTAATACCTCAAAGAATATATAATCATTTAAGAATTTATATAAACAATAATTATAACCATGTTGATCATTTCACCTTTGCACTTAAGCTAAAGATATTCAATTACAAATTCAATGGTCATGATCATACCAGTCAACAATTCAACTTTGCACTACTGGCCAAAGAGAACCCATAGTCATGATCATACCAATAATTTACCCATCTTTACACTCAAGCGAAAGAGAATTTCAACATCAAGGTTATAAAAATGTTATATATGATTATAAAAATAATATGGTCAAAACATGGATTTAATTTCAAGAGCAATATTCATAAATCAACTATAATTTGGTTAGAAAAAGAAACCAATTTTGTCGTGAATAGTAACTCATGAATAGTAACCTCGACTCAAAAAGGTAGAAATTCAACAATAAAATCTATACCAATATTTCGGTATAATGATATTGAAAGAATAACATTTCTTAAGCTTATAAACAATTTATTTAAATTGTTTACACTTTACTAATTAATGCATTTAATCATCATAAAATGTCAACTCTTAAGATTTCATCATCAATAGCCAAAACCCTCATCAAAAATCTGCATATACCTCATATAGGATTCTCAAGCCATAAAATCCTATTTTCCAATTTTCTTTCCTCACAAAACATATTTAATTCATTTACTCATAACTAGACCATTTTCATAAAAAATACCAAATCAGTTCCAAAAATATTTCTTTTCTGGGATTTAGCATAATATAGTCCCATAGTGAACATATATTTTTCTCAGAATTTTTAAAAGTCATTTACTATTTTTCATATGGCCAAAATAGCCGAATATTTAGACATTTATCAAAAATTGTACTTTTGTCTAAAAATTCTGAAATTTACAGAGTATACTTCTATCATATACATGTACTCCCAATAAAAATTTCATCAATTTTGGAGTTAACCACAAGGAATTATAAGCTGTTAGTTTTAAAATAGTCTTTTCTCATAAAATTCATAACTCTCAATCTATACATCCAAAAATGACCATTTTTGGACACAATCAAGAAAACTCATCAAAATATCATTTCAAATTTTTCCAGAATTTTTGAAGATCAGAAAAATTACGAAACTGAAAATCATAACAACCCTTAAAATCCCTTAATATCACTTACTATCCCTTACCTCAAAAGAGCAGTACTTCTGATCGGTATAAGGCTGAAGGAAACTTGCACTGATGAATAGCAACTCACCAAGTATCTAAATACTCACAAAATACACTCAATAATCTAGAGAGAGAAAGAGAGAAAGCTTATGTTTCTGGTGTGATTTTCAATTCTAACTTAGCCCTCTATTTATAGGAAAATTTTGGTAGGTTTGACCTGCAACCTGATGGCTTTACCTGCTACTATTCCCACCCACCACATTTGAAATATAATTCAGCACATTTCTTTACCAACCACAAGTGGGGCCCACCAATTCTAGAATTTTCCACCAAAATGATAAACTCCGAAAATTCAACAATTTCTGAACCAGTCATCTCGTAAAATTCATAACAAATCATACGTTCATTTTTAACGGTTCAAAATTTGTGGACATATACTCAACTTATATATGTATAACATATCCAAAAATTACCACGATCCAACGGTCGGATTAAAAATTATAACCCTCGCAAAATATCTCAAAAACCCTGATTTTTAATGCTTCCATTCCGACAAAAATACGGATAAAAATTTCAACATTAACTCCTTCATTTTTAACCACAAAAATATATCCCTCATTTATATCCACATAAAATAAATATTTTCTTATCATATGAATCAATAATTAATTATTCACAAATAATATTACAGAATCACATTTATGACAACCAGGCCGTTCCCAGGAAAGAGGGGGCTTTCCAATAAGAATTTTTCTTTACTGGCGCGCAATTAGATGACCAAACCTCTCCTTAGACAGAACTTTCTAGACATTGACAATAATGTTATCTAATAATATTATTCAAATAATATGAATTATTGATCTGATAAAGGAAAATACTGTGCAGCAACAATTATTGAAACAACAATAATATAAAATATCAACGCAACAATTATTGAATCAATAAAATAAAATATTGAACAGTAACTACTGTAATAATTATTGAGTAGTGCCTTCTTACGTAAGAATCAATAATTTCAAAAATACAATGCAATACCGTGTGCTACTGTGCAATAACGCGTATTACTGTATTTTAACCACCGGGTATTCTAATAGTGTTAACGGTAACAACTACGCCGTTATTTGTAAAAACTCAAATTTGTCGTTTTCTTCACCCGACAGTTATTCGTTATGGGGCCCACAAATAGCTGCGCCGTCGTACGAATATTCTCCGACAGAAAGAATATTCCACGACCAAACGAATATTCCCCGACAACAATGATTATTTTATAACCACTTGCTTATTTTGAAAAAAAATTCATATTTCACCCATAACTTTAAACTTTTATCAATTTAACTATTTACTGAATAGTAATTATAAGAAAAATTGAATACTTTTATTTCATAAAATTCGGGGTCTTACATATGAAAATCATGTATATAAGAAAATAAAAGTTATACGAATAATACCTGGAGTTCCAGTACCAGCTGCTGCCGTATCCTGGACCGTCATGTGGAAAACCCTCGCCGTTGATTTTGTTGGTTTGTTTGACGAAGTCGGTCCGGTGATTGCTAAAGTTCCACTGCCGGTGCCAGTATTCACACTTCCCGCCTCTGTCCTCCTCTTTGGACAATCTTTCACCCTGCGCTCAGTCGATCCGCACAAAAAACATCCACTGTTCATCCTAGGATTGGGGCAGTTGGGAGAGATATGGCCCTCCTGCCCGCACTTATAACAAACAAACTTCCCCTTCAAACATTCCCCAGAGTGGTTCTTTCCACAATTCTTACACTGTATCGCTGGCTTCTTAACTCCCTCTTGTTTCACCTGCACACTTCCAAAACTGCTCACCTTCCTCTTTCCATCTCCACTCCTGCTCCCACTATTAATTTCTACCTTCCCAGCTCCTTCGGTCTTACCCTTATTCTTCCTCTCTTTGTTGTAAAGGCTCATGGCCTCACTTCCCTCCTCAGCTATGATTGCCTTCTCCATGAGTGCTGCAAATGTAAGAATCCGCAACACCGCCACCTTGTTATAGAGCCAAGGTTTCAATCCCAGCTCAAACCTCCTCAATTTCCTAGCCTCCGTATCTACTTGATGCTGGGCAAACCTAGCTAACTCATTGAATTTGGCGGCGTATTCAGACACCGTCATATTCTCATGCTTCAATTCTAAAAATTTAACCTCCATCCTCGCCTGCATACTAGGTGAAAAATAATTTTCGAAAAATAGTGTTTTGAACCTATCCCATGTAACTACACCTTCTTCGGCCATTGAAGAGCCCCTGACGACATTGGTAACTGTGTTACGCTAATATTTTTCCTCGCCAAATTTAATTAGTGATATTATTATTTTGTTCTTTTTATATTAATCTTTTTATTTAGTTTATAAATTTTATTTTATCACACATAATTTACAAATATAATGCGTAGAGTTAGTATCAATAACGGTTGCATGGACTGGTTTTATATTATATACTCTAGCTAATATAAATAAGAAACAAAAAAAGGGAAAAATTAACAAATTAATAGTAATTAGGAAGTAAAAATTGGATTTAATTATATAAAATAGACAATTTTCTAACAATTAATCTACCAATCTCAAATCCAACAATTATCATCCTTATTAGAAACAAGTTAATTTGAACAACTAAATGTATCTTGGCTTTTGTTAATTAGACTTGAATGACAATATCGTCACAACATATGAGGATTTGGAGGGTTAATTTTAAATTTTAGTGTAAAGAAAATATTTGATATATATATATATATATATATATATATATATATATATATATATATATATATATATAATTATATAATTGTTTGATCGTTTGGAATTAATTGGCGTACGTGATATATGAACATTAAGGCGTGGCTGTTGGTTGCGGATGGCAAACTTTTGTTGCATACGTGAACGTTGGGTGTTATTATGTGGTGGGAGTCCCACTGGGTTCACTACTCGGATTTTACTTCAAACTGGGTGCCAAGGTAAATCAACTATTGCAATTAAGTAGTCAAAATTCAAATGGGTATATAATATATATATATCATATTGCATGTGTTTTTCATTACCAAATTGCATGATTTTTAATTTGTTGATATATATATATATATATATATATATATATATATATATATATATATATATATATATAAACTACTTATGAGTCTAAAAATACCATCAGTAACTGCAATCATTCATCGATCATAAATTATCTGAAATGGCTGCAGGGAATATGGTCAGGGATGATCGGTGGTACAATGATACAAACTATCATTCTGTCATGGGTAACATTTCGAACAGACTGGAATAAAGAGGTATATATTATCAACACTTATTTTTTATATAACTAATAAAATATTTGGCCATAGAATCGATACATTTAATTCCCAAAGATAAATTGGTAAATAATTATATAGTGAACTAATTATTTTTTAAGCATTTATCATTAGTTGTGAACTAATTATATATTATTTTTTTACCAAAAATAAAAATAATGATATTATTATAAATTGAAAATCCACAATCCAAAACATTGGAATTACAATGAGTCAATTACAAAGTAGACATTTATGTTGCATTGTTGTTTCATGACACAAACAAATGATCTTTTCAAGTCTTCCTGGTCAAAACTAATTGCTAGTTAATTGTGAACTACTTCTAATTATTAAACTAATCACAGGTGGATGAAGCTAGGAAGAGGTTGAATACTTGGGATGAGAAGAAATTAAGAACACCTTAATTAATTCTTGAGGATTAATTAAGAGAAGAGTTTTCTAAAAGCCAATGATTTTGATGCTCAAAAGCAATGCCTTGACTTTCCAACTCAGCTCACAGATGATAATGGGTTGCTAGGCCACATAACATTAATTCAACAGCGGAGATATACAAGTCGGTCCAAAAGAACAATCTTTTAGCTAGGCACTTTGGATTCAATCTTAATTTTGTGATAACTTAGATTTTTAATTTTTAGTATATACTCCCTTCCTCCATTTTACAAAAAAAATATTTTTATTTATAAATTTTATGAATGTATTTTTGTTTTATATTTATTTTTAAATTTATTAAATATTGAATCGAATAGTAATGATACGATAAACTTGATTATATCACTTTTATATCATTGTCAAAATAAAATAAATTAGACTCTTTTTTAAAATAAAAATCTTGATTTCGAAGGAAGAATCGTGTGAATATATATATATATATATATATATATATATATATATAGAGAGAGAGAGAGAGAGAGAGAGAGAGAGAGAGAGTTGATAATTACGGCGATTGCCTTCTTCTTGGCAAAAATTATTATCCATAAAAATCTGAATTCTGTCCCATAATCTATCATCTTCCCACGTGTACCTCATTTAGTGGTCCACTTCAAAAGCGTGCATGCCACAATCCAAAATAATCATATATACCTTATCTCCCAATTTCAATTTCAATCAGTCCCAATGGCCATGCCCACATCTTCAGATTGGCCATCACTATGCATTCGCTGTAAAAATACAAGGCAAAAATTCGCCTCCAATACAGAGACAATTAAATCCAATTAAATCACTAGGCAAATCCGGGCGACCTTTTGAAGCTCTTGAGTTCTTTAGAGACATGAATAAGAAGGGTTTTGCTGGGGATCCTTCATTTTACTCTTCATTGATTTGTTCATTTGCAAATATTCGACAAGTGAAAATGGCTGAGGAGCTTCTGGAAGAAGCCGAGAGCAAGAAAATGTTGAGAGATCCAGCCA
Source organism: Panax notoginseng (assembly GCA_016801055.1). Taxonomy (NCBI): domain Eukaryota; kingdom Viridiplantae; phylum Streptophyta; class Magnoliopsida; order Apiales; family Araliaceae; genus Panax; species Panax notoginseng. Next base: position 172,115,007 of record CM029023.1, on the reverse strand, counting down.
CGTATTTGAAGCTCACTCTATTGTATGTTGAGCTAGGAATGATGGAAAAGACCCTGGATGTTACTGCAGTGATGAAACGGATGAATGTTAGAGTTTCTGATTGCATTTTCTGCACGGTTGTGAATGGATTCTCTAAGAAGAGAGGGCTAACAGCTGCAGTTAAGGTATATGAAGAGCTTATTGTGGAGGGATGTGCACCTGGGCAAGTGACATATGCTTCAATTCTAAATGTTTATTTTAGACTTGGATTATATTCAAAAGCAGAGGAGGTGTTTTCCGAGATGGAGGGAAAGGGCATCATAAATGTGTGGTGGCCTATTCGAGCATGGTTGCGATGTATGGAACAACAGGCAGACTTAGAGATGCGATGAGGCTTGTTGCTAGGATGAAAGAAAGAGGCTGCGAGCCGAATGTGTGGATATACAATTCTCTCTTGGATATGCATGGAAAAGTCTTCAATTTGAGACAAGTGGAAAAAATATGGAAGGAGATGAAGCGAAGGAAGGTTTTGCCGGACAAGGTTAGTTATACAAGCATTATAAACGCTTATAATAAGGCAAAAGAGTTGGAAATGTGTGTGATATATTTCCATGAGTACAGGCTTAATGGAGGTGGGATTGATAGGGCGATGGCGGGAATTATGGTTGGTGTGTTCTCAAAGACAAGTAGAGTAGATGAGTTGGTTAAGCTTCTGCAGGATTTGAATGCAGAAGGGACTCAATTAGATGGGAGGCTTTATAGGTCATCTTTGAATGCTTTGAGGGATGCTGGGCTGCAAATTCAAGCAAAATGGTTTCAGCAGAGTTTTGACACAATATAAATTCCAACTGATAGCAAAGGGAAACTATTTAAAGAAGATCTTTTCTATGATACAAGGTGATGATAGTTGGAAATGTGTTTGAATTGGGGCTTAGCCCGGAGATTTCAAGATTCGGTCATGCTCAAAAAGTTTTGTCCAAGATTTTCTGCAACTGTATGCATGTATCAAATACATTTCATTAGGAGTTGAAACAGAGTGAAGGAACATTATTTATTTATTTATTTATTTATTTATTTTGTCTTCCATTGATAAAAGTTGAAGAAATATAATATAATTTCAATATTGGTGCATGGAAACAAAATTTCTGAAAACATAATCTTTTCAATAATATACATACAAACCCAACTCAATTTATTGCTTGACATTTCAAATTATTGATACAATTAATAAATATAAATGAAATTAACTAGGAGAGGATTAATTAGCTTGGCGATTATTAACACATTTTACCCTTCATGAAAACTGAATAAACTTAAGTCTACGCGTATGTCAAGCATAACTTTCAGGAATAGGGCATGCATAATCTTAGACTTGGTAGAGGACTAGTTAAGTGAACTACAAATCCTCCTTACAACCCCAGCTTGACCAGTGAGGACACCAATTTCACTCATTTTGACCATGGCAGCTGCAAAATCATTTTTAAATGTGGAAGGATTCTTGCTGTAATCCTGGACAATGGTGTCAGTTGGGCCTCCGCTAAGAAGGATCTGGTCAGAAGCTAAAAGACCCTTCTTTTGCATTATATTCTTGTAGTAGTTGTTGTCAAATGAAGTGGGCGTCACCAAATCAAGGGGTGCCAAATTACTGTTTCCGCCGGTACTAGGGCAACCACGTCTACGAGTGCCAGCGAAGCCCGCATCAATGTCTGTCCCGTTGCCATATATTCTGTCACGGAATGTGAAACATTGGGCCTGCCCGAATGAATGTGCTCCTGCGTTACAATTTCAATGACTTTTAACTACTAAATTTTCAGAGTTATATACATTATATATATTGAGTCCATATGTCAGTTAGATATAGATGATACGTAGTGAGTGTATCAAGTGATCTTTTATTTGTGAAAATTGATGTTTTTATATCATTTTTGATATTTCCACACGTATGACCTACATATTAGCTTATGTATCAAATTTTTATTAGCTAATATGTGGGCTATATGAGTGGAAATATCAAAAAAATGATGTGAAAATATCAATTTCCTTTATTTAATTATATGTGTCTAGTGAATCCCTTGTATATGCCAACTAGATACAGATGACACCCAGTGATTGCATCAAGTAGGTGAGATTTTAAGTCAAGTACTCAAATGAATTTTTACAAAAGAAAAACATGAAATTAATAGTAACGTACCTGACAAAGCAACCATCTCCCTTATAGTGAAACCCTTGCCTGTGAAGTCGGAAATGAGTTTTTGGAGGCTATCACTGAAACCTGGAAGAACACTTGCTGCTTGCGTAGGGTTTGTAGTGGTAGAATCTCTTCTTCCAAGCTTCACTGTCCATGACGGACCACCAGCCTAATCCATTAATTTAGATTTTATCAGATAAACCTTTACATATATGCAGTCTTATACCATTAGAAAGGATTTAACTCTATACATAGAATTAAGTTGGAAAGGAATTAAATTAATTAAGTACCAAAACAGTTGCATCTCGAGCGGCTACTGAAAGTATGTCAGCACAAGAAACAACACCGGGGCATATCTTCTCAACTTCTTTCTTTGCGGTGTCTATGACCTCATAACCTCTTGCGGAACCCCTATTAGCTCCCACATTTTTCTCACTTGTGATATTAGAGGAGTCATCAAGTAAGATTGATGCATCACAACCCTACAAATTAATTACAATTAATCATTATTGTTAGTTCCCTATTACGAAAATGAATTCACATGTTAATTAATTATACAAATATATATATTAATAAAATATTTTTTAATCTGAATTTTCTGTAACCTGAACAAAGCAATCATGGAAATGGAGGCGAATGAGGGATCCTGCCATCCGACGCTCAGCCGATATGGCTTTCCTAACGGCAGTTTTAATCGTAGTTTGTAAATTTGGGCACGTAGCGTCATAAAATGTAGGAGATAATTGCGCATTAACGTTGCATGGCGTGTTAGAAAGCAAGAACAGAAATATTATGATAGGAGCAATGGCTGCAAATGAATTGCGATAATCCATTTGAAGTTAAGGAAGATAAAATTAATATAGAGAGAAATCTATATATACCAAGTTTTAAGAAAAGGCCTTCAAAAATAAGCTGAAAACAGGTTTAATTGTAGTGAAATTGAAAAAAAATTTATAATTTGTGATGAATGAGTGTATTATGCATGCATCCATTTATAGATCGAGCATTGCCGAAGGCTTAATTTGTATTGGTCACTATTTACTGGTGTGGACCGCGTTGCCAGCACTGAGTAATTTTGCATGCAGGTTGACATTGACTTATTCTCTTCTCCCTCACCAAGCTTCTTCTGGAATCGGTACCTTTAATTACACATTTTATTGAAATAATTTAAGAGGTCAAAAACATGTATTAGTTGTATAAAGATGCATATGTACGTTAGTATACTAGGAAAAATGTAAAGTAAAATAATTGTAAATAAACCAGTTATACATACATTATAATTAATTAATAGTGGAGAAACCTAGCTAAACTTTTTCCAAACTCATCATTTGTTTATAATGCATACAGTATATTTTTTTCTTCTCAAAATTGAACTTCTAAACTAGAATTTTTTTTATAATGAATTAAAATATACCGAAACAAAAGGTAAGGTTTAATTGCCAAACAAAGTGAAAATAAAATAGAACTCTAACTTTTGGACAAGGAGAGTAATAATACTATGATCGATGTACCGTTCTTTTTTAGAGAGCGAAATTTGTTCATTTTTACTTATTTGAAAAAAATATTAATAATTTAATTTTTCATATTAATTATTTTTATATTAAATACTAATTTGTTTCTCTTTTATTTTTTCAATAAATTTTAGAAAGGTTTTATAATTATTTTGAACACTTAAATAAAATATTAATTATATTTCTTAATTTTTATGTTTTTTTTAAACAAAGAAGGGAGGGATTATATATTAAGCCATAATCTTAATAAGAGAGTAGGTGAGAATAAGATATGCTGAAAACTTTAGCCATCGTACGCGGAGAGATCGAGTAGTTTAGACAGCTCCACTTTTGGATTTGCCTCCAACAAACATTATACTACTATTGGAATTGGAATAGGAATATTATTGCACCTGTTTAATTTGTTTCTATTCATACTACGAATAGGGTCAAATACATTAACATTTATATATCTCAATTTTATTATATTTATTTATGTGCCTTGTGCTTTATTAAATGTTCTTTTGTTCCCACAAATACTTGTAGTATATTGATTGATTGATTGATGTGCCATTCCTAATTCCTAATCCCTAATTCCTAATTCCTAATTCCTTTTCCGCGTTGAATCCATTCAACTTTTCAAAGTCTGAAAAGGACTGCTTAAGCATTACTACTGGTTTCCACTACCTACCTCCTTAGCTTCTTTGGGGTTTTTTAAAATAACGACAACACAACATCGATTTCTATATATTTTACAAAAATTGTTATTTTTTATCATTTTATTAATTGATAATAATATAAAATAATAAAATATTCTTACATTTGGTTATTACGCTATTTAATTTATCTGAACTAAAAACTTATTGTTTTTAGTTATAACATAAAACAAAAATATATTTTATTTATAATTTTTTTCAAATTAATGAAATTCTTTTGTGTCACTTATTATTTGCCTATCTACAAGAGCAACAAATTAGTAAGGCTTTGACTGGCGTCCAATTTAAAGGGGTTTCTGGGAAATGGGAGTGAGAGGCCCGAGGGCAACCTTTACAGATAGTTGACAATGACATGCATTCAAGATGAGAAAAACCTGGGAATTTCTTGGACATGCACGATATGAACTACTCGTATAATGATAAAAGTCTTTATTATTATTTTAGATAATTTTAATTTAAATATTTATTTTTTTAATAATTAAATTTTGATATAATTTTTTTATTATATCATTAGTATTAAATATTTAATATTTTTTATTTTAATTCTCTCTCCATATTTAATAAATATAATTAATTATGTGGTGAAAATATTTTGAATTGAAAAGCTATAAAGTCATTCTTTCACCTATATTGAAAATGATTAATGATATTATTATGGATAATTTTATCATTTTATTACTCTTCTTAATATACATAAAAAATTTTTTAAAATTTTTATCTCGATACGGATGGAGTATTAATTGATGAAATAAGCCTGCCTGCCTGACTGTGTTCAAACTCCAGATTGAGTTTAAAATTATTTTCAAGTTCGCCTTGTTTAACTTAATATAATAAGGAGACGAAGCAAGAATATTAGGAGTACCTAGCTAGCTAGGGCCTGCAGATGAGGTTTTCACGAGACTAAATATAAAAACTATAACATACATGAGTTTATATATAAAAAAAATGATACATACCTCGTGGTACAATTAGTAATGCGATATTATACTCATTTTTTTGTTTTTTTTGTTAGTTTCATAAAATTCATTATACCAAAAAAGATTTTGACTTCTGAAAATATCAGGGGCAGATTTTGCCACTTCAGAATTCAGATTCCTTTTCTATATATATTCTAGGTTCCTAATGTTCTGATGAAAAGCTGATAGATATTGGTGCATACAAGGTTAGGACTTAGGTGTGGATGGGTAGTTGGGTTAGTAATCAACCGCTAAGATTAGTTCTGATATTTAACAGTATTGAAGGGTTAGGATGATATGAGAGTATGTATTTCTTTGCATGCATTGTAAATACGTACGTACCAAGCAAACTAATTACTGGTACATCTGAATTCTAACAGTTCATGTTATTATTATATTAACTAACAACCTCCGCGTTACAGCCTACTTATATTAATTCTAGGGCGGGCGGGCTGGCTTTAAGCTGCTAGCTCGATCAACCATTCTACTCGATCGGCCTGAAAAGGTTGACGGTCAAAATTGTTGGATTAACCGTTTTCATGCTAGAGATTGTGTGGAATGCTAGTGCAGTGCTGTTTTTATTATTATTGTTTTTTATAGCAAACACAATATATATATACTATAGGCTAAAATATACCGATTACCGACAGCAAACGTGATATCATACCTAAATCCAAATGATCTTCAGACAGCTGACGACTGTAATAAGCAAAATGCATCTTAATTTCTACGCCTTTATTATGTGATTATGTTGACAATGCACGCATGTCTACGTTACAATTTACAAAATTAAACCTAGCTACCAGAATACGTACGTAGGTAGGTATCTGTTAAGGATTTAAAAAATTCCGACTCATACTCGTTTTTGTGGAATAGAGTTAGTGCTCCTCCATTCGACAAGGCTCATATATATTTGTCTTTTAGAAAAAAAAAAGAGTAATTGTTAATTATATTAGTATAAAATTACACAATATCCTAACATTTACTATCATAATTTTATTATAATGTCATCCCTATTAAATTAAATATTTAGTAAATGTAGGGATAAATACAAAATAAAAATATGTTGTTAAAATTTGCAAATACATATACAAATAAGAGTCCTTTGTAGAAGAAAGGTAGTTGTATTTAATTTGTACTCCCTAGCTCCATCTTAATTATTTTATTTGATAAATTTGACTTTCATGAATGGTCAAATTAATTAATTTTAAATGAATAATTAAATATATTTATTTATATTTTTCAAATTGGGTACCTTGGGATTAGTAGCGCACAATTTCAATATAATGTATTACTCCCTCCATTCCATAATAACAGACTTTTTAGAAGAAAAAATTTTGTTTTCAATTTACTTGTATATATTCTTTGCAACATTGTAGTAGAAATAAATTACTAGCCAAATTCTTTATATTATTTACTTTCCCACATTATCCGTAAATTCTCCCATTAATTTTTCAAGAAATTAATTTGAATCATCAAGTGATACACACGACTTCGAAGTTGCCAACGAATTAAGTTCATAAACATGTACTAAAAACATAAACCTCCATATCCACAAACATGTACACTCACATATAGTAGAACCAACTCATTATAATGCATATAGGTTGATGATGCACAAAATAGACTTTGTACACACCTGTTAGGTAATAATAAATGTGATAATTAAAGTAAGGAAATAAGACAATAATTAGAGTGGTTCGGTCTAGGTGACCTAGTCCACTTTTGAATGGCTTTAGTCGCCGGTACTTTTTATTATATCAAGTGTGTTGGAGACAGAGGGAGTACAGAGAGTTCTTCAGTACAAGAAATCAGTTGCCCCCCAAGTGATGGTGAGGCGTACAATTTATAGCGACCCTGTGACAATTTTTGGGGTGAACATGTAACCACTAAACCACTACTGTAGTGGAGCTCCCAACCTCTTCCTAATACGCAAGATGGTTGACCTGCACTCCGTGAGATCTGGAGACGAGGCTTGCCCACTTTCTTCATGATGTGGTCGTGCGTAGCTAACTGATGAGCTCAATTAACCCAATCGGGATGGATCACCTTTGTTGGGCTCGCCAGACTTCTTGAACTTGGGCCTATTCTCCATATTGGACTTACGAGATGGGCTAGATCTTTGGATACCCATCATTTGCCCCCCAATGCCCTGCGTCCAACAGAACTTGGAAAGGAGGGCATTCAGTTTAGATTTAAAAGTGGAAAAATTTCGGGAGGCCAAAACTTCACTACTAAGGCTTTTTCGGGCTTTTAACAACATGTGTCATGGCTGTAGGCGATGACTTTTGTAGAGCTCGTCGATATGGTCGTTTTGATATTTCCAAGGTACCTCAGGTGGGTAGCGTTGATGGGAATGTAGATGGGTCCGTATTGGAGCTGGAAAGGGGCGAGCTGGGCGAGATCCGTAGCGGAGCTGGACAGGGGCGAGCTGACGAGGTCCGTAGCAGAGCTGGACAGGGCGAGCTGGGTGAGGTTCGTAGCAGAGCTGGACATGGGCGAGCTGGGCATTCCTTGGGCGAACATGCTAGTGATGGGTGAGCTGCTGGTGATGGGAGAGCTCGTGGTGATGGAGGAACTCGTGGTGATGGGAGTGATCGTGGTGAGCAGGAGCTCGTGGCGACGGAGGAGCTCGTGGGGACGGAGGAGCTCGTGGCGAGGAAGAGCTCGTGACAACGGGGGAGCTCGTGGCGATGGAGGAGCTCGTGGGGAGGAGGAGCTCATGACGAGTGAGGAGCTCGTGACGAGTGAGGAGCTCGTGGGGATGGAGGAGGAGCTCGTGGGGACGGAGGAGCTCGTGGCGAGGAGGAGCTCTTGGCAACGTGGGAGCTCGTGGCGACGGAGGAGCTCGTGGCGAGGAGGAGCTCGTGGGGACGGAGGAGCTCGTGGTGACGGAGGAGCTCGTTGTGATGGGAGAGCTGGTGGTTCAGATTTCTACTGCATTTGTATGCTTGTTCTCTAGGGCTCATTATTACGACCAATTGAAGCTTAACCATGAGGCTGTTCAGAAGGAGCTTCTTGCTGCTCAAGGGAGGATTGTCAGGCTCGAATTAAGATGCTAACACAGCTTCTTGGGCTGAGATTTTGGCGACCCGTGCGAAGGCCGTACTTAGTGAGGCAACTTGCTCAGGGCTGAAACAGATCTTTTGGCTATCCGTGTGAGGACAATTAGATCGAGGCTGAGCTTTTGGCAACTCGTGAGAGGGATGCGCTCAGAGAGGTGGAGCTTGTTGAGGCCCATGAGAGGGCAACTAAGCTTGAGACTGAGCTTCAGACGACCCGTGAGAGGGACGCGCTCAGGAAGGCTGCCTGCTCGAGAGCGGAGGCAGAATTAAGGACAGCTCAGGAGAGAGCTTCTCAGGCTGAAGCGGATCTGGAGGATGCTGTTGTAGGTGCTTTCATTGATGGCTATGAGGATCTTTGGGGCAAGATCTCCGCTTATTTCCCTGATATTGATTTCTCAGGCTTTGTGCCAACTGAGGCGCCTGACGATGGAGGTCCTGAAGATGCTCTTCAAGTGCTCAGCGTTCCATGGAATGGGTAAGATCTTCCCTTCGGAATTTAGGATCTTGTAAGAGAATATGCCCAACGGTGATGGGTCGTCGATCTTTCTGTGGAGCAGGACTGAGTCTGTCTTTCGCGGATACCCTCTCTGTCCTGCTTGATTTACTGTCAGCCTCCTTCCTATCGTCCCTGACTCTTCCCTTTCTCTTCTCTTCTGCTCTGGAGAATTCACCTCGTCTGGCCTTTGTGACGTCCTCAGCATTAATGTATTTCTGGGCCTTTGCTAGTAGCTCGGTCATATTCTTTGGTGGACGTTTCATTATTGAGAAAAGAAAACTTGACAAGCGGAGGCCCCCTAAAAAGGCAGTCATGGTTACCTTATCATCAGGTTCTTCTACTTGAAGTACCTCCTTATTAAAATGAGTGAGGTAGTCCCTCAGGCTCTCATCTTTGTCTTATTTTATGCTAAGGAGGTGTGTGATGGGCTTCTGATGACGTCACCCCCCGATAAAGTATGACACAAAAGACCTGCTCAGTTCAACAAAGGTTGAAATGGAGGCTGGAGAGAGTTTGGCAAACAGGTGTCGAGCGGAGCCCCTCAACGTGGTTGGGAATGCCCTACACATGATTTCATCAGGGATGTTATGAAGTTACATCAGGGTTTTGTACGTTTCGAGGTGATCTAGCGGATCCTTCGTTCCGTCAAAGGTCTCCACGGATGGCATTTTGAACTTTTGAAGGAGTGGGTATCTTGCCACGTCAGGTTTGAAAGGGGTGTCTGTTCGCCTTATAAGGTAGTCCATGGTTTCTGGTCCTCGTGCCTTCATGGCATTGAAGACATCACCAAGTTGGTTTTGTACTTCTTTAATTTTCTCATCCCATTGATTAGGGACTCCCCTAGAATGATCATGGAAACGACTTCCATGCTCCACGCTTTGGTTTTCACCTTCATCTTCTTGGAGATGAGGATCTCCACCCTCTGAAGCAGCAGGAGGAGGAGGTGGATCATGATGGGCTACTTTGTGTAGAGCTCCTTGATGTCCAGGGGGTGGAGCTCCCTGTGGTCCTCCTAGTTGCGCTCCTCATCTTTGTCCGACAAGTAGGAGAGGAGGAGGAGGAGGTGGATTATGATGGGCTCCTCTGTGTGGAGCGGAGCTCCTTGATGTCCAGGTGGTGGAGCTCCCTGTGGTCCTTTTAGTTGCGCTCCTCCTCCTTGTCCGGCGAGCAGGAGTTGTAGTATCTGCTGATTTTGGGTAGCCAATTGTCGTATGGTCTCCAGCATTTGCTGTAGATTTGGAGCTGAAGTATTTGAGACGAGGTTGGTGTGCAGAGGAGCACCCTCCACTTGTCGTGGATTGTCTTCAGGTTGGTTCATTGACCTGGTTGTTATCACCATTAGTTTAGATGTTTGAAGGTGAAAATCTTTTCGATTCCCACAGACGGCGCCAAACTGATGATGCACAAAATAGTCTTTGTACACACCTGTTAGGTAATAATAAATGTGATAATTAAAGTAAGGAAATAAGACAATAATTAGAGTGGTTCGGTCTAGGTGACCTAGTCCACTTTTGAATGGCTTTAGTCGCCGGTACTTTTTATTATATCAAGTGTGTTGGAGACAGAGGGAGTACAGAGAGTTCTTCAGTATAAGAAATCAGTTGCCCCCCAAGTGATGGTGATGCATACAATTTATAGCGACCCTGTGACAGTTTTTGGGGTGAACATGTAGCCACTAAACCACTACTGTAGTGGAGCTCCCAACCTCTTCCTAATGCGCAAGATGGTTGACCTGCTCTCCGTGAGATCTGGAGACGAGGCTTGCCCACTTCCTTTATGATGTGGTCGTGCGTAGCTAACTGATGAGCTCAATTAATCCAACCGGGATGGATCACCTTTGTTGGGTTCGCCAGACTTCTTGAACTTGGGCCTATATTCCATATTGGACTTACGAGATGGGCTGGATCTTTGGATACCCATCAGAGGTATATATTCCGTTGCCTAAATCACTTGTTCAATGGGTTGAAGCTAATTAATCCTTCTAATTCTCCTCTGCCTGAACATTTTAATTTGTTGATGGGAAGTAGTGAATGAATTAACCACCCCCCCTCTCCCCCCAAAAAAAATATATGAATTATAAATGACCAATTGCCGTCTTATTGTTATTGATTCACATTTCAAATGATACAAACAATAAATGAAGTAGTGTTATATATTGTTGTGACACATAAAATAACAATATAATTAGCTGAAAAATACAGATTAATTAATTTTGTCAAGGATAACTTTCAGTAGAGTATATATATAATTAGGTCATATATATATAACTAGTTGAGCTAACTACAAATTCTCCTTATCTCCCTGTATTGACCAGTAAGGGGACGGAGATCTCCCATTTTGACAATGGCATCTGCAAAATCAGTACTCTTAAATGTGGAAGGATTCTTGCTGTAAGACGATGGTGTCGGTTGAGCCTCCGCTAAGAAGGATCTGGTTAGATGATAAAAGAGACCCTTCTTTTGCATTATATATGTTCTTGTAGTAGTTTTTATGAAATGACATAGGTGTCACCAAATCAAGGGGTGCCAAATTGCCATTTCCACCACTAGAAGGGCAATTCCGTTTACGAGTGCTTGCGAATCCAGCATCAATGTCCGATCCGTTGTTGTATATCCGGTCATGGAACGTGAAACATTGTGCCTGCCGCCCCTGCAATATTCCATAATTAATATGATGTATAATTTTAAGTTTAAGTACTGTATAATAATTTGATCAACAAATTAAAGAAGGAAAAAAATATGTAAATGTGACAATTAGTCATTAAAAATAGCTAGCTAGTTTAACTAACCTGAAAAAGCAACCATCTCTCTTATAGTGAAACCATTGCCAGTGAAGTCAGAAATGAGTTTTTGGAGACTATCACTAAAACCTAGAAGAACACTTGCTGCTTGCGTAGGGTTAGTTTGTAGTGGTAGAATCTCTTCTTCCATGCAAGTTTCACTGTTGATCCAATTAATATTTAGAGTGCAATATTTCATTATTGCACAAACATGTTGATCAAAAAACTATAAACCCTTACTATATACACTTACTATGGTGAAATTGATCCAATATTTAGAGTGCAATAGTAATTTTGCAAAAGATATTTCATTAAATTTATGCTTACATTAATAATTCAGAACATTTCTCGACAATCCAAAGTTTGCTAGAACAATTTTAACATGTTAATTTAGTACTAACGATGCAACTCAATGGACATAAATCAGTTGTTAATTTCATTTAAAATACACAAACGTACAGTCATCTTAATTATAAAAATGCCATAGTCATATATTATTGGTCTATATATTTTCTATTGGTCAACACGAGTCTATAAATCAATTCTATGACCAATAATATACACAAACAGTAATCTTCATTATAAAAATGTCGACTTCGAATGTAAACTCAAACAGTCGTAAATAGGCAGGCTAAATATATTTATGTTACATGAAATTTCATTAAATTCATAATTTAGTCTCTAAAGTAATTGAGTTTATAAATTAAAAAAATAAAATTTTGAATTGCTTACAATATCGTCCCCATAATGAATTTATAATAGAAATTGATCGGAATACCCGACTTGGCCGGCATCCATTAGGTTTTATACAGTTTGACCATATTTAAATATGGTTTGACTTTATTAAAAAATTAAAATACTTCTAAAAACAATTAACCCCAAATTAAAATACTTCTAAATACAATTCACCAAAAAAAATATAAAAAAACCCCCAAATATTAGCTAGAAAAAATAAATTTCAAATGTCAAATTCTTCCTCGTCATAAACCCAATTGAAACCTAAATCCTCTAAATACACCCAAACTCAATAGATCAAAACTAATCAACCCCATAAAATAATTAAAATCGGGGGAAAATCTTTTTCAATTCTTAACTATATTCAATCATCCGCCCCAAAAATAAATAAATCAAAGTAAGAAAATTTCAAAACTTATTCATTCTTACACTACTTCAATTTATCCAAGAGACCAAGGAATCTTCAAATTCATTCACAACTAATAAACCATTAAATCCATGAACAAACACTAACCTGATGGAGCATATATATATATTGTGGGCAAGAAAATCGTGCCTTGCCAGTTAGGGTTTTGTGTTGACTGAGGAGGAGAGAAATCCACGAAGAGTACGGAATTGATTGATTGATTGAAGAGGGGAGAACGACAGGTGGACGATTATTCCAATGACGCGTGGCAGAACCCCTAGAATCCAAAAACCTTATTAGGGTTATTGGGATTCCAAGAGCCTTCTTCTTGAATCCTTCCACTCCTAGAATCCGGAAACCTTATTAGGGTTATTGGGATTCCAAGAGTCTTCTTGAGTGTTGAGAGAGAATGTCCAAGATTCCTTGATCTTCCAAGAGTCCAAGTCTTAAGTCTAAAAAGAAGTCCCCTTCCCAATGGCATGGAAGGGGTATTTATAGGGTTCTCTGGAAAGTAGGCATGTGCAAGGCACATGCTTTCAGGAAAATTTCAGAAATACCCTTTAGTCATTAGAATAATGCCCATATTGCTCTGTCCTTCTAGTCACCAATCCAATTCCTCAATCAATTCCCAAAACGAGTTGCCTCCACGAGTCTTCTGTCTCGAGACACGTGCAGGCTTATCCCGGGTCTAGCACATTTATTTCTGAGTTTTTCATCTTCATTCCACTAGGTTATGCGAACCCTAATTTACATATTTAATGAGGTCGTGGAACCCTAATTGTGCATTTAATTTAATTAGGTCATGTGAACCCTAATTTTGCCCCTGAGCCCACATTTGCCCCCTGCGCGAGAGTCGCATTTCCAAATAGACGATCGTGCAAGAATACTTCAAGCTTTTTAACGATTTTTTTGCGAGACATCACTTTTTACGGGTCTTGAAGACAATAGTCCTAGTAGAGGGAACCCCTAGGGAGCCAAACCTTTAGGGTTAAACCTAGCAGGGCTCTTCATTGGACATATTGAGAAATCCTCCAAAAATATGTCCATAACTTACTCAAGATTTATTTCTTTATTTTTTTCCTGGAACAAGAAAAATGATCAAATAGAATTAAATTTAATAAAATCCTTCTTTTGGTAAATAAGATCTTTCCCTTTTTACCAAATCAGATCTTAATTAATTTTATTTTCCGAAAATAAAATCAAATCTTAATCTCATTTTGGAAATAAAATCAAAGCTTTCTTTGTTTTGGAAATAAATCAAATATTTCTTTATTTGAAAGCAAAAGATTTTATATATATATATATATATATATATATATATATATATATATATATATATATATATATATGCATATATAAATAATCTATTTTCGAAAATTACCCTTTGTTGGGAATAAAATTAAATCTTCTTTACATTTAGCAAATAATATCTTTAATATATTTCTATTTAAAAGTAAGATTAGATCCACTTATCTTTTGGAAACTTGATCAAATCTTTCCTAAATAGGAACATGATACATGCTCTTTCTTCTTCTTCTTCTTTTTTGTAAGTAGACTTTGAGCCATATGCACATTCCTCTGAAGTTCTTTGTTTCCTTTACCCTTGTTTTGCAAATTTGACGCATCATTTTCTCGATCAATTATCACGCTACGAAGGTTCATCGTGTAAGGTATCTTTCAACTTCTCATATGAATAATCTTCTTGTTTTGCAATTTTGACGCCTCATGCCAATAACTTTGTCAATGAATGGAATTAGGCATATGATTCCATCTTCCCAAACCCCCATGTTGTTTTTCGTAGTAGGCCTTGCGTCATGTTATGTTCTTGCCACGTGTTTGAATTCTTCTTGATTACTTCATCTATTTGTCTTTTCAGGTAATTGTAGCCTTTCTTCTGTTTTTCGAGTCCCATCACCTTGATCATATCTTGGTTTTTTTTCCTCGTAATTCATCAGAAAAATGGCTATAATCCTCGCGACGAAGGAACATTCATTCTGAGAAATTGATTGGTAGAGCAATGGGACTTCAAAGGTATGAAGGGGAACAACCCCTAGGTAGTTGAGCCCCATAGGGGCCGTACCCTATAGGGCGCTGAACCCTAGGGGGCGAACACTATAATAAAATTATATATATATATATATATATATATATATATATATATATATATATTTTAAGGCTGAAAGAAAAACTCATAGGGGTCCTAGGCCAACATGTAAATTTTTTTTTTATTAAGGGAGAAAAGAACAGACCCTAGGTGGCCGAGGCCAACATGGCCGAACCCTAGGGTCTTAGGCCAACATGTAATTTTTTTATTTTTTTTAAGGGAGAAAATAACAACCCCTAGGTGGCCGAGGCCAACATGGCCGAACCCTAGGGGTCCTAGGCCAACATGGCTGAACCCTAGGGAGGAATTGAAGTTTAAATGAAAAAAATGAAGTTTTTGGAGGAGCACTTACTATTTCGATCATAACTTTTGACTCGTATGGAGTTTCGCGGCCCGTAATATATCAACACGACTGTATCAACGAGCCCTACAAAAGTCATCGCCAAGGGCCATGACGTATGCCGTTATAAGTCCAAAAAAGGGTCCGAAGGATGCCTTTTGGCCGTCCGAAGTTTTTTTGAAAATTTTCAGGAATTTTTTTTCTTTCATAATTGTGACTTCTAACACTTTCTGACATTGTTTGTGACGCCCCCAAAATAGGTAGACATCACTTATTCTGAGTCGTCAAATACATGGTACAAAATACAAATAAAACTTAATTATACAACTGTCGTGTAAAATACGACAAAACATAAGCTGTGAGTTTAAATACAACACTTTCTTCTAAACAGGATTCAAACTCAAAATAAGTCTTCAATACATTTATTTTTACACTATTTCATAGAATAGTGAGGACTACTAATGCTATCCTCTGAACCGTCACTCCGTTCTCTGACTAGCCCCGCTACGTTCTCATTTCTTGAAGAGAACAATGAAAGCAAAAGGGTGAGCTCAACCAGCCCAGTAAGAAATATTATGACTAAGATAATGCAGAATAAATTATCGTTAGCCTTCAATAGTGTTAAACTGATAAAATATAATAAATATCACGTTTAACTGCAACGGAATAAGCAATCCATTAAAAGAGTCAAGTAGAGAATAAAATATACTATCTTTTATGATTTAAAAGGTTTTTCATCACTGTTATCGCTCGGACTCAGCTTAATAAATACTCCACATCATCCCTGCACTACGGCCAAGGATATTCATTAGTATCACAACCACAAATTATCCATACACTATGGGCCACGGATATTCGTGTATTCATCAATGGTCATGATCATGCCAACAACTGTCCATCAATGGATTACGGCCAATGAGAACTTTTATCATATCATTCGTAACATTACGGTCATGATTACACCGAATAATCCCTGGTTATAATCATACCAAGTCCATCTATGCACTACATGCCACAGATGACTTTCAACAAAATATAAACATGAGGATGAGGACAATGATATAAGCATTCAATAAAACAAGTTCAAAAATTAATTTATCCAGGAACTAATAACATCCAAATTGTCAACATGATACTGCTTTGTGGAGTAAAATTCAAGAATGCTCAGAAGAATATTTTTATGAAAATATACTGGATGAAGCGCAAATATCAAGGATATTCCACTAATTTTATGGAGTATAAAAGCCAAAACTTTAACCAATTGAGTATAATAAAGAATGGAATAACAAAAGAAATCACCAGGCATGCGATAGACCGCACAGACAGGTTATTCCAACAGAATAATAAATAACGGAACCAGGTCATGCGTAAACGCACCGACAGGATATTCCAACAAAATAATAAAGACGGAACCAGGTCCGGCGTAAAACGTACAGGCAGGATATTCCAACAGAATAATAAAGACGGAACCAGGTCCGGTGTAAAACGCACAGACAGGATATTCTGACAGAATAATAAAGACGGAACCAAGTCCGGCGTAAAACACACAGACAAGATATTCCAACAGAATAATAAAGAATGAAATAACAGAAGAATTTCACCAAGTATAGGGTAGCCCGTGTATACATGTTATTTCAACAGAAAAATAAATAATGGAATAACAGAAGTTCTCTTCATGAATACAAAAGAAATAATACTCCTTACCTTAAGAAGAAGAGTACTGGATATATGACTAGTGCAGTAGCAGAATACTTTTCTTCTTTCTCTCTATAATTTCTCTATCTAGAGTTCCAGTGAATTCGTAAGAAATAATGAAGGAATGAGCTTCTATTTATAGAAGAATGGACTGCATAGTAACTAATTTATGAACGGTCCAGATTGATTTACTTTTAATCGGATGATCCATATTTAAAGCAAAATATTTTAAATAAAATATAATATATTCTATTTATAATATAATAAAACGAATAACTTTATAAAAGATTTTACTATGCAAAATACTATGCAGGCACTATGCAATATTATGCATAATAAAATATAATATATTCTATTTAAAATCTAATAAAACAAATAACTTTATAAAAGTATTATGTTTTATATAAAAAGATTTTACTATACAAAATACTATGCATAATAGAATATAATATATTCTATTTATAGTCTAATAAAATAGATAACTTTATAAAAGTATTCTGTTTTATATAAAAAGCTTTTCTATTTTATTACATTAATAATACTAATAAAACAAAACTGAGTGACTTGCATCAATAATCAATACCGTGTGCTACTATGCAATCAAGCGTATTACTGTACTTTTAACATCGGGTATTTCAACAGTTAACGGTAAAACATCCGCCATTTTTTTTCATAAAGTATTTTTGTCGTTTTCTCAATCTGACAATAATTTCGTTGTGGGGTCCACCAATGATTATGCCGTCGTACGAATATTTCCTGTTAAATCGAATATTCCCCGACCAATCGAATATTATACAACAACTTGCGTAGTTTGCAAAATTTATAAATATTACCCACAACTATAAAATTATATCAAATTCATTCATAATATTTAAAAATAATATTTATAGAAAACTCATCTTTATTAAAAAAAAAAATTGGGGTCTTACAACCTCCCCTTCTTATGAAATTTCGCCCTCGAAATTAGGGTACGTACCTGATATGTTGAAGAGGTAAGGATACCTTGATTTCATTTCAGATTCTAACTCCCAAGTCATTTCCTCAACATCGTGGTACCTCCACAAGACTTTGACATGAGGTATAACCTTGGAACATAGCACATGATCCTTCTTATCTAAGATTTTAACAGGAACCTCTTCATACGTTAAATCTTCCGCTATTTATTCCGGTTCTAACTCAATAATGTGGTGCGGGTCTTTCACATATTTACTTAACATAGATATGTGAAAAACGTTATAAACACGAGACATACTTGGTGGTAAAGCGAGTCTATATGCCACAGTTCCTACTCGATCAAGTATTAAAAATGGGCCAATGAATCGAGGATTGAGCTTTTCTCTCTTTCCAAATCTCGTAACTCCTTTCCATGGAGCAACACGTAACAACACATGATCTCCAATATCGAATTCCACGTCCTTTCGATGAAGATCAGCATAACTCTTTTGTCGATCTTGTGAGGTTTTTATACGTTGCCGGATCGTTTGAATCTTTTCCGTAGTCATTCGTACCAACTTCGGTCCCAACAACGTTGTTTCACCCACCTCATCCCAGCATACTGGAGAACGACACTTTCTTCCGTACAACGCTTCGAAAGGAGCCATGCCAATACTTGCTTGATATCTGTTGTTGTAGGAAAACTCCACTAATGGTAAGAACTTGTCCCAACTTCCCTTTAAATAAAGGACACAGAGTCTTAATAGATCTTCAAGAGTTTGAATAGTCCTCTCTGACTTCCCGTCCGTTTGAGGATGATATGTCGAGCTTAACCGTAAATTCGTGCCCATAGCTTTCTGCAAACTAACCCAAAATCGTGAAGTGAATCTTAGGTCTCGATCAGAAACTATGGATACTAGCATACCATGCAATCTTACAATCTCGTTTATGTACATACGAGCAAGACGTTCAAGTGTATAAGATTTTTGTATAGGTAAGAAATGAGCCGACTTGGTCAATCTATCAACAATAACCCAAATCGCATCTATACCTTGAGAAACCTTGGGAAGACCGGTGACGAAATCCATGGTAATGTGCTCCCACTTCTATTCTGGAATTTCAAGTAGTTGCAATGGACCTTTTGGTACTTGAGGCTCCGCCTTGACTCGTTGACACGTTAGATACCTTGAGATAAACATCGCTATCTCTTTCTTCATATTACCCCACCAAAATGTATGTCTAAGATCATGATACATTTTGGTACTCCCAGGATGGATTGCAAACGGTGTTTTGTGCGCCTCCATCATGATGTTATACTTTAAATCAGGGTCGTTAGGAACACAAAGTATGGAGTTGACTCAAAGTATTCCTTCCTCATCGATTTTCGCTTCCGGCATATCACCTTCTTGTACTTTCTTCCTCATACGCATCAGCTCCAGGTCTGTAGCTTGAGCAGCTTTAACTTTATCAATTAAAGTCGGTTCTACTCGTATATTCGCCATCACCACATGGACCCCCGGAGTCTTTAACTCTATCTCCATCCTTTGCAAGTCACATAAAATAGGCCTTTGCGTTGTCAATATCGCACTCATACCCGCATATGATCTTCTACTCAATGCGTCAGCTACCACGTTCGCTTTTCCAGGATGGTATTGGAGGGTATGATCATAATCTTTCAACAGATCAAGCCAACGTCGTTGCCGCATGTTAAGTTCCTTTTGGGTAAAAAAATATTTGAGGCTTTTATGATCCGTAAAGATCTCCACTTTCTCCCTATACAAGTAATGCCTCCAAATCTTAAGTGCGAAGACAACAGCTGCCAACTCTAGATCATGAGTAGGATAATTTCTCTCATATTCTTTGAGTTGTCGAGAGGCATAAGCTATGATTTTCTCATGTTACATGAGAACACATCCTAACCTTTTGCCCAAAGCATCACTATAGATGACAAATCCATTCGAGCCAGATGGTATGGTCAGAACAGGTGCTGAAATGAGTCTTCTCTTGAGTTCTTAAGAACTATTCTCACATTTCTCGCTCCAACCGAATTTTGTATCTTTCCGAGTCAGCTGAGTTAGTGGAGTAGCGATTCGGGAAAATCCTTCCACGAATCTCTGATAATAACCAGCTAAGCCGAGAAAGCTACGTACTTCGGTCACTGATTTGGGTTGGTCCTAGCTTTGAATAGCTTCAATCTTTGTTGGGTCAACAGATATTCCATGACTTGATACTACGTGCCCAAGGAATGCCACTTCTTCAAGCCAGAACTCGCATTTCTTCAACTTGGTATAAAGTTTGTTTTCACGAAGCTTTTGGAGTATCAGTCTCAAGTGTTGCTCATGATCTTCACGGCTTTTGAATTAAATAAGGATGTCATCAATAAAGACGACCACAAAGTGATCTAAATATTCCTTGAATACTCGGTTCATCATATCCATGAAGGCAACAGGAGCATTAGTCAATCCAAAAGACATGACTAAGAATTCATAATGCCCGTACCGAGTTCTGAAGGCAGTCTTTGGAATATTCTCAGTTCTAACCTTCAGCTAATGATATCCAGAACGAAGATCGATCTTTAAAAAAAATTGTGTTCCTTACAATTGGTCAAATAGGTCATCAATGCGAGGCAACGGGTACTTATTTTTGATGGTGACATGATTCAACTCCCGATAATCAATACAAAGTCGCATACTTTCATCTTTCTTCTTCACGAATAGAACAGGTGCACCCCAAGGAGAAGTACTAGGTCGAATGAAACCGATATCTAACAATTCCTGCAATTGGGTCTTTAACTCCTGAAGTTCAATAGGAGCCATCCGATATGGGGCTTTGGAAATGGGTTTTGTATCGGGTTCAAGGTCAATACAAAATTTAATTTCTCGCTCTGGGGGTAGGCCAGGAAGTTCTTCAGGGAATACGTCAGGAAATTCATTAACAATAGAAATATTATTCAAAACTGACGTATTTTTGTTTAGATCTTTGACATGAGCTAAGAAAGCTTGACATCCGTTTTTCAATAAACGAATAGCTTTATGGCTTGAGATGACAGTGATTGATTTTAATGGTTTGGTCTCTTGAATTTGCATAATAGATTGATTAGGAATATGAAAGCTAACAACCTTACGAAAACAATCAATTTTAGCATGATGAGTAGTTAACCAATCAATCCCTAGAATCACATCAAATGCAAGTATTTTCAATGAAATAAGATCGACAGGTGATGTGAGGGTACCGATTTGAACCAAACAAGACTTATAAACAGTGGATGTAATAAAGGTTTCTCCCAATGGAGTTTCCACAGATAAGTCAAATTCTAATTTCTCCGGAGTCAAATTTAATCGTTGAGCGCAAGTAGAAGAAATAAAAGAATGGGTAGAACCAGCATCAAATAAGGTATATACTTCGCTAGAGTTTATGATAAGCTTACCCGTGATAAACTCGTTCGGTTTCCTTGCTTTCTGGGAGGTCACAACAAACGCTCTCCCTTGAACTACTGGTTTTGACTTGTCTGGGATGGTATTTTGTGTCACCGTTCCAACTGGACTTATCTTCGGTGCACGACAAAATCGGGCTAGGTGACCTTCGCTTCCACAATTATAACACGCTTTGGATGGCATCGCGCAGTTTGGACTGATATGCCCTCCCCTCCGCATTTAAAGCATATGATAGGTGGTCGTTCTCCTTCCTTATCAACGGGTGTTGGTGCTGACGTCTTTCCATCATTGTTGAATCTCCTCTTCTTGAAATGTCCACTTTTATTGCATTGGCCATGATTACCACCCAAGTGGTTACCATTTCTGGCATGTTGATTCCCTCCACGTTTGTTGTCACCGCTTCGATGACTATTACCACTAGTATTTTCATTCTGCTGGCTGCTTTCTCTTGGTTGCGTTGACTCGTTATCGCGCTCCAATAACTGAGCCCTATTTACAACATCTGAATATAAACACAGTTTATGAGAAATAAGATATTGACGTATCTCCTGTTTCAAACCTCTTAAAAACATCCGCGTCATTCTTTCCTCATTATCAACCAAGTGGGATGCAAACCGGGACAACTCAGTAAACTTAGCTTCGTACTGCGACACGGTCATATTATTCTGCTCCAACTTGATGAACTCTACCTCCTTCATGTGACGAATACTTTCGGAAAAGTACTTGTCATTGAACAGTTCTTAAAACTTTTCCCAAGACATCTTTAATGCGGCAGGTTGAGTATGCTTTACCAATTTTCACCAGTAATTTGCCTCTCCTCGCAACATAAAGGTGGCAAAGGGAACTTTTTGCTCCTTGGCGCATCCCAAGACATCAAATATCTTGGTGATCTGCTTGATCCACGTTTCCGCCTTAAGTGGTTTTGGCACTCTAATAAACTCCGGTGGTCCCAGCTCCTTGAACTACTTAGCGGTGACCGTACGAGAGTTTTCAGTGTTTCCACCTATATTTTGGACAGGAGCCTCTCTCGCCTGATGTTGTATGAATTGCATAAAGCCTTTGAACATTCCATCATTCATCATTTGGTCAGTGTTGTTGTTTGCATGAGGATTGTCGCCTTCCTGATGCACATTATCCTGATTATTGATATGTGGAACCTCAACGGTCTCCTGTGCTCCATTGCTATTCTCAACATTCTCGGATGTCATTTTCAGATACTGCCACAAAACAAAGGTTAATTGACATGTAACATAATATCCCTATACTCTGACCGACCAATTAAATACCAAATAAACTTAGGCAGGTCATACTAGCGAAGGAATTACCCGTCTCTCCCCTCCTAGTTCTAGTCTCACATCTTAGCCAGGGATCACATCCCTAATCTCTGATATCAACTGTGACGCCCCCAAAATAGGTAGACATCACCTATTCTGAGTCGTCAAATACATGGTATATAATACAAATAAAACTTAATTATACAGCTGTCGTGTAAAATACGACAAAACATAAGCTGTGAGTTTAAATACAACACTTTCTTGTAAACAGGATTCAAACTCAAAAATAAGTCCTCAATACATTTATTTTCATACTATTTCATAGAATAGTGAGGACTACTAATGCTATCCTCTGAACCCTCACTCCGTTCCCCGACTAGTCCCCTCTACGTTCTCATTTCTTGAAGAGTACAATGAAAGCAAAAGGGTGAGCTCAACTAGCCCAGTAAGAAATATTATGACTAAGATAATGCAAAATAAATTATCGTTAGCCTTCAACAGTGTTAAACTGATAAAATATAACAAATATCACGTTTAACTGCAGCGTAACAAACAAACCATTAAAAGAGTCAAGTAGAGAATAAAATCTGTAAGACCCCGAATTTTATGAAATAAAAGTATTCAATTTTTTTATAGTTACTATTCAGTAAATGGTTAAATTGATAAAAGTTTAAAGTTATGGGTGAAATATGAATTTTTTTCAAAATAAGCAAGTGGTTATAAAATAATCATTGTTGTCGGGGAATATTCGTTTGGTCGTGGAATATTCTTTCTGTCGGAGAATATTCGTACGACGGCGCAGCTATTTGTGGGCCCCATAACGAATAACTGTCGGGTGAAGAAAAACGACAAATTTGAGTTTTTACAAATAACGGCGTAGTTGTTACCGTTAACACTGTTGGAATACCCAGTGGTTAAAATACAGTAATACGCGTTATTGCACAGTAGCACACGGTATTGCATAGTATTTTTGAATTATTGATCCTTACGTAAGAAGGCACTACTCAATAATTGATACAGTAATTACTGTTCAATATTTTATTTTATTGATTCAATAATTGCTACGTTGAAATTTTATATTATTGTTGTGCAATAATTGTCGCTGCACAGTATTTCTCCATTATCAGATCAATAATTTATATTATTTAAATAATATTATTAGATAGCATTATTGACAATGTCTAGAAGTTCTATCTAAGGAGAGGTTTGGTCATTTAATTGCGCGCCAGTAAGGAGAAATTCTTATTGGAAAGCCCCCTCTTTCCTGGGAACGGCCTGGTTGTCATAAATGTGATTCTGTAATATTATTTGTGAATAATTAATTATTGATTCATATGATAAGAAAATATTTATTTTATGTGGATATAAATGAGGAATATATTTTTGTGGTTAAAAATAAAGGAGTTAATGTTGAGATTTTTATCCGTATTTTTGTCGGAATGGAGGTATTAAAAATCAGGGTTTTTGAGATATTTTGCGGGGGTTATAATTTTTAATCCGACCGTTGGATCGTGGTAATTTTTGGATATGTTATACATATATAAGTTGAGTATATGTCCACAAATTTTGAACCGTTAAAAATGAACGTGTGATTTATTATGAATTTTACGAGATGACTGGTTCAGAAATTGTTGAATTTTCGGAGTTAATAATTTTGGTGGAAAATTCTAGAATTGGTGGGCCCCACTTGTGGTTGGTGAAGAAATGTGCTGAATTATATTTCAAATGTGGTGGGTGGGAATAGTAGCAGGTAAAGCCATCAGGTTGCAGGTCAAACCTACCAAAATTTTCCTATAAATAGAGGACTATGTTAGAATTGAAAATCACACCAGAAACATAAGCTTTCTCTCTTTCTCTCTCTAGATTATTGAGTGTATTTTGTGAGTATTTAGATACTTGGTGAGTTGCTATTCATCAGTGCAAGTTTCCTTCAGCATCATATCCGATATCCAGTCAGAAGTACTGCTCTTTTGAGATAAGGGATGGTAAGGGATATTAAGGGATTTTAAGGGTTGTTATGATTTTCAGTTTCGTAATTTTTCTGATCTTCAAAAATTCTGAAAAAATTTGAAATGATATTTTGATGAGTTTTCTTGATTGTGTCCAAAAATGGTGATTTTTGGATGTATAGATTGAGAGTTATGAATTTTATGAGAAAAGACTATTTTAAAAGTAATCGCTTATAACTCCTTGTGGTTAACTCCAAAATTGATGAAATTTTTATTGGGAGTACATGTATATGATAGAAGTATACTCTGTAAATTTCAGAATTTTTGGACAAAATTACAATTTTTGATAAATGTCTAAATATTCTGCTATTTTGGCCATATGAAAAATAGTAAATGACTTTTAAAAATTCTGAGAAAAATATATGTTCACTATGGGACTATATTATGCTAAATCCCAGAAAAAAAATATTTTTGGAACTGATTTGGTATTTTTCATAAAAATGGTCTAGTTATGAGTAAATGAATTAAATATGTTTTGTGAAGAAAGAAAATTGGAAAATAGGATTTTATGGCTTGAGAATCCTATATGAGGTATATGCAGATTTTTGATGAGGGTTTTGGTTATTGATGATGAAATTGTAAGAGTTGGCATTTTATGATGATTAAATGCATTAATTAGTAAAGTGTAAACAATTAAAATAAATTGTTTATAAATTTAAGTAATGTTATTCTTTCAATATCATTATACCGAAATATTGGTATGAATTTTATTGTAGAAATTCTATCTTTTGTGTCGGGGTTACTATTTATGAGTTACTATTCACGATTTACTATTCATGAGTTACGAATATTACTCTTGAGATTAAAACTATATGTTGATCATATTATTTTTATCATCATATATAACATTTTTATAACCCTGATGTTGAAATTCTCTTTCACTGGAGTGTAAAGATGGGTAGATTATTGGTATGATCATGACTAGGGTTCTCTTTAGCCTGTAGTGCAAAGTTGAATTGTGACTGGTATGATCATGACCATTGAATTTATAATTGAATATCTTAAGCTTAAGTGCAAAGGTGAATTGATCAACATGGTTATAATTATTGTTTATATAAATTCTGAAATGATTATATATTTCTTTGAGATATTAATATATTTGGCCTGTAGTGCAAATATGAACTGTTGATGAATATATTTGGCCGTAGTGCAAATATGAACTGTTGAGGAATATCTTTGGCCTGTAGTGCAAAGATGAATTGTTGATGAATATCTTTGGCCCGTAGTGCAAAGATGACATGTTGTTGAATATCTTTGGCCAGTAGTGCAAAGATGAACATATGTTGAGATGAACATGACCAACTGGTGATACAAATGAATATCTTTGGCCGTAGTGCAAAGATGAAGTTATTAGTATGATTATGAACAGGAACTGTGATTTGGTATAACCATGATCTTTGATACCCCTTACCTTAAGAAGAAGAGTACTGGATACATGACTAGTGCAGTAGCAGAATACTTTTCTTCTTTCTCTCTATAATTTCTCTCTCTAGAGTTTCAGTGAATTCGTAAGAAATAATGAAGGAATGAGCTTCTATTTATAGAAGAATGAACTGCATAGTAACTAATTCATGAAAGGTTCAGATTGATTTACTTTTAATCGGACGATCCATATTTAAAGTAAAATCTTTTAAATAAAATATAATATATTCTATTTATAATATAATAAAACAAATAACTTTATAAAAGATTTTACTATGCAAAATACTATGCAGGCACTATGCAACACTATGCATAATAAAATATAATATATTCTATTTAAAATCTAATAAAACAAATAACTTTATAAAAGTATTCTGTTTTATATAAAAAGATTTTACTATGCAAAACACTATGCATAATAGAATATAATATATTCTATTTATTGTCTAATAAAACAGATAACTTTATAAAAGTATTCTGTTTTATATAAAAAGATTTTCTGTTTTATTACATTAATAATACTAATAAAACAAAACTGAGTGACTTGCATCAATAATTAATACCGTGTGCTACTATGCAATCATGCGTATTACTGTACTTTTAACACCGGGTGTTTCAACAGTTAATGGTAAAATTTCTGCCATTTTTTTTCATGAAGTATTTTTGTCGTTTTCTCAATCCGACAATAATTTCGTTGTGGGATCCACCAATGATTGTGCCGTCGTACGAATATTCCCTGTTAAATCGAATATTTCCCGACCAATCGAATATTATATAACAACTTGCGTACTTTGTAAAATTTATAAATATTACCCACAACTATAACATTATATCAAATTCATTCATAATATTTAAAAATGATATTTATAGAAAACTCATCTTTATTAAAAAAAAAATTGGGGTCTTACATTGTTTCTTCTTCTTTTCAGGTGTTTTGAAGCTTAACTCTAAGACTTTTCTTTTTGCCATGGTGAGCACTTCGAGCTCAAGCAATTTATTTGACGTCCCTTCCTTGCATCTTTATAATGAATTTTCCTTGCTTGTGGCCCCTTCACCTGAATGTTCTGCAGAACCAAGAACTACCAAGGAGTCCCCATTCATCACCGATTGGGGGAGAGCTCCCTTCTTTGGTCCTTCTAACACCTTCTAGGATAGAGTTAAGGAGTATGACCGTGTAGCTTTTCCTCCACCAGAGAAAGAAGGACTGTTTCTATATGCCCCATCTTGCGGAGGTTAGGATGACTTCCCCCATGCCAATTTCATTCCTCGCATATGCATAGAGAAACAAGAATACCCTTTCAGTCCCCTTCGCTTCCTGTTTAATTCATCCAGTCGCCTTCAAGGATGGCGGGATTGGACCGACAAGATTCTTGGAAATACTGATTTTGTGGACATACTCAAGAGTGTGGGCATCCTTCGTTGTGTTCAATTATGCAGAGACCTACGTATCCAACAAGACCAGAACGCCATTTCTGTATTGATCTCCCGATGGTGGTCCTCTACTTGCACATTTGTCACTACTTGGGGAGAATTCACCCCTACTCTAGAGGATGTATATGCCCTCTATCAGTAAGTTCTCTTTCGTTTCTATATTATATTCCTCTTTCTCATTTATTCTCATTTTTCTGGAATATATGTTTATTTTGAGTTACGTCTTGTAGCCTTCCTGCTGTTGCTTCAAACTCTTACAGCCCTTCCAGTATGTCCCCTAGAGATAGCGATTGTGTTGTATACTTGATGGACGCCTTCAAGCAGTCCTCCCACTTCATCTCTCGCTTCAAGGGCGATACACTCCTTCCAGACTTTGAGACCACCAGTCGGCAGAAGAATTCTTGGTTATCCTGGGTACGCTATTTCTTCCGTGACTACAAAACCAACCAGTGGGATAACTCTGTTCAAGACAAATCTGTTCTTGCCCTCCGTGAAAAGACTTGTCCCTTTCCTCTGGCAGCTTATTTGGCTATGTGGCTATCCCGCTTCCTCTTTCCCGGGTCTCCCATAGACGGTCCTTCTGCCCGTATGTTTAGTTTGGAAGCGTTATTATCTCGGGGCTTGGAGATTACCCTTGGATCTCTCATCCTAGGGACCTTATATCGCCGTTTAGACGAAACATCCCTTGCCATGAAAGAATCCATTGGGAGGTAATCATTTTTATATATATATTTTTTCTTTTCCTTTAACCTTTTTCTTATTTGATTTTTATATATTCAGGTATGATGTCAATTGCTTCATTCCATGCTCTTTCCTTCAGATTTTTCTTTTCGAACGATTTAAAGGTTATTCCACTCTTGAGCATCTTTCTAAGAAGAAGCAGAAGTCTCCTTCTTTTCCACCACGCAACATCATTCTTTGCATAGCACGCATGATTGATCACCGATTTAGTCTCGATAGTACGGATTTGCGGCCTTTCCTTGATGATTATTCATGCTTCACCGCTCGTCCATATACCGTTGTTTCAGAGGCTTGCGGTCATCTACCTCATTTTTATAAGCCCAAATTTTGCACTTACTCAAGCCTTAATAGAGACACATTGAGTGGTTCTTCACTGTCTTGGTTTGTATTCCTTCAGACCGCAGAGCTTCCCTATTTTATCGAGAATAATGGATTTGGCACCGTACTTTATTCTCCTCACAGGGTCATGAAGCAATTCGGATTTGACCAAGATCGCCCTTTTGGTCACACCTGCCGGGGGAGTTATGAGACTTCTCTTCTCAACTTCGTCTCTGCATCTCCTTCTTTTTCATGGGCATTTCCAAGGTTACCTAGTGATCCCCATAGATCTCTTCCCTTTGTCATACCAGATGATTCTCGGAGCGGATGATATACTATCGGCGAATGCAACTATTGGTTGGTCAATCTTAAGAGATGGTAGGATGATACCTTGATTTGTTCATTTCCAGTTTCTATTCCAAAACGCCTCCTATGGAGCTGACTGTTGTGTTCTCCTAAGACCAATGTCCACTCAACACTTTGGCCAGCCAGTAGCCGGCTGATTGAGCGTGAGGCTTTGATGCCTAAGTCTTCTCTTCCTCATTAAGCAGACATTCCTCCTCGAGATGATCCAAGTATTTTTTTCGCACAGGCTCCCACTACTTCCAGGAGTCTTCCACCCCGGGCTCCGCTTCGAGTGTCTCCTCCAGCTCCTCCCCAGGGATCCTCTGATGCCGAGGCAATGAGAGTTACTCGTTCTAAAATGAGAGCAGGTATTACTACTGATTCTGAAGTAGCTCCTCCTATTTCTTCTGCAGTGGTTCCAGTCAGTCGTCCTCTTATTAGGCTTATCATAAAGCTATCGCCAAAACGCCCTCTTGATAGTACTGATTCTAGTATACCGGCAGCTGAGGATCCGACCAAGAAGCGCCGTAGAAATTTGGTAATTTTGTCAGGCTATTCTTATTTTTCTTTCATCCCTTATATAACTGATTTCATATTTCCTTAGGTAATGATTTCTTTGATTTTCATATTACAGAGGTCGATGAAGATGATGATGATGACGTTCCTCTTGGGTTAATGTATAGTCCTGCAAATGAGGCAGTGGCCGCGGCGGCTTCCACTAGTCGTGAGCCTCCCCATCCTATCCTTGTTGATATTGAGTCATCTACTCCGCGCGATGATTGTGTTAGTCTGGATGCTAATGACACTTTATCTGATGTGAGCTCGAGTCTTGTTGTGGGTGATACAACAATTTCTTCAAACCTTCTTATGCCTGCTCCTCATGATGAGTCTGAAGATATTGATGAGACTCTTACTTCCCCGAGGGAGAATCATTCTGAAACTATTTGTGATGTTCATCCTCCCCAGAAGGATTCTATCGAGTTGGTGATTGCTCGGGAGGGCATTATTGATAGTACATTGGGTGGGTTGAATGACATTCCTCTTACTGTGGCATTTCCCGACTCCTTTTCCATTGACTATATTGTGAGTATCTTTCTTTAATCAACATATGATTTGTCTTGAATTTCCTTTCTCTTTTTTTTAATATATTGTGCTTTGACATTTTGGTTTCAGAACGAGAAGATGAAAGATTTGCCTTTGCCTGTTGAAGCACTCGCTTTGTTTGATGCTCTCTATCCGGATGTTGCCTACTCGCCATATAGTAACCTTGGTTATCCTCTAGGTGACCAAGGCTTTGAGGAATCATCAGCCATACCACATCTTTCTGCTCCTCCATCCCTGGTTTTGACATATTCTATGGTGGCTTCTAAAGTTGCTCCTGCCGGAGCTTCCTTCAATCCAAACGGTGATCTTGTTTCCTGGAGGGGTTTCCAGATATCAGCTTCTAGTCGGGAAAGTCTGGAGCGTCTCCTAGCACGGTTCCCGCGGATGCTTGACCGACTGATTGTTAAGGCGGTTTCCTCCCAAACCTTCTTCCTAGATCAGCTCGCAGGCCTTGTTCTTAGATTGCACACTCTTTCTTTATATTCGTTGCGAGTCGAGGACCTGAAGCAGTTTAGTGATGATGTAGACGACCTTGCATCTGTGGGTGTTGACATGTCTCCTTTTCGTACTAGGCTTGATCTTCTCAAGTTGATTTTAATCTTGTTGCGCTACGTTCGGAGGTTGCTGTACGTAAGTGTGAAGATGAATCCTTTTC
Organism: Panax notoginseng; assembly: GCA_016801055.1. Taxonomy (NCBI): domain Eukaryota; kingdom Viridiplantae; phylum Streptophyta; class Magnoliopsida; order Apiales; family Araliaceae; genus Panax; species Panax notoginseng. Next base: position 172,084,392 of record CM029023.1, on the reverse strand, counting down.
AGTGCAGCTTTCTGATCTTTACGAAGCCACGAACAAATTGAAGATTCAGTCTCAAGATTTAGAGAACCAGCTTCGGGATGTAGAGTGCTAGCGGCGGGACTTAGAGTCAACTACTCAACAGGTTAGGGAGTTGAAAGCTACAAATCTAAAGATTCGAGACGCTGCCATTGTTGACTTGGAGGCTTTAGCTATGCCTCCACTTCAGTTTGATATGTCTTGGCCTTTAGATCATGACTTGTTGTAATAGTTTTTTTTTCAATTTCCTGTTTCAGAAACTCATTTACATGTATTTCATTTAGGCTTAAATATGAATTACTACCCTAAACTATAGGTCATATTCCACTTCAGGGATCAAAGTTTCAATTTTTTCAATTAGGTGATTGAACTATCAATTTTTTTCAATTGCAACAAATTGAACCGCCACGTCAGAAATTGCTGACGTGGCTCTCAAAGTGGAGCCATCACCAGCTGATGTGTAAATAAAAAAATTTATTTTAATATCTATTTACACATTTATTATACATTAAGGGCAAACTCGTCAAATCACTTATATTAATTGTTTAAACTAAATAAAAACAACAAAACTATCTAAAATCTATACCATATCAGATAAAAAACAACAAAAAATCTAAAACAACAAAATCTAAAATCATCAAAAACTCTTCAACACCGACCCATATCATACAACCTAAACTGACGGAGGGGATAGACCAATGGAACACAAAATAGTAGGGGCAGCCAGATTTACCATAAACGGTCAGATCAGTTTTGTCCGGCAGAGAGGGACAAACCAGAACGGTGACCTAAGACCCTCACCGGAATAGCCCCGAGCAGAAAACGTCAAAACAAACCAAACAAATTCAGAAATTGACCATTTCAAAGCACCTATGAACGCGGCTAACTAAGTTAATTGAACATAGGAAGAAAAATCATAGAGAACAGAATCTATGACTAAGACCAAGAATTCCAAAATTGAACGTTAACAAAGATAGCCATTAAAGCAACATGAAGCTCAGATCGGGACAAACACAGATCAAAAGGTGCCCCATCCGTCAATCAAAAGGAACCGACACCATAGAGCCCAAAACCTGCAAACCCAAATCAAATCAAGATCTGGTTGATGACGAAGATGACCAGGAAACACATAATACCAGATCCGAACAAATCCATCTTTCAAACCCACGAACACCAACAACAATCAATATCCGAAATCCCAACCATAGACCGTAAGCAAAGCTTCCACATCCGACATTTTGGGGTTGTATCGAACATAGATGAGACAGATCTGACTCGGGATGGTTCGGATTCGAGGAAAGTGAGGCGAGCCGATGCGGAGGAGGCAAATTCGAATAATGTTGAAGGATTGACTCGTGAAAACGTTGCGACTCATTTGTAGAAGTATAGGCTTTATTTGAAGGATGCAGGGTTTATCGAATGAAGGGCCATCGGCGTCGGATCATTTGTTTTCCTCCACACCGGTGCCGCAGAGCTTACATGAGTCCTCCGGTGTGAATGGATCCAGGAACGGGAATACCAATGAGATCTGATAAGAGGATATATTTTATGTATTTATTTGTTTTGTATTAATTTATTAGGTTAATTTGTTGTTTGACGAATTTACCCAATATTAAATCATTTTTTTTTATTTTATGATTAAAAAATTATTATGTTTGCCACACCAGCTTTCTAAGGCCCCACACAAGTTGCCACGTCAGCAATTTCTAACGTGGCGTGTTTAATTTATTGTAATTGAAAAAAATTAATAGTTTAATCATCTAATTAACAAAATTGAAAGGTGGATCACCGAAGTGGAATATGACCTATAGTTTAGGGTACTAATTCATATTTAAGCCTTTCATTTATCAGAACTGGTTTCTTTAACCTTGTTGATTGCCTTTAATTCGAATGATTCCTTAAAACTCAATATTTATCATTGAATCTCAAGTTATTCAAATTAATATTCCAAGACAACAATAGGTATTATAAGAAAACATGAATTTTGTCAAAACATATATATTTTTCACAAACGAACACTTGAATTTATACTTCTTTTTTAAAAAAAAAAATTAAAAAAAAACATTCAAGTATAAGTAAAAGTTTGTCAATTTATTGATAATAAAAATTGCTTTTAACGAAAAGCATAATGTTTCATATAATAGATCTTGCTTTTATCGAAAAAAGCATAACGATTGCCACTTTTAGAGATAAAGTGTAACTTTCTTGCTTTTGTCGAATAAAGCATATCGTTCTCCACTTTTGAAGATAAAATGTAACTTTTAGGTTTGAGAGCTTATACTCAGGTGCCTCAGTCACTTTTGAAGTTAAAAGTGTAACTTCCGAAGGCTGTTATTCAGGTACCTCGATCACTTTTGAAGTTGAAAGTGTAGCTTCCGAGGGCTGTTAGTCAGGTGCCTCGATTACTTTTGAAGTTGAAAGTATAACTTTTTGTGATGCTATTCTCATGTATAATATTTCTTTACCCACTTCAAGTTTAATGGGCCTGAGACAGCATTTGATCCCACACGAGATATCTTGTAATACCCGCTTTCGGAGATCTCTCGTACCCTATACGGGCCTTCCCATTTGGGGTAAAATTTGGTGGTTGGGGTCCCCCTCATGACTTGAGTTGCTGTTTTGAGCACCAGGTCTCCCACCAGAATTTGTCATGGTACCACCGCGGTATTGTATTGTCGTCGCAGTCTTTCGTGGTACCGTTCAAGCTTTTCTTTAGCCTTGTCTCGGAAGTCAGCTAAGGCCTCCAGGGCGGCTGGTCGGCTCTCTTCCTCGACTAAGCTTCGAAGTCTCATTTGAGCCGAAGATATTTCTATTTCGGCGGGCAAGATAGCTTCTTCACCATAAACCAAGGCGTATGGGGTTTTGCCTGTAGGCTTTCTTTTTGAAGTTCGATATGCCCATAACGCTATTGGTAGTTGTTCTGCCCATTTCTTCGGATGATCGTCTAAGGTTTTTGATAAGATTTTTATCAAAGTTTTGTTTGTCGCTTCTGCTTGTCCGTTGCTTTTTGGGTAGTAGGGTGATGATTTGTAATGTTTCACCCTGTATCTTTCCATCAGGTTTTTGATGTCCCTATTGATGAAGGGAGTTCCATTGTCCGACAAAATGATCTTTGGGATCCCGAAACGGCAAATGATGTGTTCCTTGATAAAATTTGCCACTACTGGTCCTGTGGCCTTCTTCAAGGGTACTGCTTCGACCCACTTTGTGTACATCTCGATGGCAGTTAAAACCATATATTACCCTTGGAATTAGGGTGAACAGGACCTATAAGATTCATTCCCCATGTATAAAAGGGCCATGGTGTTGCTAAGGTTCGTAAATCCACGGCGGGAGCATGGATCAAGTTTCTATGTATTTGACAAATGTGACACTTTTTAACAAATTTTAGACAATCTCCTTCCATCTTTGGCCACTAGTAACCATGATCGATAAGTTGTTTGTACAACTTGGCTCCCCCTTGATGTTCATCCTTGTGCATTTAGTAAACTAAATCTTTGGCTTCGCCTAGTTCCAGACACCGTAGGGGCTTGCCATTGAAACCTCTTTTGAATAATTCTCCATTTTGTAAGAAGAATCGTTGTGACTTCCTCTTTATTATAATTGCGTCCTTCTTTTCGGTTGGAAGATTCCCTCTTTGTAAGAACTCCATATAAGGGATTCGCCAATCCGCTATGTCATCAATGAAGGCACATTCATCCTCCCCAGGGTATTCTTGGCATGAAACACAGTGGCGTTGTAGGGCATCTGCTTCCTTATTCATTTCATGCCAATAATACCCTTGACGTTGCAGCCTACGATACAGGCCTATGTTTGCAAACCCGCAGTTCTCTTCATGCACCTGACTCTATTTGCTTCTTGCCTCCCCAAGCATCATGTCAATACACCATCTGCTTCTTTGTGATACAAGACACCTTTGATGATGTTATACTTCTGTAGCTCCACAATTGGTATTGTTCCTTCCTTTGTTTGCAATTGATGGGAGATGACATATCTTCAATCGTCTATCATGTCTTTGGGTAACAAGTCTAGCACCGTGGTTGGGAGGGTTCTCTTCTTTACCTTTACATCCAAATCTTCTCCTTGGACATAGACTCGAGACGCTACTGTTGCTAATGCATCAGGATGTTTATTTTGTCCTCTTGGCACATATTCAATCACCACCTTCTTGAAAGCTTCCATCACCTTTTGTGCTACAGTTTGATATGGCGCCAAGATAGGTTCCTTCACTCCGAATTGGCCTCTTATCCGCTGCACTATAAAGTTTGAATCTCCCTTTACTTTAAGATATTTGGCTCCCAATTCTTGAGCCGCCAACAATCCTAGTATGAACGCTTCATATTCTGCTTCATTGTTTGTGCAAGGGAAATCCAATTTGTATGACAAGGCCACTTCATTACCTTCTTTGGTGGTCAACACCACCCCTGCTCCTCCTTTACCTTCTGCAGATGATCCATCAAAAGCCAAACTCCACCATTCTGGGTCCTCATGAATCAAGTCGATTGATTCTACTTCTCCACCCGGAAGATCCTCAGAAGGGGGTTCATATTCTCCATTTGGAAATTGAGCTAGCAGGTCTGCCAAGGCTTGACATCGGATTGCCTTTGGTGTTACACACTTTATGTCGTATTCTGAAAGAATCATCATCCATCTGGCAGGTCTTCCTACTAATGCTGGCCTAGTCAATAGATATCTGATTGGATCAGTTTTTGTTGCAATCTTTACTTTATGCGCTAAAAAATAATGTCGTATTTTCTGTGCAATGAACACCAATGCTAGGCAATGCCTTTCCACTTATGAATACCTGGTTTCCGATCCTCTGATTATCCGACTAATGTAATACACATGTTTTTCTTCTCCATCCACCTCCTGTGTGATCAATCCACCTATAGACTTCTTGGTATATGTGATGTACAACTGCAACGACATTCCTCTTTGTGGCACTACCATCGTTTGTGCTGAAGCCAAGATTCTTTTCACCTTCTCGAAGGCCTGTTGTTGGTCTTGCCCCCAGTCCCATTGTGTCTTTCCTTTTAGCAATTTGCCGAAAGGTTCTGTGACTTCGACTAATGCTGGCATGAATATTCTCATGTAAGAGACTTTCCCTAGAAAGCTCTTTAACTGCTTTTGCATCTTTGGTGGGGGCCTCTCTGTAACTGCTTTCGCCTTGCTTGAATGCACCTCTAAACCTCTGTTGTGCACCAGGAAGCCCAAGCGAACTTCTTTGGATTCATCCTCAACTTGTACCTTCGGCATCGCTCAAACACTTTTCTCAGGTCCTCCACATGAGTTGTCGCCTTCTTGGATTTCACTACTATGTCATCCACATAGTCCTCCACTATAGCATGAATCATGTCATGAAATATAGCGTGCATTGCCCTCTGATAAGTTGCCCCGGCATTCTTCAATCCGAATGGCATTACTACATAGTAGAAATTCCCAAACGGGGTACAAAAGGCCGTCAACTCTGCATCTTCTACGGACATTTTTATCTGATTGTAACCCACAAACCCATCCATGAATGACATCATCTCGTGATTAGCCATTGCATCTACCAAAGTGTCTATGTTGGGTAATGGATACATGTCCTTCGGGCATGCCTTATTCAGGTCTCTGAAATCCACACATATGCGTAGTTGTCCATTTGATTTCTTTACCAGTACAATGCTGGATAGCCATATTGGATGTTGAATTGGCTTGATGAACTCTACTTTCAGCAACTTCTTGATCTCTTCCTTTATTTGAGTTTCGACCTCGAGTGCATAGTTGTGAGGTGCTTGCTTTACTGGCTTCATCCCCGGGCTTATATTTAGATTATGCTCTACAAGATCTTTGTTAATTCCGGGCATCTCGTCGTAATTCCAAGCAAAGACATCCCTATACTCCCGCAATAATTGTACGAGTTCCGTCTTCTGATTAGAATTCAGCTCCTTGTTGACATAAGTCGGCCTTGGCGTTCCTCCATCTGTTGATAAATCAACTTCTTCTAATTCATTTTGTTGAGGTTTTGGCCTATCCTCAAAGCATTCTGGAGCTGGTCCTACCTCCTGCTGCACAACTTCTCCATCTTCATTATTGCTAGAGTGGGGGACACCTCCTGAGCCGTTGGGTGCACAAACTTCCTTAGGCTCTTCCCCCTCGCACCGTCACAACCGAAACACCACCTTTCCATCGGGTTTAACAACCCTCTCCCATTTTGCCTTTTGGCCATCCTCAGACTGTGCTATCCGCTTGGCATTTATCATATTTCTGGCATCTTCAGGATCTGCTGGCCTTTTCTTTTCTTCTCTTCCTTCCTTCTCCAAGTCTACTACTACTAGCTTCATATTTATGGAACATTCACCATGTTCCGAGTTCTTCTTCTTCACTTTTTTTTGCAGACACAAACTTATCTTCCTGCACTTCCTCCCAACTTGCTAGACTTAGGGAATCAGGCCTCACAATCTGGTTCTCTCCCTCTTCAGCGACATCATCGAAGAAAGTTACTTCGGTGATGTGTGCTTCCTCTGGTCCAAAGGGATTCTGAGTTGCTGGCACCTTCATTTCTCTCCCTTTCAAATAGCTTTCAGGCATTGATGAAAGACTAAAGGTACCACCCCATAATCATTTTGCCAAGCCCTTCCCAACAAGACATGGTATGCTGCATCCACCTCTGCAACATGTAACATTGCAGGCCCTCGAATCTTCCTAACTTGCATGTCTCAGGGTTCTTGTGCTCTGGCTGGCGAATCCTGTAATGTTTGTTTATTCCTTCACAATCTTCTTCTCTGACAGGCCTAACCATTTGAACATGGTGTAGGGCATAATATTACAGACGCTCCATTATCAATGAACGCCCTCCGCACTTCGATGCCATTAATTATTGCTGTCATATATAGTGGTTTGTTATGCGGGTATCTTATCTCTCTATCAGCTTTAGAGAAAGATATCTTATTTTCTTCTCCCTCCATCGTTGTAAGACCCCAAATTTTATGAAATAAAAGTATTCAATTTTTCTTATAATTACAATTCAGTAAATGGTTAAATTGATAAAAAGTTAAAGTTAAGGGTGATATATGAATATTTTTCAAAATAAGCAAGTGGTTATAAAATATTTATTTTTGTCGGAGAATATTCGTTTGGTCGTGGAATATTCTTTCTGTCGGGGAATATTCGTACGACGGCGCAGCTATTTGTGGGCCCCATAACGAATAACTGTCGGGGTGAAGAAAACGACAAATTTGAGTTTTTACAAATAACGGCGTAGTTGTTACCGTTAACACTGTTGGAATACCCGGTGGTTAAATTACAGTAATACGCGTTATTGCACAGTAGCACACGGTATTGCACAGTATTTTTGAAATTATTGATTCTTACGTAAGAAGGCTCTACTGAATAATTGTCACAGTAATTACTGTTCAATATTTTATGTTATTGATTCAATAATTGCTGCTTTGATATTTTATATTATTGTTGTTTCAATAATTGTTGATGCACATCATCTCCATTATCAGATCAATAATTCATATTATTTGAATAATATTATTAGATAGCATTATTGGCAATGTCTAGAAAGTTCTGTCTAATGAGAGGTTTGGTTATCTAATTGCGCGCCAGTAAGGAGAAATTCTTATTGGAAAGCCCCCTCTTTCCTGGGAACGACCTAGTTGTCATAAATGTGATTCTGTAATATTATCTGTGAATAATTAATTATTGATTCATATGATAAGGAAATATTTATTTTATGTGGATATAAATGAGTGATATATTTTTGTGGTTAAAAATGAAGGAGTTAATGTTGAGGTGTTTTATTTGTATTTTTGTCGGAACGGAGGTATTGAAAATCAAATTAGGGTTTTTGAGATATTTTGCGAGGGTTATAATTTTTAATCCGACCGTTGGATCGTGGTAATTTTTGGATATGGTATACATATATAAGTTGAGTATATGCCCACAAATTTTGAACCGTTAAAAATGAACGTATGATTTGTTATGAATTTTAAGAGGTGGTTGATTCAGAAATCAGGTTATAAATCATTTTTGGTGAAAATTTCTAGAATTGATGGGCCCCACTTGTGGTTGGTGAAGAAATGTGCTGAATTATATTTCAAATGTGGTGGGTGGGAATAGTAGCAGGTAAAGCCATCAGGTTGCAGGTCAAGCCTACTAAAAATTTCCTATAAATAGAGGGCTAAGTTATAATTGAAAATCACACCAGAAACATAAGCTTTCTCTCTTTCTCTCTCTAGATTATTGAGTGTAATTTGTGAGTATTTAGATACTCTGTGAGTTTCTATTCATCAGTGCAAGTTTCCTTCAGCCTTATACCGATCAGAAGTACTGCTCTTTTGAGGTAAGGGATAGTAAGGGATTGTAAGGGATTGTAAGTGATATTAAGGGATTTTAAGGGTTGTTATGATTTTCAGTTTCGTAATTTTTCTGATCTTCAAAAATTCTGGAAAAATTTGAAATGATATTTTGATGAGTTTTCTTGATTGTATCCAAAAATGGTGATTTTTGGATGTATAGATTGAGAGTTATGAATTTTATGAGAAAAGACTATTTTAAAAGTAACAGCTTATAATTTCTTGTGGTTAACTCCAAAATTGATGAAATTTTTATTAGGAGTACATGTATATGATAGAAGTATACTCTGTAAATTTCAGAATTTTTAGACAAAAGTACAATTTTTGATAAATGTCTAAATATTTGGCTATTTTGGCCATATGAAAAATAGTAAATGACTTTTAAAAATTCTGAGAAAAATATATGTTCACTATGGGACTATATTATGCTAAATTCCAGAAAAGAAATATTTTTGGAACTGATTTGGTATTTTTCATAAAAATAGTCTAGTTATGAGTAAATGAATTAAATATGTTTTGTGAATAAAGAAAATTAGAAAATAGGATTTTATGGCTTGAGAATCCTATATGAGGCATATGCAGATTTTTGATGAGGGTTTTGGTTATTGATGATGAAATTGTAAGAGTTGGCATTTTATGATGATTAAATGCATTAATTAGTAAAGTGTAAACAATTAAAATAAATTGTTTATAAATTTAAGTAATGTTATTCTTTCAATATCATTATATCGAAATATTGGTATGGATTTTATTGTGGAATTTTTATCTTTTGTGTCGGGGTTACTATTCATGAGTTACTATTCACGATTTACTATTCATGAGTTACGAATATTACTCTTGAGATTAAAACTATATGTTGATCATATTATTTTTATCATCATATATAACATTTTTATAACCCTGATGTTAAAATTCTCTTTCACTGGAGTGTAAAGATGGGTAGATTATTGGTATGATCATGACTAGGGTTCTCTTTGGCCTGTAGTGCAAAGTTGAATTGTGACTGGTATGATCATGACCATTGAATTTATAATTGAATATCTTAAGCTTAAGTGCAAAGGTGAATTGATCAACATGGTTATAATTATTGTTTATATAAATTCTGAAATGATTATATATTTCTTTGAGATATGAATATATTTGGCCTGTAGTGCAAATATGAATTGTTGATGAATATCTTTGGCATGTAGTGCAAAGATGGCCTGTTGATGAATATCTTTGGCCTGTAGTGCAAAGATGAACTGTTGTTGAATATCTTTGGCCCGTAGTGCAAAGATGGTTTGTTGATGAATATATTTGGCCCGTAGTGCAAAGATGGATTTGTTAGTATGATTATAAACAGGAACTGTGATTTGGTATAACCATGATCTTCGATGTTTCAGGTAAAGACAGGTGATGAAAATATTCTTCGTCCTGGGTGCGAAGAAAAATTTATAGTCACAATTATGATTATGAGTTATTTATATGATTGTGGAAAGGAACTGTTGAGTGATGTTACATGGATAAAATATTGTTGGTGGATTTTTAACATGGAGAAGATAATAGACTTTATAGTCTATTTGACTCTTCTAATGGATTGCTCGTTCCGCTGCAACTATGGTTGAAATTTTTATCATTTACCATATGTTCTAAATCTCTGATTTATTGTTGATGAAGGCTATTGATAATTGAATTATCTTTAGTCATGAGATTCTTTACTGAGCTAGTTGTGCTCACTCTTTTGCTTCACAATTCCTTTCAGGTAATAAGAGTGTAGCTGGGTCGAGCGGGGGTAACAAGGGAATAGAACGGTGGTCATCATTTAGTAGTTATATTTGGTGAAGAAAATAGGGTGAGGCGAACCCAACGTTGGAAGGGTGTTTTGTCACTATCATACAAGATGTCTAATGACTTACAACCTCGTGCCATCATAAGACAGGGTTGTGCTCATCCACTTGCCGAGTATATCTACAAGCACTATCTATATAATCTTGGTGTTTGTTTGAAGTATAATTCTCAGTTAGATACAGTGGAGATAATGATAAGTCAAGAGAAGACTCACCATTGGGAAGAATATGATAGTAATCTTCTCGTTTTTCTTTGGGGTCTATTGGGTCAACCAAGGATAATTCTGTGGCCATATGATATCTATCATAACCTAGACGCGTGGCCTCCCATGTACGAAGGTTTCCTTGAGCACTTCCCAAAGATTCTAATTTCTAAAACAGTTTTTGACTATACCTTTATGTAAGGTGTTATTGTGAGGTGATGTCCACGGTTGGAACATGAGTCACATTTGGTATATATTTGTATCCAAACTCATAGCATATGTGTTGTTGTATTTTGCACGACAATTGTTGTAATAAAGTTGTAGTTGTTTTCTGTACCATGTATTTGGCGACTCAGAATAGGTTGGATGGAATGAACCTATTTTGGGGTTGTCACAATCGTCTTCACAAATCCTTTGCTTATGGCCATGCAAGTCTTCTGTGTCTCGGCAGCCTTAATGATTGCTCTGGTTGCCTCAATCCTTGTTTCCTTGGCCAATCTTATTTGATCAAAAAAATTTCTAAACTTGGCCCCATTCATTAACGCCATCACCTGCAGGCCTGGGTCACACTCCTCTTTTTCTTCCATCATCATCTCCACTTCTGGGATCATGCTATGGATAACAGTGTTGCATGTTTCTTTCCTCTTGTGATTTGACAGTGGCTTGTCATGAACACTATTTTCCTTTCCAAGTTCAATCTCCCCATTTGCTAGCTTCTCATGGTATATCCTCCTTAGACTGTAACAGTCCATAGTGGAGTGTCCCGCGTATTAGTGGTATACACAGAAGTCCAGTCTTCTCTTCATCTCTTCCGTCACTGCAAATCTAGGCCTTGGGGGTTTCACCACCCCATGTTCAGTCCATTGCTTGTATAGACCCCCTGAATGCTTTTTCATTGCATGTGATAGCCTTCGGGACTGACTTTCTTGCATATTTGTCTCCAGGCCTTCCTTTGCTTCGATCAAAATTTTTCTCATCCTTCTCCCTCTTGCCTCCCTTGTGGTTTTGACTGAGAGTCAGCCAAAGCCACAGTTGATGTCCTCTTGCCCCTCCATGTAACCGTCGCATGGCTAGCGGGCAGTGTCATGATTCCTCCCAAGTCTTGTGCAAAAGATGAGAGGGTCACGAAGGAATCACAAGCCTTGGTAATGAGGTGGGGCTTGAAGGAATCTAAGGCACCATTGTTGCAAATGCTGACCAGGTTCTTTTCTTCAATCGGCTCTGCACACTTCTGTGCCTGGGCCCTGAACCTGTCAACGTAATCTTATAGCTCCTGATTTGGCTTCTGTTTAAACCGCATGAGTTCTACAATGGTTACTTGTTTCTGCACATAGAAAAATTTCTTAAAAAATTGTAATCTTAGGTCATCCCAATCATAGATTGACCCATTCTCTAAATTGTAGTGCCAACTGAAGGCACTATCCGTCAAAGTTTTGTTGAATTCCCGCATCAACAAGTTGTGGTTGTTCACTTCATCATATCCCAGCCACGGAGACATCGACTCTACGAACCTGGCAATATGTTTCCTGGCGTTTCTTTTCTCCCCGTTGTATTTTGAAAACTGCGGGGGATGCTCAATATACCCTATCGGGTAAGGTTGCCTCTGAATGTGTGCTGGGTAAGGCGGAGTAAAGTCTAACTCCGAGGGTCGGGATGTCTGTCTGCGAAGTTGATTGATCACATCGATCATATTATCCTTCGTCACATACTGGCTCGTGGCGTGAACTCTCTAGGGTGTTGTGATATACTGTTGTATCGACGCTGCTAGAGAAATTGGTTGATGCACGCTTGCGTCGTGCAAAGGTGGCGCTTGTGGTAGCTGCTGGCTCACTCGCTGGACATAACTTGGAATAGTTGGCATTTGTACTTGTGAAAATGCTGGAAGAGCAGTTGGGATGATGTGTGTCTGAGGTTGGCTTGCTTCCAACCTGGGTTGTGGCACGTCGCCACTGTTCTGGGGCTCCAAGTTGATGATTGGAACCGACTGATTCTCCGTCGATGGAGGTACAATCTGGTTCTCTTTATTGTTGCTGCCATTGTTATTGTCTTCCACTCCTGCTTGTTCCCCCTGCGAACTGCCTGGGAACATGGCCTTGAAGGTGGGAATCTACATCAACTGCTGGCGGAAATTCTCCATTTCCTCTTGATTTCTTTGCATTTCCAGCATCATGGCCATCATCATCCCTTGGCTTTCTCGTGCTTCCTTCAATGCCTTAAGCATCTCCAGTTGCACAGCATTCGTCTGCTCTCCGCTTGCATCATCGCCTTGCCTTCCTGCGTTTGCTTGTTGTTGATTGGCCATGTATAGTGATGTTGAACTCCCTTCTGAAGCGTCTTCAATAATTGGTTGCTCAAAATCCAGATTTGCGCCTTGGAAAGCTTGTGTTGCTTGCCTTGGAACTGGATCCGGTGAGGTAATGCTATTTGTTGGTGAAGCAGCTCTTCCTGTAGTTCTTCCACTTCGAGTTGTGTGCATACCCTTCACGAATTCTACCCCTCCCCAGCAGAGTCGCCAAATAAATGTGGGCAAGGAAATCGTGCCTTGCCAGTTAAGGTTTCGTGTTGGCTGAGGAGGAGAAAAATCCACGAAGAGCACGAAATTGATTGATTGATTGAAGAGAGGAGAACGACAGGTGGACGATTATTCCAATGACGCGTGGCAGAACCCTTAGAATCCAGAAACCTTATTAGGGTTATTGGGATTCCAAGAGCCTTCTTCTTAAGTCATTCCACTCCTAGAATCCGAAAACCTTATTATGGTTATTGGGATTCCAAGAGTCTTCTTGAGTGTTGAGAGAGATTGTCCAAGATTCCTTGATCTTCCAAGAGTCCAAGTCCTGAGTCTGAAAAGAGGTCCCCTTCCCAATGGAATGGAAGGGGTATTTATAAGGTTCTTTGGAAAGTAGGCATGTGCAAGGCACATGCTTTCAGGGAAATTCCAGAAATACCCTTTAGTCATTAGAATAATACTCATATTGCCATGTCCTTCTAGCCACCAATCAAATCCCCAATCAATTCCTAAAACGAGCCGCCTCCACGAGTCTTCTGCCTCGGGACACGTGGAGGCTTCTCCCGGGTCTAGCACATTTATTTCTGACTTTTTCATCTTCATTCCATTAGGTTATGCGAACCCTAATTTGCACATTTAATGAGGTCGTGGAACCCTAATTGTGCATTTAATTTAATTAGGTCATGTGAACCCTAATTTTGCCCCTGGGCCTACATATATATAACCTAATGTGTTTGAAAATCTAAAATAGCAAAATTTTGAATCACTTCCAGCGCTGGACAATAAAAAACATGAGTGTTTTGTGTAATTATTCAGTGGCGGTTTATGGTGGTGATGTTGCGGCAAAATCTAAAGTAAAAAAAAAACTAACAAGTCCAACTGCCAAAATAGTCTCAACTGTCCACATAAATATCTTTAATTTTAGTCATAATAATACATCCCAGATCCACATACTTCTTCTTCAGCTGCTCACCAGGACCACTAGCCAGCTCTATTGGATATCATGCAATGATAGAGAAAGCGTCGCCCAATCAAAGTCCTGCAAATTCCTAATTCGATCATCAAATGTAGCTTAATCTGCATTCATTTCAAATGGCACACCCCATGGATCTCTCTTATAGATTACTCATCCTTTAAGCACTATGTGGGCAAGGAAATCGCGCCTTGCTCGCTTAGGGTTTCGTGTTGGCTGAGGAGGAGAGAAATCCACGAAGAATACGGAATTGATTGGTTGATTGTAGAGGGGAGAACGACAGGTGGGCGATTACTCCAACGACGCGTGGCAGAACCCCTAGAATCCGGAAACCGTGTTAGGGTTATTGGGATTCCAAGAGCCTTCTTCGGTTCTTCGAGTTGAGAGAGTGTTCGAATCTTGTTAGTACTTTTTAGGTGGAATATCCGAGCCTTAAGCTACTAAAAGAGTCCGAGTCTTGTGTCCGGAGAGCAGTCCCCTTCCAAATAGAATGGAAGGGGAATTTATAGGGTATTCTGAAAAGTAGTCATGTGCAAGGCACATGCCTTCAGGAAAATTTAAGAAATACCCTTTAGTCCTTAGAATAATGCCCATATTGCCCCGTCCTTCTAGCCACCAATCCAATCCCTCAATCAATTCCCAAAATGAGCCGTCTCCACGAGTCTTCCGCCTCGGGACACGTGGAGGCTTCTCCCGGTCTAGCACATTTATTTCTGACTTTTTCATCTTCATTCCATTAGGTTATGCGAACCCTAACTTGCACATTTAATGAGGTCGTGGAACCCTAATTGTGCATTTAATTTAATTAGGTCATGTGAACCCTAATTTTGCACATGGGCCCACATTTGCCCCCTGCGCGAGAGTCGCATTTCCAAATAGATGATCGCGCAAGAACACTTTCAGCTTTTAGACGATTCTGCGTGACTTCACTTCACGGGTCTTGAAGACCATGGTCCTAGTAAAAGGAAAAATACTCGTGAGCCAAACCCTTGGATTTGTTTATTTATTTATTTTTTCTGGAAATTGAAAACAAGAAAAATAATCAAATAGCATTCAATAAATAAAAGAAATTTTTATTATTTTGGGTATACAAAATCTTTCTTTTTTTATCAAACCAAATAAAATTAAATCTCAATTTTATTTTGGAAATCAAAGACTGGATTTTATTTTGGAAATAAAATCAAATCTTTCTTTATTTTGAAAATGAAATCAAATATTTTGGATTTTGGAAATAAAATCCAATCTTTCTTTATTTTAAACCCCAAATCTTTATTTATTTGATATATATATATATATATATATATATATATATATATATATATATATATATATATATATATATATGTATATGAGCCATTTTCGAAAATCATCTCTTTTCTTTTGAATAAAATCAAGCTTTAATCTTATTCTTCTCTTGGGAATAAAATCAAGCTTTAATCTTATTCTTTTCGAAAAAATATAAACTTTTTACTTATCTTTATTTTGGAGAAGTAAGAAGTCTCTATTCATAATCCCTCGCCGCATGTCTTGCTTCTGATTAGGTGAAAGATCAGTCATTCATCCCAAGCAGTTGATTCGATAGAGCAACAAGATCTCAAAGGTATGAGGGAATAATCCATATCTGTTCGAGCCCAATAGGGCCGAACCTTAGCCTCTGTTCTTCTTTTTCATCATTTTTTTTTGAAGGAGACAGCCCCCCTAGGTGGAGGCGGAACCTTATAGGGCGCCGAAGCTTAGGGCTGAGCCCCTTTTTTTTTTTTTTTTTTTTTTTTTTTTTGAGAGAGATCCCGCTCTAGGTGGTGGCCGAACCCTATAGGAGCCGAACCCTATAGGGCGCCGAACCCTAGGGGGCCGAACCTTTATCAATTTTTTTTTTTTTTGAAGGAGCAGCCCCTAGGTGGTGGCCGAACCCTATAGGAGCCGAACCCTATAGGGCGCCGAACCCTAGGGCTGAGCCTTTTTTTTTTTTTTTTTTTTTTTTTTTTAAGGAGCAGCCCCTAGGTGGTGGCCGAACCCTATAAGAGCCGAACCCTATAGGGCGCCGAACCCTAGGGCTGAGCCCCCTTTTTTTTTTTTTTTTTTAAGGAGAGATCCCGCTCTAGGTGGTGGCCGAACCCTATAGGAGCCGAACCCTATAGGGCGCCGAACCCTAGGGGGCCGAACCTTTATCAATTTTTTATTTTTTATTTATTTATTTATTTTATTTTATTTTTTTGATCTTCCGAGCCCTAATACCTTGAGTACATCTTGGTTTTTTCCTCGGATAATGAAGTGTGGCTTTACATTTTTCCTTGACGAAAACGCGAAAAGAGAAAAATTGATATGCTTGCATGCTACGAAACCACTCCAGATGACCGCACCTCTAGGGGGCGAACCCTAGGGAGGCCGAACCCTAGGGGGCCGAACCCTAGGGGGGCCGAACCCTAGGGGGTGAACTCTAGGCAGAAATTCACGTTTTTGGACGAAAAAATGAAGTTCGGGACGACGAGCCTCTACTATTAGAAGCGTCATTTGGAGTTTTGGGGCCTATAATATATCAAAACGACCGTATCGACGAGCCCTTCAAAACTCATGCGTTGCCATGACCTATGCTGTTTTAAGTCCAAAAAAGGCTCCGAAGGATGGATTTTGGCTGTTCGAAGTTTTTTTTGAAAATTTTCGGGAATTTTTTCTTGCATAAATGTACTCCTTCAATCTTTCTGACATTGTTTCTTCTTGTTTTCAGGTGTTTTGAAGCTCAACTATTGGACGTTCGCTCCTTATTGCTATGGTGAGTACTTCGTGTTCATATAGTTTACTTGACATTCTTGATATGCTTTCCTTACAATTGTTATAATGAACTTCCCCTTGCTTGTAGGCCTTCTCTCCCGAATGCTCTGCAGAACTAAGAACTCCCAATGAATCCCCATTCATCACTGATTGGGGGAGAGCCCCCTTCTTTGGTCCTTCTGACGTCTTTTGGGATAGAGTTAGAGACTATGACCGTACGAGTTTTCCACCCCCAGAAAAAGAAGGCTTGTTTCTGTATGCCCCAGCTTCTGGAGGTTGGGATGACTTTCCTCATGCCGATTGTATTCCCCGCCTATGCATAGAGAAGCAAGAGTACCCATTCAGTCCCCTTCGCTTCCTGTCAGATTCATCTGCTCGCATTCAAGGATGGCAAGATTGGACCGACGAGATCCTTGACAACGCTGAATATGTGGAAATACTGAAGAATGCGAGTATCTTTCGTTGTGTTCAACTGTGTAGAGACCTACGAATTTACCAGGATCATAACGCACTTACTGTGTTGATCTCACGATGGTGTTCCTCTACTTGCACATTCATCACTGCCTGGGGGGAATTCACCCCTACTCTAGAGGATGTTTATGCCCTCTACCAGTAAGTTTTCTTCTTTTATTCCTTTCATTCATTCTCATTTTTTTTTATATATATATATTTATTTTTATTTTATTTTTATTTTTATTTTTTTTTTGAATCTCGTCTTGTAGCATTCCCATTGTTGCTTCGAACTCCTGCGGCCCTTCTAACATGTCCACTAGAGATAACGAATGCGTTGCCTACTTGATGGAAGCCTTCAGGCAATCTTCCCACTTCACTTCCCGCTTCAAGGGTGATACGCTCCTTCCGAATTTCGAGAGTTCAGGTCGGCAAAAGAATTCTTGGTTATCCTGGGTGCGCTATTTCTTCCGTGATTACAAGACCAACCAGTGGAACAGCTCAGTTTACGATAAGTCTGTTCTTGCCTTCCGTGAAGAGACTTGCCCCTTTCCTCTGGCAGCTTATCTAGTTATGTGGTTGTCCCGTTTCATCTTCCCTGGGTCTCCCATAGACGGTCCTTCTGCCCGTATGTTTAGTTTGGCGGCGTTGTTATCCCGAGGCTCGGAGATTCCCCTTGCTCCTCTCTTCCTAGGGACCTTATATCGTCGCCTAGACGAAACAACCCTTGCCATGAAAGAATCTGTTGGGAGGTAATCACTTTCATATTTTATATTTAATTGTCATTCAAACTGCCTTTCTTTTCCTTCAACCTTTTCTATAATATATATATATATATATATATATATATATATATATATATATATATATTTGTTTTTTATTTACTCAGGTATGATGTCAGTTGCTTCATTCCATGCTCCTTCCTTCAGATCTTTCTTTTCGAGCGCTTTCCGGGCTATTCCGATCTTGAACATCTTTCTACAAGAAAGAAAAAATCTCATTCTCTCCCACCACGCAACATCATTCCTCGCATGCTACGCTGGATTGATCACCGTTCTAGTCCTGACAGTACGGATTTGCGACATTGCCTTGATGATTATTCATGCTTCACTGCTCGTCCTTATACCATCGTTTCAGGGGGTTGCGGTCATCTACCTCACTTCTACAAGCATAAATTTCGTACCTTCTCCAACCTCAGCAGAAATAGTTTGAGTGGCTCCGCACTGTCTTGGTTCGTTTTCCTTCGGTCCACAGAGCTTCCATATTTCCTTGAGAATAATAGTTTTGGTACTGTACTATATTCTCCTCACAGGGTCATGAGACAATTCGGATACGACCAGGAACGCCCTTTCGGTCACACCTGCCGGGGGAATTATGAGGATGTTCTTCTCAATTTCGTCTCTACTTCCTCCTCTTTTACATGGGCATTTCCGAGGCCATCAAGTGATCCCCATAGACCCCTTCCTTTTGTCATACCAGATGACTCCCGAAGCGGGCGATATACCGCTGGAGAACGTAATTACTGGCAAGTCAACCTTAAAAGATGGGAGGATGATATCTTGATTTGTTCATTGCCGGTCTCTATTTCACAACGTCTTCAATGGGGCCGGCTGCTATGCTCTCCCAAGCCCAATGTTCGCTCAGCACTTTGGCCAGCCAGTAGCCGCTTGGCTGAGCGTGACATTTTGATGCCTAAGTCGTCTCCCCCTAAGCAGATAATTCCATCACAGGTTCCCACTACTTCCAGGAGTCTTCCACCACGGGCTCCATTTCGGGTGTCCTCTCTAGCTCCTCCCCCGGGATCCTCTGATGCCGAGGAGATGAGAGTTACTCGTTCTAAAACGAGAGCAGCTACTACTACTGATTCTGAGATAGCTCCTCCTATTGCTTCTGCCGTGGTTCCAGTCAGTCGTCCTCCTATCAGGCTTATCATAAAGCCATTAGCAAAACGCCCTCTCGATAATGTTGATCCTAGTATCCCGGCAGCCGAGGATCCGATTAAGAAGCGTCGTAGAAATTTGGTAATTTGTCGTACTATTCTCAATTTTCTTTCATCCCTTGTATTACTGCTTTCACATATCATTGAGTAATTATTTCCTTTATTATTATTATTATTATTATTTTTTTATTTTAGGTTACCGTGGTTGATGAAGATGATGATGATGATGTTCCTCTTGGGTTAACGTATAGTACTTCAAATGAGGCTTCCTCGGCGGCTTTCGCGGCGGCTTCCGCGGCGGCTTCCACTAATCGTGACCCCGTCCAACCGATCCTTGTTGATATTGAGTCATCTACTCCTCGCGACGATTGTGTTAGTCTGGATGCTAAGGATACTTTGTCTGATGTAAGCTCGAGTCCTGCTGTGGGTGATACAGCAATTTCTTTAAACTTTCCTATTCATCCTCCCCATGATGAGTCTGAAGATGTTGATGAGACTCTTACTTCCCCGAGGGAGAATCATTCTGAAACTATTGGTGATGTTCATCCTCCCCAGAAGGATTCTACCGAGGTGGTGATTGCTCGGGAGGGCATTGTTAATAGTACTTTGGATGGGTTGAATGACATTCCCCTTTCTGTGGCATCTCCCGAGTCCTTTTCCATTGACTATATTGTGAGTATCCTTCCTTAATCCATGAGTGATTTGTCTTGAAGATGAATTTCATTTGCTCTCTTTTTTTTTTATAATGTATTGTGCTTTGACATCTTGTTTTCAGAACGAGAGAATGAAAGATTTGCCTTTGCCCGTTGAGGCACTCGCGTTATTTGCTGTTCTCCATTCGGATAGTGACCTTGGTTATCCTCCAGGTGACCAAGGCTTCGAGGAATCCTTAGCTGTACAACATCTTTCTGCTCCTCCATCCCTGGTCTCGACAAATTCTATGGTGGCCTCTAAAGTAGCTCCTGCTAGAGCTTCCTTCAATCCAAGTGGGGATCTTATTTCTTGGAGGGGTTTCCAGATATCGTCTTCTAGTCAGGAAAGTCTGGAGCGTCTCCTAGCTCGGTTCCCGCAGATTCTTGACCGGCTGATTATTAAGACAACTTCCACCCAAACCCTCTTTCTAGATCAGCTCGCAGGCCTTATTCTTGGATTGCCTACTCTTTCTTTATATTCCTTGCGAGTTGAGGACTTGAAGAAGTTTAGCGATGATGTAGATGACCTTGCAGCCGTAGGTGTTGATATGTCTCCTTTTCGTGATAGGTTGGATCTTCTCGAGTCGAGTTTTAACCTTGTTTCACTACGTTCGGAGGTTGCTGTACGTAAATGTGAAGATGAATCCTTTTCAGTGCAGCTTTCTGAGCTTGGTGATGCCGCAAACAGATTGAAGAGCCAGTCTCAAAATTTAAGAGGCCAGCGTCGGGACTTACAAGCAAAACTTCAGGAGGTAGAGCGTCAGTGCCGGGACTTAGAGGCAAAACTTCAGGAGGTAGAGCGTCAGTGCCGGGACTTAGAGACGACTACCCAACAGGTTAGGGAGCTGAAAGCTGCAAATCTTAAGATTCGAGATGCTGTCGTTGCTGACTTGGAAGCTTTAGTTGTGCCTCCTCTTCATTTTGATATGTCGTGGCCTTTAGATCATAACTTATTGTAGTAGTTTATTTTTTCAATTTCCTGTTTCAGAAACTCATTCACACATATTTCATTTATCAGAACGTGGTTTCTTTAACTTTGTTGATTGCCTTTAATTTGAATGATTCCTTAAAACTCAATTTTTTATTATTGAATCTCAAGTTATTCAAATTAATATTCCAAGACAACAATAGATGTTATAAGAAAACATGAATTTTGTCAAAGATACATATATTTCTCACAAACCAACACTTGAATTCATACTCTTTTTTTTTTTAAATTAAACATTCGCGTATATGTGAAAGTTTGTCAATTTATTGCTAAAAAATTGCTTTTGACGGAAAGCATAACGTTTCATATAATAAATCTTGCTTTTATCGAAGAAAGCAAAACGTTTGCCACTTTTTAGAGATAAAGTATAACTTTCTTGCTTTTATCGAATAAAGCATAACATTCTTCACTTTTAAAGATAAAGCGTAACTTTTGGGTTTGAGGGCTTATACTCAGGTGCCTCAGTCACTTTTGAAGTTGAAAGTGTAACTTGTGAGGGCTGTTAGTCAGGTTCCTCGATCACTTTTGAAGTTGAAAGTGTAACTTTCGAGGGCTGTAAGTCAGGTTCCTCGATTACTTTTGAAGTTGAAAGTATAACTTTTGTGATGCTCTTCTCATGTGTAATATTTCTTTACCCATTTCAAGTTTAATGGGCCTGAGACAGCATCTGATCCCACACGAGATATCTTGCAATATCCGCTTTCGGAGATCTCTCGTACCCTATACGGGCCTTCCCATTTGGGGTAAAATTTGGTGGTTGGGGTCCCCCTCATAACTTGAGTTGCCGTTTTGAGGACCAGGTCTCCCACCAGAATTTGTCGTGGTACCACCGCGGTGTTGTATTGTCGTCGCAGTCTTTCGTGGTACCGTTCAAGCTTTTCTTTAGCCTTGTCTCGGAAGTCGGCTAAGGCCTCTAGGGCGGCTGGTCGGCTTTCTTCCTCGACTAAGCTTCGAAGTCTCATTCGAGTCGAAGGTATTTCTATTTCGGTGGGCAAGATAGCTTCTTCACCATAAACCAAAGCGTATGGGGTTTCGCCTGTAGGTTTTCTTTTTGAAGTTCGATATGCCCATAATGCTATTGGTAGTTGTTCTGCCCATTTCTTCGGATGATCGTCTAAGGTTTTTGATAAGATTTTTATCAAGGTTTTGTTTGTCGCTTCTGCTTGTCCGTTGCTTTTCGGGTAGTAGGGTGATGATTTATAATGTTTCACCCTGTATCTTTCCATCAGACTTTTGATGTCTCTATTGATGAAGGGGGTTCCATTGTCGGACAAAATGATCTTCGGGATCCCGAAACGGCAAATGATGTGCTCCTTGATAAAGTTTGCCACTGCTGGTCCCGTAGCTTTCTTCAAGGGTATGGCTTCCACCCACTTTGTGTACATCTCGGTGGCAGTTAAAATCCATATGTTGCCCTTAGAATTAGGGTGTACAGGACCTATAAGATCCATTCCCCATGTATGAAAGGGCCATGGTGTTGCTAAGGTGCGCAAATCCACGGCGGGAGCATGTATCAGGTTTCCATGTATTTGACAAATATGACACTTTTTGACAAATTCTAGACAATCTCCTTCCATCTTTGGCCAATAGTAACCATGATCGATAAGTTGTTTGTACAACTTGGCTCTCCCTTGATGTTCATCCTTGTGCATTTGATAGACCAAATCTCTGGCTTCGCCTAGTTCTAGACACCGTAGGGGCTTGCCATTGAAACCTCTTCTGAACAATTCTCCATTTTGTAAGAAGAATCGTTGCGACTTCCTCTTTATTATAATTGCATCCTTCTTTTCGGTTGGAAGAATCTCGTTTTGTAAGAAGTTCACATAAGGAATTCGCCAATCCACTATATCATCAATGAAAGCACATTCATCCTCCCCAGGGTATTCTTGGCATGAAACACAGTGGCGTTGTAGGGCATCTGCTGCCTTCTTCATTTCAGGCCAATAATACCCTTGGCGTTGCAACCTACGATACAGACCTATGTCTGCAAACCCGCAATTCTCTTCATGCACCTGATGCAAGACTTTACTTGCTTCTTGTTTCCCCAAGCATCGTGTCAATACACCATCTGCTTCTTTGTGATACAAGACACCTTTGATGATGCTGTACTTTTGTAGCTCTACAATTGGTATTGTTCCTTCCTTAGTTTGCAATTGATGGGAGATGTCATATCTCCAATCGTCTATCATGTCTTTGGGGAACAAGTTTAGCACCGTGGTTGGGAGGGTTCTCTTCATTACCTTCACATTCAAGTCTTCTCCTTGAATATAGACTCGAGATGCTATTGTTGCTAGTGCATCTGGTTGTTTATTCTGTCCTCTTGGCATATATTCAATCACCACCTTCTTGTAAGCTTCCATCACCTTTTGTGCTACAGTTCGATACGGCGCCAAGATGGGTTCTTTCACTCCGAATTGACCTTTTATCTGCTGCACTATAAGGTTTGAATCTCCTTTTACTTTAAGATATTTGGCTCCCAATTCTTGAGCCGCTAATAATCCTAGTATGAACGCCTCGTATTCTGCTTCATTATTTGTGCAAGGGAAGTCCAATTTGTACGACAAGGATATTTCATTTCCTTCTTTGGTGGTCAACACCACTCCTGCTCCGCCTTTACCTTCTGTAGATGATCCATCAAAAGCCAAACTCCACCATTCTGGATCCTCATCCATCAAGTCGATTGATTCCACTTCTCCACCCGGAAGATCCTCAGAAGGGGGCTCATATTCTCCGTTTGGAAATTGAGCTAGCAGGTCTGCCAAGGCTTGACATCGGATTGCCTTTGGTGTTACACACTTGATGTCATATTCTGAAAGAATCATCATCCATCTAGCAGGTCTTCCTACTAATGCTGGCCTAGTTAATAGGTATCTGATCGGATCAGTTTTTGTTGCAATCATTACTTCATGCGCTAGAAAATAATGTCGCATTTTCTGCGCAATGAACACCAACGCTAGGCAATGCCTCTCTACTTGTGAATACCTGGTTTCCGGTCCTCTGATTATCCGGCTAATGTAATATACAGGTTTCTCTTCTCCATCGACCTCTTGCGTGATCAATCCTCCTATAGACTTCTTGGTAGATGTGATATACAACTGCAACGGCATTCCTCTTTGTGGCACTACCATCGTTTGTGCCGAAGACAAAATTCTTTTTACTTTCTCAAAGGCCTGTTGTTGGTCTTGCCCCCAGTCCCATTGTGCCTTTCCTTTTAGTAATTTGCCGAAAGGTTCTGTGACTTCGGCTAATGCTGGCATGAATCTTCTCATGTACGAGACCTTCCCTAGAAAGCTCTTCAACTGCTTTTGCGTCTTTGGTGGGGGCATCTCTGTAACTGCTTTCGCCTTGCCTGGGTCCACTTCTAAACCTCTGTTGTGCACCAAGAAGCCCAAGAATTTTCCAGCCGTCATTCCAAAGGCGCACTTTTTCGGATTCATCCTCAACTTATACCTTCGGCATCGCTCAAACACTTTCCTCAGGTCCTCCACATGAGTTGTTGCCTTCTTGGATTTCACTACCACATCGTCCACATAGTCCTCCACTATATCATGAATCATGTCATGAAATATAGCATGCATTGCCCTCTGATAAGTTGCCCCCGCATTCTTCAATCCGAATGGCATTACTACATAGTAAAAATTCCCAAACGGGGTACGAAAGGCTGTCAACTCTGCATCTTCCATGGACATCTTTATCTGATTGTAGCCCACAAACCCATCCATGAAAGACATCATCTCATGATTAGCCGTTGCATCTACCAAGGTGTCTATGTTGGGTAATGGGTACATATCCTTCGGGCATGCCTTGTTCAAGTCTCTGAAATCGACGCATATTCGTAGCTGTCCATTTGATTTCTTTACCGGTACGATGCTGGAAAGCCATGTTGGATGTTGGATTGGCTTGATGAACCCTACTTCCAGTAACTTTTTGATTTCTTCCTTTATTTGGGTTTCGACCTCAGGTGCATAGTTGCGAGGTGCTTGCTTCACTGGCTTCATTCCTGGGCTTATGTTTAGATTGTGCTCCACAAGATCTTTGTCAATTCCGGGCATCTCGTCGTAATTCCAAGCAAAGACGTCCTTATACTCTCGCAGTAGTTGTATGAGCTCCTCTTTCTAGTTAGCCTCAAGCTCCTTGTTGACATAAGTTGGTCTCGGCGTTCCTCCATCTGTTGCCAAATCAACTTCTTCTAATTCATTTTGTTGAGGTTTTGGCCTATCTTCAAAGCATTCTGGAGCTGGTTCTACCTTCTGTTGTACAACTTCTTCTCCTTCGTTATTGCTGGAGTGGGGGACACCTCCTGAGCTGTTGGGTTTGAACGCTTCTTTGGGCTCTTCCCCCTTGCACCGTCATAATCGAAACACTACCTTTCCGTCGGGTTTTACAACCCTCTCCCATTTTGTCTTTTGGCCATCCTCGGACTGTGCTATCCGCTTGGCATTTATTATATTTCTGGCATCTTCAGGATTTGCTGGCCTTTTCTTCTCTTCTCTTCCTTCCTTCTCCAAGTCCACTACGACTGGCTTCATATCTTTGGAACATTCTCCATGTTCCGAGGTCTTCTTCTTTACTTTTTCTGCAGGTACAAACTTATCTTCCTGCACTTCCTTCCAGCTTGCTAGTCTTAAGGAATCAGGCCTCGCGATCTGGTTCTCTCCCTCTTCAGCGACATCATCGAAGAAAGTTGCTTCGGTGATGTGTGCCTCCTCTGGTCCAAAGGGATTCCGAGTTGCTGGTACCTTCACTTCTTTCCCTTTCCAGATAGCTTTCAGGCACTGATGAAAGACTGAGGGTACCACCCCATAGTCATTTTGCCAAGCCCTTCCCAGCAAGATATGGTATGCTGCATCTACCTCTGTAACATGGAACATTACAGGCCCTCGGATTTTTCCAACTTGCATGTCTACCTTGATATGTCCCAGGGTTCTCGTGCTTTGGTTAGCGAATCCTGTAATGTTTGTTTGTTCCTTCACTATCTTCTTCTCTGACAGGCCTAACCGTTTGAACATGGTGTAGGGCATAATATTTACAGATGCTCCATTGTCAATGAATGCCCTCCGCACTTCGATGCCATTGATTATCGCTGTCACATACAGTGGTCTGTTGTGCGGGTATCTTATCTCTCTATTAGCTTTAGAGAAAGATATCTTATTTGCTTCCTCCTCCATTGTTTTCACAAATCCTTTGCTTATGGCCATGCAAGTCTCCTGTGTCTCGGCGGCCTTAATTATTGCCCTGGTTGCCTCAATCCTTGCTTCCTTGGCCAACCCTATCTGATCGAAAAAAATTCTGAATTTGGCCCCATTCATCAATGCTGTCACTTGCAGGCCTGGGTCACACTCCTCCTTTTCTTCCACCGTCATCTCCAGTTCTGGGATTATGTTGTGGATAACAGTGTTGCATGTTTCTTTTCCCTTGTGATTTGGCAGTGGCTTGTCATGAACACTGCTTTCCTTTCCCAGTTCAATCTCCCCATTTGCCAACTTCTCGTGGAATATCCTACGCAGGCTATAACAATCCATAGTTGAGTGTCCCGCGTATTGGTGGAAAACACAGAAGTCTGGCCTTCTCTTCATCTCCTCCGTCACTGCAAATCTAGGCCTTGGGGGTTTCACCACCCCATGTTCAATCCATTGCTCGTATAGGCCTCTGAATGCTTTCTCACTGCATGTGATAGCCTCCGGGACCGACTTTCTTGCATATTTATCTCCAGGCCTTCCTTTGCTTCGCTCAAAATTTTTCTCATGCTTCTCCCTCTTGCCCCCTTGTGGTTTTGACTGAGAGTCAGCCAAAGCCACATTTGCTGTTCTCTTGCCCCTCCATGTAACCGTCGCATGGCTAGTGGGCAGTGTCATGATTCCTCCCAAGTCTTGTGCGAAAGCTGAGAGGGTCGCGAAGGAATCACAAGCCTTGGTAATGAGGTGGGGCTTGAAGGAATCTAAGGCACCATTGTTGCAAATGCTGACCAGGTTCTTTTCTTCAATCGGCTCTGCACACTTCTGTGCCTGGGCCCTGAACCTGTCAACGTAATCTGATAGCTCCTCATTTGGCTTCTGCTTGAACCGCATGAGTTCTACAATGGTTACCTGTTTCTGCACATAAAAAAATTTCTTAAAAAATTGTAATTTGAGGTCATCCCAATCATGGACTGACCCCTTCTCCAAATTGTAGTACCAACTAAAGGCACTATCTGTCAAAGTTTTGTTGAATTCCCGCATCAACAAGTTGTGGTTGTTCACTTCATCATATCCCAGCCACGGAGACATCGACTCTACAAACCTGGCAATATGTTCCCTGGCATTTCCTTTCTCCCCGTTGTATTTTGGAAATTGCGGGGGATGCTCGATATATCCTACCGGGTAAGGTTGCCTCCGAATGTGTGCTGGGTAAGGCGGAGTAAAGTCCAACTCCGAGGGTCGAGATGTCTGCCTACGAAGTTGATTGATTACATCGATCATATCATCCTTCGTCACATACTGGCTCGTGGTGTGAACTCTCTGGGGTGTTGAGATATACTGTGGTATCGGCGGTGTGTATGGTAGAGAGATTGGTTGGTGCACACTTGCGTCATGCAAAGTCGGCACTGGTGGAAGTTGCTGGCTCACTCGTTGGACATCGCCTGGAATGGTTGGCATTTGCACCTGTGAAATTGATGGGAGAGCAATTGGGATGATGTTTGTCTGAGGTTGGCTTGCTTCCAACCTATATTGTGGCATGTCACCGCTGTGTTGGGCCTCCAAGTTGATTATTGGAACCGATTGACTTTCCGTCAAGGGCGATACAATCTGGTTCTCTTTGTTGTTGCTGCCATTGTTGTTGTCTTCCACTCCTACTTGTCCCCCCTGCGAGCTTCCTGGGAACATGGCCTTAAACGTAGGAATCTGCATCAACTGCTGGCGGAAGTTCCCCATCTCCTCTTGCTTCCTTTGCATTTCCAGCATCATGGCCATCATCATCCCTTGTCCTTCTCGTGCTTCCTTCAATGCCTTGAGCATCTCCAGTTGCACAGCATTCGTCTGGTCTCCACCTGCATCCTCGCCTTGCCTTCCTGCGTTGGTTTGTTGTTGATTAGTCATATGTGGTGATGTCGAACTCTCTTCTGAAACGTCTTCAACAAGTGGTTGGTCAAAATCCAGGTTTGCGCCTTGGAATGCTTGAGATACTTGTCTTGGAACTGGATCCGGCGAGGTAATGCTATCTGTTGGTGAAGCAGCTCTTCCTGTAATTCTCCCACTTCGAGTTGTGGGCATACCCTTCACGAATTCTACACCTCCCCAGCAGAGTCGCCAAATAAATGTGGGCAAGGAAATCGCGCCTTGCTCGCTTAGGGTTTCGTGTTGGCTGAGGAGGAGAGAAATCCACGAAGAATACGGAATTGATTGGTTGATTGTAGAGGGGAGAACGACAGGTGGGCGATTACTCCAACGACGCGTGGCAGAACCCCTAGAATCCGGAAACCGTGTTAGGGTTATTGGGATTCCAAGAGCCTTCTTCGGTTCTTCGAGTTGAGAGAGTGTTCGAATCTTGTTAGTGCTTTTTAGGTGGAATATCCGAGCCTTAAGCTACTAAAAGAGTCCGAGTCTTGTGTCCGGAGAGCAGTCCCCTTCCAAATAGAATGGAAGGGGTATTTATAGGGTATTCTGAAAAGTAGTCATGTGCAAGGCACATGCCTTCAGGAAAATTTCAGAAATACCCTTTAGTCCTTAGAATAATGCCCATATTGCCCCGTCCTTCTAGCCACCAATCCAATCCCTCAATCAATTCCCAAAATGAGCCGCCTCCACGAGTCTTCCGCCTCGGGACACGTGGAGGCTTCTCCCGGTCTAGCACATTTATTTCTGACTTTTTCATCTTCATTCCATTAGGTTATGCGAACCCTAACTTGCACATTTAATGAGGTCGTGGAACCCTAATTGTGCATTTAATTTAATTAGGTCA
Source organism: Panax notoginseng (assembly GCA_016801055.1). Lineage (NCBI taxonomy): Eukaryota > Viridiplantae > Streptophyta > Magnoliopsida > Apiales > Araliaceae > Panax > Panax notoginseng. The sequence continues at coordinate 172,055,745 of CM029023.1, read as the reverse complement.
TGTGAACCCTAATTTTGCACATGGGCCCACACACTAAAGCTTATAACTTTATCACCCAAAATCAAAACCCACAAACATGCACGGCAAAGTTGCGATTTTTTTTTAATTCAATTCAGTTTCTGTGCAGATCTAAGAATACCCACAAAAGTTGTAATTTTTCCACCCAAAATCAAAACCCACTAAGGATGCACCACAAATTTGTGAAATGATTTGGCTCAATTATTCAACTTTTTTGCGGATTTAAGCGAGACCCACAAATGTGGATCTAGAATAGCTTTGGTGTTTTGCTCAAAGATTTGTTTCAGTGATTTTTTTTCTTCAGTTTTTTTGCATATATATATCTAAGAAGACCACAACGTATTGCTTCTTTTGTAAATGTATTTAATTATTTTTAACAAAGTCAACAGTATTTAAATATGGTCAAATTGTATAAAATCAAAACAGTTGTCGGCAAATCAAGTATTCCGGTCAATTTTGGTCAAAAATTTATTTTAGGGTTAACATTCTAAGCAATTTGGAACTTTATGTATTGATTTGTAAATCCAATTATTTTAAGGGCTAAATTATGATTGTGATAAAATTTTGTGTAACAAAAATGTATTTAACTCTAAATAGACTGATAATATATGCTCCTATTAGCAGAACTTATTTTTTTTAAAGCCAAGCAAAAGTTTATATTTATAACTCCAGAAATTACATGATTATATCCAGTCATACACTCTTGGCGATGTTCATCTCATCTCATCTCACACACATTTTCTTTCCAAATACAAATCCAAAGCAAAAAATAACTACCCTTACACGTAAACCTTAGAATGAATCAACAAAGAAGAAAATTAACAGTAACCTACTCCATGCCAAACCCAGAAAACATCAATCAAACATAATAAGAAGCCACTGGATCAACAAATTAATAAAGACCAACAGATTCAGCAGGATGCCATGAATATGAACTTTATCTCAACACCATGCATGAAAAACTCCACAGATCATCTTCTAACATTGAAAAGAAATCAAACCACAAATCCATCCCAAATGCCAAACTTCCTCCTCCCTATATATATGCTAACACCAAAACCAGACTCCATTTAGGATTGATTATCAACATTACACAAATGGAATATCGATCTATGCCACATTAATTTCATTGCCAATTAAAGCCCACCTGTGTGACCTGATTTTAATTATTTCTACCATGCACTTCTTTCCAACATCTTTTCTTGTCATTGAAACACATCTCATTCCTACAAAGCGATAAGCTCCAAATAGTTGCTGCACAAACAATACTCCAACCGCAATTATGGGCAACCCCTACATTCTTTTCCAAAACTAAAATATTTTCCTCGACTGACTTGGAAAACAAACCCATTGAATACCCCACCAGTTAAAAATTGCCCTCCATACCCACATACAATGAAACAAAATATGTTTGCAAGTTTCATTTGAGACTTTGAACCACACACACGTAGTACAGAAATCAACAACCCCAATGCCTCTTTGTTTTAGAAAAGACTTTGTACTCTATATTTTTTAGCTTACTCAAGTATTCAAAGTTTATTGTAGTTTGATGTTTTTTACTAACAAGTGTTATAATTTGTTAGAACATATTCTGACATTATATTTTTTAAAACTTTTGTTTTCAATATTAGGTTGAAGTCTAATATTACTAATTGTAAGAAAATTCCATTAAAATATGATAAGGTGTGTTTATAAATACATCAAAATTGATAAAGAGAGAAGTGAAAATTTTATTTTGAATGGAAGGGACAAGGGAGTATGATGTACTGATGTACGTAGATTTATCCACCTTCGATTTTATCTCACATGCAATCGTATATTGGGAGTCAAATTGATTGCTCTCTCTCTCTCTCGCCCCCCTTGTTAGTTAAATTTGTAATTTGATATATATAATTTTATTAGTTTTATATTAGTTTGGTAGAAAATTGATTAATATATGTTCACTTTGTTGCCTTGCATGTATATATAATATAGATTTATATCGATGACAGCTGCTGAGCCTGCAGATCAGAAGTCCTAATATATCCGAATTCCGTGTGGAATTAATTTTTGAGAGTTAAAGCCACCATCCGTGAGCATTCTTACTGATCTCGAACTACTTTCCAACTGTGGGGTGGTTGTGAATACTGGCAGGTCGACGTTGTTATATATATATATATATATATATATATATATACTTGCTTAAGTCATATTGAATTGAACCATTTAAAAACAGTTTTTGATTTTCATTTTTAGAAAGGAAAAACTATTATTTGAAAAATGTAAGTTTTAAGGGTAAATCACTCTTATATATATATATATATATATATATATATATATATATATATATATATATATATATATATATATATATATATATAATTTGATTGAGGCTTAACAACAGCAAAAATGCAGCAAATTTCCCCTTACCCTAGAGTAAGAGTAGGATAGTCTATTTCTTCCAAACAAATAAATAATAAAAATGAAGGAAGGAAGGAAGGAAGGAAGGAAGGAAGGGTGAGTGGGTGGGTGGGTGGGTGGGTGCATTAATTAATTTACTATAATTAATTAATTAATTTTTAAAATATATGTTGCATGATGTGGAGGTTTACTTCCGCGTCTATTGTTTGTTCGTTCGTTGTACATAATTAAATTACGTACGCAACTTTCTTTCGTTTCCACCCACAAGGTAAATTCATGACTTTCCCTACATATAAATATATATTAAACTTTTGTTGTGGTTGACATCATATATACAGAGGCAGAACCAGGGGGCCAGGGGGGGCACCTGCCCCTGGTAGGCTGGTACCAGCGACTCTCCCTAGAGGCTAGAGTACCCTGCTGCTGCGGTTCTGCCCCTGCCCAGCCGGTAATTGGTGCCACCTTGTTGTGCTCAGTGACAACGAATTTTCCGATCTCTTGGACTTTTGGGTCTTTTGGGTCATATATAGCTTGCAAATCGCCCAAAAGTGGGCCTCTCAGGCCACCCACTACAATGTAGACATCCGAGAAAAGGGAAGCAATACAGAGGGTAAGGATTATGATCAGGAAAAATGGTTGAAAATTCAGGGCTATTTTTGTGTAAATAGTAGATGTTTGTAGAAGGTTGGAGAGGGAATGGTGGTTGAAATTTATAGAAAATTGACGAGTGGAGACTCACCACTTGTCACATTATTTTTATTTTTATTTTTTGAGAAAAATAATTATATTTACATATATTTCATATGTTTTCTGTAAAAAAAATTCTTATATGTCCTACATCTCAATACGAGTGAGAAACGTAAATTTGAATTGTCTAAATAATGATAAAATGTTTGCAAACAAAAATCATAAAGAGGCGATTTTGTTTTGTTCAATATAAAATTATTATGAACTTTTTAAAAGCAAATTAAGATATTTTTAAACTAGATCTAAATTAATATAAATTTTTTAATTTTAAAAATTTCGAGGCACATGCTCTCAATAGTCAAAATCAATTAAAAGTCACATGAAAACACAATTCCTTTCTTATTTGATACATTAGAAACTCTAAATTAGCATTTAATTTAATTAATGGGTGATATAATAAGCATCTCAATTTTTAATTGCATTCTTCATCGGAGAAACTCCAAATTAACCTTTAGTTAATATGTGAAACCCCAGATTTTATGAATAAATATTTAATTTTTCTCGAAATAATTTTTTTATATTATTGTGTGGATTTGATATAATAGTTATGGGTAGTATTTATAAATTTTGTAAAGTATGCAAGTTGTCATATTATATTCGATTGGTCGGAGAATATTCTTTTTGTCGGGGAATATCCGTACGACGGTACAATTATTGGTGGACCCCACAATGGAATTATTGTCGGATTGAGAAAACGACAAAAATATTTATGAAAATAACGGCGGAAGTTTTACCGTTGATACTGTTGAACTACTCGGTAGTAAAAGTACAGTAATACGTGTGGTTGCATAGTAGCACACGGTATTGATTATTAATGCTTATGTGAGAAGTCACTCAGTTTGATTCCATTATTGTCAGTTAATAATATGAATTATTTAGCGATAATGACGTTTTGTTTTATTCGTATTATTAACGTAATAAAACAGAAACATCTTTTTATATAAAACAGAATACTTTATTAAATTTATTCTATAAATAGAATATATTATATTTTATTTAAAAGATTTTTCTTTAAATATGGACCGTCAGATTAAAGTAATCAATCTGGACCGTTCATGGATTAGTTACTATGCATTCTATTTTTCTATAAATAGCAGCTCATTCCTTCATTATTTCTTACGAATTCACTGAACTCTAGAGAGAGAAACTATAGAGAGAAACTATAGAGAGAGAGAAGAAGAGTATTCTGCTACTTAACTACTTCCTTATTTCAGCTCTTCTTTAAAACGGTAAGGGGTGTTATTCTTTCTTATTCATGAAGAGAACTGTTGTTATTCCATTTCTTATTATTCTGTTGGAATAACCTGTATACGCGGTCTACCCTATACTTGGTGACATTCTTCTATTATTCTGTTGGAACATCCTGTCTGTGTGTTTTACACCGGACATGGTTCCGTCTTTATTATTATTCTGTTGGAACATCATGTCCGTGTGTTTTACACCGGACCTGGTTCCGTTTTTATTATTATTCTGTTGGAACATCCTGTCTGTGTGTTTTACACCGGACCTGGTTCCGTTTTTATTATTATTCTGTTGGAACATCCCGTCTGTGTATTTTACACCGGACCTGGTTCCGTTTTTATTATTATTCTGTTGGAACATCCTGTCTGTGTGTTTTACACCGGACCTGGTTCCATTATTTATTATTCTGTCGGAATATCCTGTCTGTGCGTTTACGCCGGACCTGGTTCCATTATTTATTATTCTGTTGGAATAACCTGTCTGTGCGGTCTATCGCATGCATGGTGATTTTTTTTGTTATTCCATTCTTTATTATACTCAGTTGGTTAAGTTTTGACTTCTATACTCCATGAAATTTGTGGAATATCCTTGACATTTGCGCTTCATCTAGTATCTATTCATGAAAATATTCTCCTGATCATTCTTGAATTTTACTCCACAAAGTAGTATCAGGTTGACAATTTGGACGTTGTTAATTCTTGGATAAATTAATTCTTGAACTTGTTTTATTGAATTCTTATATCATTGTCATCATCCTCATGTTTATATTCTGTTGAAAGTCATCTGTGGCCTGTAGTGCATAGATGGACTTGGTATGATTATGACCAGGGATTATTCGGTGTAATCATGACCGTAATGTTACGAATGATGTGGTAAAAGTCCTCATTGGCCCATAGTGCATTGATGGACAGTTGTTGGCATGATCATGACCATTAATGAATATACGAATATCCTTGGCCGTAGTGCAGGGGTGATTCGATGATGTGGATTATTTTATTAAGCTGAGTCCCAGCGATCACAGTGTTGAAAAATCTTTTAAATCATAAAAGATAGTAGAGTTTATTTTCTACTTGATTCTCTTAATGGATTGCTTGTTCCGCTACAGTTAAACTTGATGTCTATTATATTTTATCAGTTTAACATTGTTGAAGGCTAATGATAATTTATTCTGCATTATCTTAGTCATAATATTTCTTACTGGGCTAGTTGAGCTCACCCTTTCTTTCACTGTTCTCTTCAGAAAATGAGAACGTAGCTGGGGCAAGTCGGGGAACGGAGTGATGGTCAGAATGATAGTATTAGTTAGTAGTCCTCACTATTCTATGTAATAGTGTGTTAATAAATGTAATGAGGACTCCTTTTGAGTATGAATACTCTCTAGAAGATAATATTTGTATTCAAACTCACAGTTTATGTTTTGTCGTATTGTACACGACAGTTGTTTTAGTAAGTTGTATTTGTATTTTGTACTATATATCTGACGACCCAAGATGGGTGACGTATACCTAATTTTGGGGGCGTCACAGTTGGTATCAGAGCTTAGGGATATGATCCCTGGCTAGGATGTGAGAATAGAACTAGGAGGGGAGAGACGGGGAATTCCTTCGCTAGTATGACCTACCTAAGTTTATTTGGTATTTAATTGGTCGGTCAAAGTATATGGATAATATGTTATATGTTAATTAACCCTTGTTTTGTTGCAGTATTTGCAAATGGCATCCGAAAATGTTGAGATAAACAATGAAGCACATGAGACCATTGAATCACCAACGATCAATGCTCAGGGTAATGTGCAACTAGAGGATAATAATCCTCATGAAAATAATAACACCGATGAAATGGTGAATGATGGGATGGTCAGAGACTTTATGCAATTCATGCAACAACAAAATAACTCTCGGACGGTCACCGCTAAGCAGTTCAAGGAGCAATTCATGCAACAACGGACGAGAACGGCTCCTATCCAAAATGAAGGAGGAAACAATGACAACCCACGGTTGGTCACCGCTAAGCAATTCAAGGAGCTAGGACCACCGAAGTTTTTAGGAAAGCCAGAACCACTTAAGGCGGAGACGTGGTTAAAACAGATCACCAAGATATTTGATGTCTTGGGATGCTCCGAGGAGCAAAAGGTTCCCTTTGCCACTTTTATGTTGCGTGAAGAGGCAGATTACTGGTGGGAATCTGTAAAACGTACCCAGCTTGACGCACTCAAGATGTCTTGGGAGAAGTTCCAAGAACTGTTCAATGACAAGTACTTTCCCGAAAGTATTCGTCACATGAAGGAGGTGGAATTTATCAAGTTGGAACAAAATAACATGACCGTGTCGCAGTACGAAGCCAAGTTTGCCGAGTTGTCCCGATTTGCATCCCACTTGGTGGAGAATGAAGAGAGAATGACGCGGATGTTTTTAAGAGGTTTGAAACCGGAGATACGTCAATATCTTATTTCTCATAAACTGTGTTTATATTCAGATGTTATGAATAGGGCTCAGTTAGTGGAGCGCGATAACGAGTCAACGCAACCAAAAGAGAGCAGTCGGAAAAAATGATAATACTGGTGATAACAGTCATCAAAGCGGTGACAATAAGCATGGAGGGAATCAACATGCCAGAAATGGTAACCACTTCAATGGTAATCATAGTCAAAACAATAAGAATGGACATTTCAAGAAGAGAAAATTCAACAATGATGAAAAGACGTCAGCACCAGCACCCGTTGTTAAGGAAGGAGAACGACCACCTATCATATGCTTCAAATGCGGAGGGGAGGGACACATCAGTCCAAACTGCGCGATGCCATCCAAAGCATGCTATAATTGTGGAAGAGAAGGTCACTTGGCCCGATTTTGTCGTTCACCGAAGACAAGTTCAGATAGGATGGAGGCACCAAAGACCGTCTCAAAAAAGCCAAAGCCAGTAGTTTAAGAGAGAGCGTTTTTTTCATGACGAGGAACCTGAATAAAATTATCACGGGTATGTTAGTCATAAACTCTTGCGAAGTCTATACCGTGTTAGATACCGGTTCTACTCACTCTTTTATTTCACCTAGTTGTGTTCAATATTTGAACTTAACTCCGGAGAAGTTGGACTTTGATTTCTCTGTTGAAATTCCGTTAGGAGAAACCTTTGTTACCTCCACTATTTATAAATCTTGTTCAAATCAACACTTTCACGTTACCTGTTGATCTTATCTCTTTGAAAATACTTGCATTGATGTGATTTTTGAAAACGATTGGTTAACTGCTCATCATGCTTTTTGTAAGGTTGTTAGCTTTCATATTCCTAACCAACCTGTTATGCGAATTCAAGTAACCAAACCACTAAAGTCAATCATTGTCATATCAAGCCATAAGTAAAAATCCCCGTTCCTTTCGTTGTTGACTTCCTGGTGTGGAATGCACCGAAGCTAGACTTTCCGTAGGAGACGTTGTAAATGACGATGGCAAGTTGATAGGTATCAATGTGACGTGTTATCCAAGCCTTGGATGAGGGTCACAGTTTTGAACGATATTTCTATTGTTAATAAATTTCTTGACGTATTCTTGAAGACTTCTTAGCCTACCCCAGAGCGTAAAATTGAATTTTGTATTGACCCCAGTACAAAACCCATTTCTTCAACACTCAAATATTTCTTCAACTAAAACGAACGTATTATGCGCCAAAGACGTTGGCTCGAGCTGTTGAAGATTACGATCGTACCATTCAATAACATCGTGGAAAAGTGAACGTGGTAGCTGACGCGTTGTGTAGAAGATCGTATACGGTTACAAGTGCGAATATTCGAACCCACGTGAAGATAACGAATATACGATTAAAATAGACTTTAATCGATAAAGTTAAAGCCGCTCAAGCTACATACTAAGAGCTGATAAATGTGAAGAAGAAGGTTCAAGAGGGCGTTATTCTAGAAGCAAGAATCGACGAAGAGAGAAAATCTCAACTCTCGATTTAATTGGCCCATTTGAAATCCTCGATGAAGTAGGAACTGTGGCCTATAGACTCGTTTTACCACCAAGTATGTTGCGTGTTCAGAACATTTTTTTTTTCGTATCGATGTTACGTAAATATGTGGACGACCCGAACCGCATTATTAATTTAGAACCGGACGAAATAGCGAAAGATTTAACGTATGAGGAGATACGTGTTAACATCTTGGATAAGAAGGATCATATTCGTTGCTTAAAGGTTATACCTCAAGAGTTAGAATTTGAAGTGAAGTCAAGGTATCCTCACATGTTCGGCATACCAAGTACGTACGTAAATTTCGATGTTCGGCATACCAAGTACGTACGTAAATTTCGAGGGCGAAATTCCATAAGGAGGGGAGATTGTGAAACCCCAGATTTTATGAATAAATATTTAATTTTTCTCGAAATAATTTTTTTATATTATTGTGTGGATTTGATATAATAGTTATGGGTAGTATTTATAAATTTTGTAAAGTATGCAAGTTGTCATATTATATTCGATTGGTCGGAGAATATTCTTTTTGTCAGGGAATATTTGTACGACGGTACAATTATTGGTGGACCCCACAATAGAATTATTGTCGGATTGAGAAAACGACAAAAATATTTATGAAAATAACGGCGGAAGTTTTACCGTTGATACTGTTGAACTACTCAGTAGTAAAAGTACAGTAATACGTGTGGTTGCATAGTAGCACACGGTATTGATTATTAATGCTTATGTGAGAAGTCACTCAGTTTGATTCCATTATTGTCAGTTAATAATATGAATTATTTAGCGATAATGACGTTTTGTTTTATTCGTATTATTAACGTAATAAAACAGAAACATCTTTTTATATAAAACAGAATACTTTATTAAATTTATTCTATAAATAGAATATATTATATTTTATTTAAAAGATTTTTCTTTAAATATGGACCGTCAGATTAAAGTAATCAATCTGGACCGTTCATGGATTAGTTACTATGCATTCTATTTTTCTATAAATAGCAGCTCATTCCTTCATTATTTCTTACGAATTCACTGAACTCTAGAGAGAGAAACTATAGAGAGAAACTATAGAGAGAGAGAAGAAGAGTATTCTGCTACTTAACTACTTCCTTATTTCAGCTCTTCTTTAAAACGGTAAGGGGTGTTATTCTTTCTTATTCATGAAGAGAACTGTTGTTATTCCATTTCTTATTATTCTGTTGGAATAACCTGTATACGCGGTCTACCCTATACTTGGTGACATTCTTCTATTATTCTGTTGGAACATCCTGTCTGTGTGTTTTACACCGGACATGGTTCCGTCTTTATTATTATTCTGTTGGAACATCATGTCCGTGTGTTTTACACCGGACCTGGTTCCGTTTTTATTATTATTCTGTTGGAACATCCTGTCTGTGTGTTTTACACCGGACCTGGTTCCGTTTTTATTATTATTCTGTTGGAACATCCCGTCTGTGTATTTTACACCGGACCTGGTTCCGTTTTTATTATTATTCTGTTGGAACATCCTGTCTGTGTGTTTTACACCGGACCTGGTTCCATTATTTATTATTCTGTCGGAATATCCTGTCTGTGCGTTTACGCCGGACCTGGTTCCATTATTTATTATTCTGTTGGAATAACCTGTCTGTGCGGTCTATCGCATGCATGGTGATTTTTTTTTGTTATTCCATTCTTTATTATACTCAGTTGGTTAAGTTTTGACTTCTATACTCCATGAAATTTGTGGAATATCCTTGACATTTGCGCTTCATCTAGTATCTATTCATGAAAATATTCTCCTGATCATTCTTGAATTTTACTCCACAAAGTAGTATCAGGTTGACAATTTGGACGTTGTTAATTCTTGGATAAATTAATTCTTGAACTTGTTTTATTGAATTCTTATATCATTGTCATCATCCTCATGTTTATATTCTGTTGAAAGTCATCTGTGGCCTGTAGTGCATAGATGGACTTGGTATGATTATGACCAGGGATTATTCGGTGTAATCATGACCGTAATGTTACGAATGATGTGGTAAAAGTCCTCATTGGCCCGTAGTGCATTGATGGACAGTTGTTGGCATGATCATGACCATTAATGAATATACGAATATCCTTGGCCGTAGTGCAGGGGTGATTCGATGATGTGGATTATTTTATTAAGCTGAGTCCCAGCGATCACAGTGTTGAAAAATCTTTTAAATCATAAAAGATAGTAGAGTTTATTTTCTACTTGATTCTCTTAATGGATTGCTTGTTCCGCTACAGTTAAACTTGATGTCTATTATATTTTATCAGTTTAACATTGTTGAAGGCTAATGATAATTTATTCTGCATTATCTTAGTCATAATATTTCTTACTGGGCTAGTTGAGCTCACCCTTTCTTTCACTGTTCTCTTCAGGAAATGAGAACGTAGCTGGGGCAAGTCGGGGAACGGAGTGATGGTCAGAATGATAGTATTAGTTAGTAGTCCTCACTATTCTATGTAATAGTGTGTTAATAAATGTAATGAGGACTCCTTTTGAGTATGAATACTCTCTAGAAGATAATATTTGTATTCAAACTCACAGTTTATGTTTTGTCGTATTGTACACGACAGTTGTATTAGTAAGTTGTATTTATATTTTGTACTATATATCTGACGACCCAAGATGGGTGATGTATACCTAATTTTGGGGGCGTCACATAATATGTAATCAAGAAATCTTTGTGAAGAGATTCAATCAAATATGCTCATTTCTATATTCCCACAATTTTCACAAACACATTGAATTATTATATCTTTTTCAACAATTAAAAACGAACAAATTTTGAGACGTTTTCAAACTATACAGACTCACAGGATACAGTTGACTCCTCTTAGTCGTACAACCGAAAGAAGCACTTCAAGCGTCAATAAATAAATTTTTTTCATTGATGTATTTTGACCCCCCTATGAAAATCTTCTGGTTCCGCCACTGCATATATAAAATAAATATTTTGAAAATTCCACTTAATTAAAGTTGACTTTTGAATAAATCGCGAACGGACCAGTGGCGGAACCAAAACGTTTCTATAGATGGTCAAAATACATCAGTAAAAAAAATTTATTTATTGACGTTTGAAGTGCTTCTTTCGCGGTTGTACGACTGAGAGAAGTCAACTGTATCCTGTGAGTCTGCATAATCTAACCTAACCTAATTCAATACTTTCAATTATTTCATCAACTAACCTAATTCAATAATTTCAATTATTTCACAAATAATATATCATAAATATACCATAAATTGATATATATTCCATATCAATTCAAATTTTCAAATATTCAATGAAAATAACACATAATCTCTAATTCATGACATAACAAACTCTAAATCTCTAATTTAATGGCAAAATTAAGCATAAAATTCTTTATTTGTAGACACATACAGAGATTAACATATATGAAAAAGAAAAACAAAAAGGCCAAAGGGGTGACCTCATTGACCTCAACCTGGAGAGTGAAAATGAGAAGTAAAGGCACTAAGGCAGGAGGAACTACCGAGTACCGAACTAGAAAGACTGGATCTCGAAGGGAAAGAAAAAGATAGCAGAGGCAGAGCACCAGAGCCTTAGAGAGGCGGTCGGCGGAACTAAAGGAAAAAAAAAGGTTGTTGTCTCGTTGATGCAATTTTGAAGAGAAAAAAAAGGTTTTTTTTTAAAAATTACTAATTGAAACGACATCGTTTCATGTAAGTTTTAAAAAAAACCTAACTGTGTTGTAGACCTGCAGCGAAGAAGGAAGGTGTGAGGTGGCAGCAACAACGACATCAGAGTCATATATAGGGTACACTAGAGGAAGTCACCGGAATATCAAGGTCAGATGCCCCCCAGGTTCCGCCTCTAGGACGGGCAGAAAATATTTATCATTGACATTGTGTCACCTTAGATGCCTAGTTGCAGAGATCGAATCAGAAATTTATATCGAGGTGATCAAAATTATTTTAAGAATATATATAATATTCGTATAATAAATAATTATGTTCATGAAAGTATAGGCAAAAAAACACACATTAAAAATTATAGTAAAGATAAAGTTCTCTATTAAATCTAGGGCTGAGCAAGTAACCAAATTAGAACCGAAATCACACCAAAAACTGTACAAATCGCACCAACAGTTCCGGCATATGTGGCGGTTTTAGGTGGGTTGAATAACCAAATCTACGATTCTGATTTGGTTACTAACCAAAACCGCACGCATAAAATCGAAACCGCACCATGTGTGTATATGTATGTATTATCTCTAGTAAATTCTAAAGTTACTTTTCATTTGAACACGTTCAGAGAAAACCTCAGTTTTGCATTGTAATTTTTTACTAATTGAAAGAAGATTGGTAGAGGTTATAAAGTCAAAAATTAAGCAATTGGATTTTGGAATTTCGAATTTGTTTGATGCGTTATTGGAGGGGCTTATAGCTGAGGGGTTAAATTCGTTGGTTCGAGCACTGGATGCATTGGTTAAGGTCAATGTTATAATAGTAATAGTCTAATAGATTATTTTTTAAATTAGGTATATTTAGGATTATATTTTATAAGTCCTCCCAGCAATATATAAGATAGAATTTCATTCTATCTCCAGTATATACTTTTAATTTTTGGGGAACTAAATAAACATTCTTACTTGTTATCAAATATATGGTCTCCGTTGTTTTATATAACCTATGTTTTAGTTTTAAAACATCATTCATTTATTATAAACTAAAACTATTTTACTTGTCTCACTGTTCTATTCCCATTGCCAACTATGTCACTAAGTTAATTGCTCGATGTAAGTTTTGTGTTAAATTTTATTGAAGGCTTAAGACTTTTTTGTTGTTTCAATTGGTTTTGGAACCGAAACCGCACCAATTAAAATCGCACCGCACACTTTAAAATCGCACCGCACCAATCACAAGCGGTTTCGTGTGGGGTTTTGAATTTTTTAAACCGCACCTAAGCGGTTTCGGGTGCAGTTTGGACTTCAAACCGTACCATGCTCACCCCTAATTAAATCGGCACTCAACGTTTTTTCATGTCAGGAGAAACATCTATAATTAATTGAGTTCAAAGGGAAAGTGATTGGAAAAAGAATGAAGAGTAATTGAATTTTTTTTCCATCAACAATTTTTAAAAATCAAATAAGAAGAATAAATTTAACTATATGATTAATTCAAATCAAGAAAGCATGTGTATATGAATGAAATAATAGATGTTGATTATTTTCACTCTCTTTTTCAAAAAAAAAATGTTTTTTTTCTTAGTCAATTTGTAAATTCTCAAAGTTAATGTGAATTTATTTAGGTTTGTTTATTATAATTATTAATATTATAAACTACTTAAAAAATATTACCAAGTGAAAATTTTTTTTTTTTAAATAAAATAAATTTGCATCACAATTTTTTTTTTAGATTTCATAAATTATTTAGGATTAAAAACAAATAAAATTGTTTATGCAGAACGGAGGGAATAACTGATTAATAAATATAAGAAATAAAAAAAGGTAGAAATTAGAGCAAATGTGATGCAGGAGGGTCGAAGACTGAAGAGACTGAACTATCGAAAAATATGTTGATGGTCTTGGAGTATCATGAATTGGATGATCGTCACAAACGAAGAGGTAATTAACACCTTCGACTTTAGAAGATGAGGTCGGCTTCGGGCTCTTAGCGTCCTGACTTCGGAAGTTCGACGGATTAGTAATTTACTTGTTTTTTATTCTTATTAAATTTTTTATTTAATAATATTTTATTATTAGCAAGTTGTTATTTGTTAAAAGTTGTTTTCGTAAATTTAGGAAGTTTGTTAGGATCTTTTTCATATTCCTAAGAGGATTTTATTTCCATATCTCTAAGAAGATTCTAAAGTGACTTAGAGATAAAGTTTTGTTAGCTATTTAAACTCGGCGTATGAGTGAATAGGAAGATAACTTTGATTTTGATAAATATAAATTTATACATTAGAGAGAGTTTCTCTGTATTTTTTCGATGAACATCTTGTTCCTTTCACCTGCGAATTTATTTATTACCTAGCCACAGGATAATCATTATCCCGTCGGCGTCAAAATGGCCAAAATCTCCAATCTGAAAACAATTATGAAAGAAGGGAGAAGGGAGAAGTGATCACTGTGATTGTGTGAACAATAAATAGAAGCCGAGTACAAGGTAAATTATTAGTACTTGTACCCGTAATTATTATTTTTTATGAAATGACAATTTATAAATATGGAAAGGCACTATATATGTAAATAAACCATGCAATAGTTCCGCCGCTGCCTAGTTACTACAGCCTACAAGCGTGCACCCAAAAATTAAATGTATGAAAATTTCAATAAAATAATCTAGATGGTAAATAGTCCACTTATAGTCACAATTTAACGTTGATGTTAATTTCGTTTGTAGACTCGGAATACACAAAATATATCAAGCTCCTACATAGAAAATTTTAATTACACAAAATAAATATAATAACAAAATTTATTGATGATTAGTCACACATGCATGTAGGCAAAAGACACGTAAGAGTGATGTTTTAGCCACACATATAATACATGTAGGCAAAATGTACTACATAAACATAACTTAAGAAATTACATCGAGGAAAATTAGAGGCACAGTTCGATAGAAGTGTTTTATTTATTTATTTATTAGCGAGAGAGAGGTATATATAATAACATATATATATATATATATAGAGAGAGAGAGAGAGTAATGATTAGGGTGATTTTGGGGGACAATTCCAGCGGCAATAGCATTTTTGTAATAAGCCGACGCAATGACCATCAAAAGATCCATCTTCTGCGCAAAGTTTCTTACACTTTCTATCATCAGTGCATAATCCCTCGAAATTTCTGTTCTCATACTCGCATACCCTCCCCGCCACCATGCTCTTCTCTAAATTTCGAAATAAATTCAAATTAGTTTTAATATATAATCCATAAAATAAAATATTTATATAAAAGTACTACATATCAAATTGCAAGGTATTCAAAATCTAAACCATGATATTATATTGTCATATATATGAGCCAGCCACTCATCTACGTACGTACAATATAAAATTTAATATGAATATATATATATATATATATATATATATATATATATATATAAACGTTTGTTTCTCCATTTAAATTATAACTAGTTTTCAAGGTAGGTCAAAAACATTAATATTTGTATACCAAGAAAATGGACCTACGTACTGGCTATACAAACACTTGAGTTTTAGGCAAAATCATATCAGATACATAGACACGAATTTTAACCCTATTTTTGAGCATTTGTCAGTAGTTGAGATTGATTATATGGGATTGCTCTAAGGTGGTATTATTAATTTATAGTACTAATACAATTTCATAATTGAAATGAAGGACAAAATTAAGTTTAAATCTTTGTATTTCCACACAAAAGCATATATGCAAAGAAATAAACTATATCTATATTTCAATAATGATGATATATATAGCTACCTAGCTAGCTAATTAATTATATATATATATATATATATATATATATATATATATATATATATATATATATATATATAGTAAAGATTCAAGAGAAAGATGAAGAACCAGTAGCCACGAGGAGTGTCAGCATGAGCACAACTGATGAAAACCAAATTAGTGAACGCCCCATCGATCACTTAAGAGAGATACAAAGAGAGTTGCTAGTCCAATGAATTGAAGACCTTTGCTCTCGCAAGTGATTTATATAATAATTAATATGTGGTTTACTCCCAACTCTTAGAACCGTTTAATCTTCTCTATCTGCCATTCAAAATTTTGTTAATTTGGACAGTAGGTTCTGGCAATTTTTTTTAACTATTTCTTGATGTTTTTTTTCACTAACGAATTGTTGCTGTGTTGTTACCATCACAACCTCACAAATTGCAAAGATATGATCAAGATCCATCTTCAATTATTTAGCCATTATGACAAAAAAAGGAATTTTTTATTTTTTATTTTTTATTTTTTCCCCTTTGGGTAATTTTAGTAAATGATAATAGCACCATTATAAGTCTAATTAAGTGAATTTTTCGATATATCGTGTGAATTTTTCCACGCACATTTTTCGGAACGTAGGTAATTAAATCACAAACGCTTGTCCTACTAGTAATAGAAGAAATAGCAAGAATTACCAAATATAATAATAATTTTGTTGCATATATATATATATATATATATATATATATATATATATATATGCTTAATTTGCAGATATAGAATTTTTTTTACCCTAGAGATGATCCACTTAAATGAGATTTACACCAATTCAAGAACAATCGCATATGTTCATTTATGCTTTTAATCTTTTTTTTCTCTTGATGGACATAGGGTCCTTCAATTCGAGCTCGAGGAAAGACGTTGTCAAGTTAATATCTTTGATATTTTGTTTACATGTCAGGTCATGGAAGTTTGAATGATAAAATTTATTTTCAAAAATTAAATTATACTAATAAAAAAATTAAAGTAAGAAAGTTGTTTTGTTTAATTAAAATGGGTGATGTCAGGGGTCTCAAAATTTTGTAATTAAATACATCTCGTGTGATTGACTATGCAATAAATTATCATTAATTACAATACTAAAACCTTTGGACATGAAACAAATTTCTATTAAAATGCATTATTAGATTTGGAAAGTGTTTCTTGCACAAAAATAGTTTAATATTTTCACATGACACTTGAATACTTATATGTATGAGGAAATGATACGGTTAATTATTATTTTTTCCTATTAATTATTCCTATGCTTTCCTTTCAAGTCATTCAAATATTATGGAGCCTAAATTATTTCAAACGCAATCTTGAGTTTTATTTGTTTTTAAACAGTCCATAAAAATTGAAATATGATAATAAATGGATATTTGTAACAAATTATGAAAAAAATTAACTACAAGTGGTGTTCTCAAAAAAAATTAATTTACTAGTGGTGGAAGAATATGTGCATAATCCCTTTAAACAAAACATATATATATATATATATATATATATATATATATATATATATATATATATATATATTAAGAGATAGTACCAATTAAGTGGATCGTAGCTAAAATTACCAACTATATGTTATAGCTTATTTAGAATTTGCATTTGTTATTTTTGTAAGCTGCTGCTAGGGGATGCTTCAATACTTTAGCAATTAACTGTACTAGGGCCTTCTTAATTGAGTTATTGTAAACAGATACTCAATTTGCGATTTATTTAATTAATGTCTTTGGTTTAATACTTTTTAAAAGAAAATGATCTATATAAATATATATTATAAATATTTATATTAATTTTTTAATTATTAATTACGTAAATAAATATTAGTAATAATTTTTTTAAAAAGATACGGTATTATTTTTACACAAATTTATCACAACATCCAATATTATTAAATCATTCGACTTCCATTCGGCCCGAGCTCAATACCTCTAGCCTGCTTGAGGGGGACATCGGATGGGCCTCCGTGAGATTGGGCATAGCCTGTTGACTTTACTGGGCCTACTAAATTGATGACCACCCCTCTTGCAAACAGCCCCCTTTTTGTCCCAAATCAAAGTTCAAGCCACCTACTTTTTTCTTCTTCTTTTTTAAAAATCACATTTTCATTTTTACTTATTTGATAATTTTTTATTATAGAACCAATAGTCTTTGGCTCGATTGTTGGTGTACTAAATTCTTCTTATGCAAGAGATTTTAGGTTCTACTCTCCCTCCCCATGTGGCATATTGCTATAACAATGACTTCAAAGAAAAAGATACCAACTTTATTTTTGCTATACCTAAACTATTGTTCAGGATGTATTAAAATTTATTTATTATTATATATAGTCATTACTAATACATTACAACTTGTTTGATGTTACATAATTTACTTCTCTTATATTTTTATTGTTATTAATTTTTAAGGGGTGGGAAAATCAATAAAAATATTTAAATCCTATTTCATGTCACGCTTCTTCTTTACTCGAATCAATTCTTAATGTCAATCAATCAAGATTCGCCATCAAGATAGGGAAGAGTTTAACTATAGCTAGGTTAGGCTAGTCTCGTCATTCATCTTAGATTCTCTTCCTCAATTCAAATTTATATAAATTGATCCCTATTCATTCGGTCGAAATCTCCATGGCCTTTTCACGCCAAATGAATTTAAATGTTAGTAGTAACAATGAACTCTGCTAGCTCTTGTTTTCACTTTTTATGTCTAATCTTTTTTTTTCAATATTAAATTTGTATGTTTAAGAATAATTTTTTTTTCTTCTATATAGAAATTAATTAAGTTTGTGTTGATAGTAAGAAATAAGATTAAGCATGCACGATCTCTCACCTCATGACTACAAAAAAACTAGTTTAAAGCTGACAAACATGTCTGTCAAGAATGACTATTTATATATTTCTGTCAAAAATAAGGTCATTCTCGACAGACTGGTACCGTAGTACGTCGCCGGTCGTATCATTGTCCCTTGTCATCAACTGTCGTCGGCAAGCAACGTTAATAGGATCGGATCGATGGGGCTATATATATATATATAGGCGACAGACAGTCTGTCATACAACTGTTACGAGTCAAATAAAGTATATATATTAAAAAATCAAGCATAGGTGACAGAAGTCTGTCGCCCAATGCCATTATCCGTCGACTATGTTGTTTAGCATTACTGATGGAGAGTCGGTTGCTAATGTCTCTCATCTGTGGCTTAAATTAAAATAATAAGAACATATTCCCGACAGATAAGTTCAAAAATGAAATGCTTAAATGGTTCATCAGACAACTAAATACTCCCTCCCTCCGTTTCTTTTTAATTGACATTTTTGAGAAATAAAAAGAAATATATATGATTAATGTTTTGTTGACTAAATATGATTATAAAATCTCAATATTAATTATCCTTTGAAAAGAAGACAAATAAAAAGGGATGGAGTACTGAGTAATAAAAGAGATGGATTTAATTAGATTACGAGGCAGTGGAACCCATAAATAACTAGGGTTCCTGCCTTGTAAAGTTTTCAAGATCAAAATATAGTTCATCAATAACAATTACAATTCTTAACCCTAAAACCGGCCTGCACAGAGTATTAAGTTACAATTTCAATGAATAGTTAATTATTAACTTGAGCATACAATTTGTGTTTGTCCAGGCTGATCACGCCGGTCGGTCCGAAATGAGAGATTGAATAGCACCCGAAAGGTTGTTAACAGCAGCAACAAGAGTTGCTATTCCTTGCCGCTGCACTTCATTTTGAGCTTCATCAGCCTGAAGCCTGCGCTCTTCGAGCTCCATTATTTCTCGGTGTCGTTTCTCTTTCTTCTCCTCGCAGCTACTAATGGTTCGTGCCAAGACGGAAGCGCCACGAAGAATGCTTGAGCCGATGCCTCGCACTTTTCTGCGTTTTGTTTTGGGGTCCAGTTTCCCACTCCAGTCCGTTTCGGAAGAATCTGATGCTTCTACACTCGTATTTATGCCATAAAATAAGTTTAAAAAGAACAATCAGTACTACTTTTTGTTTGGATGTTATGAATAATCAAAACCCTAAACCAAACAACAAACTTATGGATCGGGTTAGTTACTATGAATTGACCAGACACCCGGCTGGCCTGCGTATCGGTGAATTGGCCAAAGTTCTCCCACAAACTTATTGATGACTTTTTTCACGCATATTTAAGTTACAATTAAACATAATTCTTTCCAATAATTATTTTTTAGTAACAAATTGTGGGCTTTTGTCTACTAGTCTTAATATATATTTAATATCGAGGGAAAAAAACTAATGTCTATATCTCCTAAATGTACAAATCTAAACAAATTCAAAAAATATACTAAAATGAGACACTAGATTGTTTCCGGATTTTAGGCTTCTAGCATTGCATACAGTTGTTGCAATTAATACTGGAACAATTTTGATGAAATAAAATTGGGCATATTGTCAAAGCTATCATGGAGTTGGTAAAGAAAACTGGACAGCACAAGCAGCAAGCATATTAACTACAATCAAAATAAAAAGAAAAAAGAAAAATAGTCGAATTAAGATATAGGTAGCGTTTATCTAATATTAAAATTAAAGGGGACGGGTACGTATGAAATCTAGTAGTATTAATTATCTAACCTACTTTAATTTTGAAGATCCATGCATTCTGATCTTTCTCATTGGTATTACCTCCAGACTTGGAATTCAAAAAATCAAGGCAAACTAGCTTGAAAGAAGCACAGTACTGTTATTGTTCTTAAAAGTAGCCCAAAATCAAAATGCATCATTGCAAGGCGTTATGCACACAAGTTTGCATGATTGTATCACGCATGGACTCTCTCACTACTTAACCCACATCAATCAAGAACATGCACTATCTTCCATCCATAGTTATATCTATATCTATAAATTATATATTAATTTACATAAAAATATTTATATATATTTATATTACTCCATTAAAATTATTCACTAGGTATTAGTAGAAGAATCTTGTAAAGTGAACCACCCGATGATCACTAGTACCACAAATCTTCCTGCAGCACACTTTTCAAGGACATGATCACCTATATAAGCAGATTTTACAATCGAGACCGTTTAATTTTAGTTCTTACTTTAGGACCTCATATTTTTTACCGACCGTTCAAAATGGGAAAAAGGCCCACAGCAAATTCAGCAATAGTGCTACTACACAACAAAATTAAGGAGAGGGATTGAAATGTAAATTCAAACGTTTTGACTGTACGGTATCATTCAAAAATCAAAAATAATGAATGGAGTTTGTAATAAATGTGTGTCCAGAGTTTTCAAACCCTGCAGGTTTGACCAAAACATTATCTATCTACGGACGGACCCTTTGCCACTAACCGACGCCTCAAGCCAAAAACTTGGATCAATCTTAAATTAGTTTACCTGAAACCACCGTCGCCGGAGCCACCGTAGACGGGGGAGGAGGAGGAAGAGGAGGCGGAGGTGGCAGGATGGCAGTTAGGGTCGGCGGTTGCATGGAGGCGGGTAGTTTTTGCGGGCTTCTTTTTTGGACCACTTCTTTCAATGCTTCATAAATTTGATGGGTTAAATTGGAAGGCAAATTTTGATCCTTCCGTTGTTGTTTGTCCATAGCCCAGTAAGAAGGAAGACTAGATTTGAGCTCGTACTCGCGTAGCTTTTTGTAGTCCCTAAGTAAGTTGTCCCATTTGTCATTGCATTGATTTTGGCTACGGTGGCACCCATTGCTCCAGCAGAAATTCTCGACCCATTTCCACCTCAGCTCACCGGTGGCTCGAGGAGTGATCGGGTAGGGCTGGTTGGTGGTTGGGGTGGTGGGTTTGGTTCGGCGCTCGTCGTCGAGCTTTTTGGCGGTGATGAGGATTAAGGTTTCTTCAAGGGTCCAGTTGCCTTTGCGGTATTCGCGGAAGTTGGGTGAGGTGGAGGAGGTGGTGGCGGTGGTGGTGATGGTGGAGGAGGTGGGGTTGCCGCCGTGGATGAGCGGCGGCAAATGCTGTTGGGGGTGCTGGTGACGGTTGTGGTAGTGCTGGGAATAAGGGATCGCAATGGGTGTTGGCTTTGACGTGTTTGGGGGATCCGACATTGTTTTGGCATCAGAGAGATTGTGTGTGTGTGTGTGTGTGTGTGAGAGAGAGAGAGAGAGAAAGAGAGAGGGAAAGAGAGAGGAGGGGGGGTCTTTTTGGTGTTTTGTTTAATACAGTGACCAAACAGAGGAACTCTGTGCGTGTTTCTGAGAAGGGGAGAAAAAGTGGGGGTGAGGACATGACTTTCGGCTTCGTTTTTGATTCACTTTTCATTTTCAGATGATTTAATCAGGAAAATAATACCCATACTAAACGACAACAAAGGGATTTTACAAATAAGAAGAATTTTTTTTAAAAAAAATACAAAGATAAGTTCTTAATTTTATTAAAAAATTAATTATTTACTAATAAGAATAAATCATGCATTGTGATACAATGTGGGCCTTTATTTCAACTTCAAAAAATTACTGAAAAATAATTATTTTTTGAAGTTATAACTGTGACGAAATATTGAGAAAAAGTATATTTATATCAGCTAAAAATAATAACTCAAGTAATATTAAGATAAACTTAAATTGAATTTTGTTGCTCAAATATAAAGCAAAATGAAGATTAAGGAGTAACTTTTAAGGGTTCTAAGAGTTTAAAATATACGAAGTCCAAAGCACCTTTGCAATAATCCGAAGACGAAGAGCAACACCTTTACAATACGTTTGGATTAGATTGAAGGAATGGAATGAATCGTCCATTTTAGTTAAAATGAGTTATTCTATATGCTCTTCCTCCTCCAAGAAAGCAAAAATGATATTTCAATCCAAACGTAGCATAATTATTTATTTTTTCCTTTGCTCTAAAAAGCTTAAACTAACAACCCGAAATTAATTATTCCTCGAGTAGCACCTTACTGAAAAAAAAAAAATATTGTTTAGGGAAAATTTTAACTTTGATTAACTCGTAAATTCATTAAAATCAAAAATAAATAAATAAACATGAGATATAATTTCAAATTGATAGTTTTGGTGACCTCAAACTACATACATTGGATAAGGTAAGGTTATGCTTATTGTAACTGGAAATCATCGCAATTTGAAACTTTTTTTTAACTAGAAATACCATAAATTAATAATTTTGTAAATATAGTCTAAAAGAGTTAAATTAAGTAATGAAACAATTATATTGGATATAACCGAACAAACAGTAATACGAACTACCTACCATCCACAAGCTTATAGACGAAATACCTTGAAAGGATAAAAAATGGTGAAGAAAATTAAAATATTGTACCATTAGGAAAATATATACTATGTTGCTAATGTTTTATAGAGTATTTTCTAAATAACTTCCGAAAAGGATTACTATGCACACATGATAACTAGCATAGCTTCCAAACCCTCACATGGAATATATATATATATATATATACATACTGATAAACGTGTCATTTGTCACTAGTCAGAACACACTTCTGTTCCAAAATGTAGGACTTGACAAAACAAACTTGAAATAAATACAAATAAATAAATTCAGGCAGTTGGAACCAATATTCTTCTAGGCAAGATTGTAGCAGCAAGAGGAAACTCTTGTAATAGCAGCAACATGACCTTCACTCCCAAGTAACAGAAATCATAGAGTTGGCGAGACCCGATTCGTCAAAGGTCAAGTTGCTTTCAAATTCCAAGATTTTTGAAGCGCCTGGGATTGCCTGACTCAAGCGGAACTGCCGAGCATCAGCATCCGCAAGCTGAGAATGGCAGAATGACCACAGTAGCTGAAATATTTTTGGCAAGATATGCCGGAAATTTCGTTAGTTGATATCACATCATTATATACTATAAAATGAGAGAACTTTGGATGATAACTATTACCTGTATTGAATCGGTACGTAAAAAGTTCCTCTGAAGCCTTCGCCCATCAGGAAGACGTACACCAACTCTACAAAGGAGGTTCCTATCAGCCCTAGGTTCTTCAGGCAAAGGTGGATATACAGGCTTCTTAGTTTTGCACATTTCATCCTCGGTATTGATTACATCCATATCTTTTGAGGTAACTCCACTAGTATCTTTCATGCCTTCCATCGAAGCTGCCAATGCTAGTAGCATTTCCTCATCTTCCTCATTAGATGCATCCGCTGCAACTGAAGATTCTAGAGCAAGTTATACTACGAATTCTAACAGCCAATGATGTTATGTTTCACAGACCAAAAAAAGAAAGAAAGAAACACTACCGAATCAAAATATGCTGCTGAGAAAACTTTAGAGTTTATCCAATTATGACATGCTGAGAAAGCTCGTCAAATAAGATGGAGATTTTAATCAAATTTTAAAAATATCGGAGAAGTTGAAGCAAACCCAAAATAATACATGGAAGCCACTAAGGGTGTGTTTGATAAAAACTTAATGAATTTGAATCTGAATGAGCTGAATCTGAATGAAAAAAACTGTTTGATAATTGATATGTCTGAAACATCTTAATGACAAAACTTTATTATTTTATCCCTCTGAAAAAATTAAATTTATTTAATATTACTTAATATAATAGTTAATATTTTTTTTAATTTTTTTAATTTTTTTAATTTTTTTTTTACTTCATTCAACTGCTCATTCAGCTAAAAAAATCTGATTCAGCCATTCAGACCAAAACAAACACCCTGACCGATTCAGTCATTCAGATTCAGCTCCATTCAGCTCTAAACAAACACCCCCTAAGTTTGAGGTCAAGTGTTTACAGGGTAAACTGGGTAGTTCAAGAATATTACAAATTGGGCAGACAAATTAGATACTACTCCATGTTAAACACATGGTTTGGTAGGTACAAATTCTATTCAGGGAAGGTTCTTCACAATGAAACATATTCACAGAATATCTTCCATTGACTTATAACCTTAAGTAAATGCTCATTCCACACAAGAACAATGGAGTATACCAACATGAGAGGATCAGATAGCTCACACAAAAAAGTAACAGTATGCAAATCATGAAGGAAAAAGAAAATGAAAAGAAATGCTAGTAAGAAACTAGATTGCATGGAAGTTTGTGAATTGCCTAGATGAACAGAGTAACAAGGAACAAAATAGAAATTAGCATCATACATTCTTTAACCTTCTACAAAAGGCTTTATTAAAATCCGAAGAAGTGCTTTCCCTAAGAAAATTTATTTTGTAATGAGTTCAGAAAAATCATTCAATGATAACAAGTAACATGATATGAATTACACAGGAAAAACAAAATGAAGAAGATACAATAATTCAACACAACCATCAGTCGCTAATTAAAATTCTGTATGCTCCTTTTTCTGGAGACATAATAATCATGGAAAGTCATGTATGCAACTATGCATGCTCACATGAAAAATTAACCAAGGGGGATCACAATATTAACAGTAATAGAATACTATAAGAGCCTGGTTTACCTTGCACTTTTTGAGGGGGAGCCTGGAAAGTTTCTCTAGGTCGTTTATGAGATAGACTGGCATGATGACTCTTGGGACTACCATCCAAGAATGGTAGGAGATCCTACATATGGAAACAATGATTTCTTAAAAATTTCTTCATTAGGAAAGTATGCATTTGCCCAAACATCTCCAAAAAAAATGTATGATACAAATTATGTCAAGAAAGCATAACTGTTAAAAGAAACAGGCGAAATGTTTGACGTAACAAAAGTAAGATGAGGGAAAATTAATTTATATAACTTTCATGAGTCGGAAACAATAATAATCTCAATTACCTGCATCCCATACACATATTTTATTAGTTAAATTTGTATACATTTATATTGCACTCATACATATAGTCCTTCAATTTGCATTACATGCAAATCAATGATCCTTATGATCTACATGGTAAAACTTTAAAGTTGCTATAAGATACTCCCTCTGTTCCACAAAAAGTGTATCATTTTTGCTTTTTGGAGTCAATTCACGAAATCCTAAATTTAAAATTGATGTGAATTCATTTCAATTTTGAAAACAGCAAATATCATAATTACTTGTACTTTTTAGATAGTTTACTATGTTCACAAATGCATGGATTAAAATCAAAATTTCATAACTTATTTTGAGTTTTAGAAGAATATCCTTTTATGTAAAAATTAACTTCTTCATACATAGGAAACATATTTCTTAGTGACATGTCTGCAGGTGCTAATGTTACAAATTTAATTATATTGCGCCATTTATATGTCCCAAGTCCAAGTGTGTGTTTCAACTACATGATTTGTAAAGCATGTACCTCCAGCAATGTCTCTGGTTGAATCATTCCACGCCATGACCGCATTTTCTGACCCGTGACAGGGTCAATCACAAGAACTACAGGAATTGAATCCAATTTGTAGTACGTACAGACCTTACTTCCCTCCTCTGTATCATCATATACCTACAATCGCAAAAAAGAATGAAACAGATCAGAAGGGAACAAGAAAGTAAATGGTCATATACATAAAATTTTGATCAAAAATAAAGAAATAGTAGGCCATAATATCATCACACGTGAAATGACAAGCTGCAAATCACCTGGCAGAAGTTTAGGTTGTGTATCCACTCATTAGACCAATGGAAATGTTTTCCTAATTAAATACCAACATCTCTCTACAAACTTCACTACCTCTTCTTCAACTCCCTCCTCTTTTATCAGTCTTTCATCAATGTGAATATAAACCATTCCAGCCACTGATTTCCCTCCTAAATATCTAAAGAGCACGATAACATCCTTAGTAGTTAGAATAAAGTGTTTCTCTTATTACGTGATGAGAGAGAATGTCACATGATGAGTTCCATGGCGACATTCCAGTGATTTCACATACCGTAAAAGTTAAATGACCAAGCGAGATGTATTAGGTTACCAAGTTGTTTGACCAAAAATGCAATTTTAGTAGGCTGTCATCTGTATTTTGCAGTCTCATACAAGGACTGAAAACTATCATGTAAATTGTGTCGAGCACCCTTTCAACATTTTTTCTTAATTATTTTATAAACTTTAACCTAGGATTTGTGAACATCGATCAACAAATATTACCACTAAAATTTATTATAGTGTGTTCCGTAGAACATCTACCAAATCATATTCAGGTTAAAACAAAACACTGAAATAAGACTACAACACCGTAGATAAACATATGCTGCAGTGAAAATTTGATAGGGGCCCACAGATAAAATATTATAAGGGAAAAAAGTTCAGAAAGGTGGGGAGAAAAGGAAATTGGGTTGGGAAGGAACCACTAACATAGAAAACATTGCTAACGAAAGCATAGTACGAACCTGCCAGAAGATGAAATTTGAAATTATAGTTTGAGCAACAGCTTCATTTGCCCAGGTATCACGGTTAAGCTTCATGAGCAATAGACATAATACCATAAGTCGAGGCTAAAAAGAACAAAAAAGAGTTATTCCAATGAACTTGAGATAGAGCTGAGCCAACAATACCATATGGGAGCTGAATTCCCTTGTGGATTGTAAGTTAATCAGAAGCCATTTGTCTGTGGCTTTAGCTGCGTCTTTTGCCTGCATTATGAGAAATGCAGTTTCCATGAGTTAAATTTTAAACAAACTAAATGCCAGCTTACCAGTCCCTTCATATAAACTTAGCACTCTCTTATACCAAGTCCCAATCTTTAGTATTCATTGTTTAGCAATCCTCGTCAAGTTTCTCAATAAACGTATAGATACCCACTCCCCTCCCTTCCCCTCCAAACCCTCTCTTGAAAAAATAAGGGAAGAAGATAAATCTCATTTACCTTCTCAAAGGGCCCTTGGAGCATCAAAGCGAAAGGAGGACGATATAAAGAAGCAAGATTATCTCGAGAATTATCTGTTATGGAAGCAGCTACTTGGTCTGATTCCCAGATCCCAGGACGTTTCAATTCCTCATCAAAATTGCGGAAGGGTACAACCGAACGAGCTTCATGAGACGGATTGCCCATTCTTGGTGCTCTGAGGAATCATAAAGTGAAAGGGGAAAGAGGAAAAAGGAGTCAAAATTCGATCTTCCCCGAGTATTACACCAAGTAAAGGCGTCCAAATAAAAACAAAAATAGTAAAAATTGCAGTCACAAAAGTAGATGTCAGAGCTAGGACCAATTCAGACTCATCAAGTACTTTCGAACATGATTTATGAAACCAGAATAGAAAGCACACAAAAAACTAAAAGAATAAGAAAAATATCAAATAAAATTTGTTGCCACCAGAATTAACTTGTGTATGTTTAACTTATGCACACATACAAGCACGCACCACAGATACATTATATACATATATACACACACGAACTTAGAGAGAGAGAGAGAAATAGATTAACGGGAAAACAACCTAAAAACGACTGAAGTAATCAAATTAACGCTCAAAAGTCAAATGCCATTGAAAAGGTAAAATAAATTGACCAAAATATCTCAAGTGTGCTTAAAGAGAGAGAAAGAATTAATAGTGGTTATTTGATTTAATAGTGAGAATTTAGGGTATTTAATATTGATTAAGAAATTTTAATATTTAGTTTAGATATTTAGTCCTCAATACTTTTCTTATTTCCCAATTAATATAGGATTTTTATTATTCTTAAATAACAATGTAATCCCCACAAATTCTTTACAAACACATTATTATTGATATTGAGGTTTTATTCATTGATTGCGATCAATTATTACGCTTATGCGGGTGAAGAGGGGTAATGCAGTGCGGAGCTTCACCCTTTACAGTTTTCCTTTTTATTTATTTAAATCCTGTTCTGCATTAACCTCGTTTTCACTTGTTAAGGAAAAGAACCAAAACTAAACATATAGCAACATCTGCCCAAGCAGAGATTCAAATAATATATGCACGTGCCAATGCACAAAGAGATAAGAAGAAAAGAAAGAAGTCAATAACTATAACTTGAAGAAGTAGTGGATTTCGAACTTCAAGTAAGACGGGAATTACATACCCATAAAGCATGCCACTATCATAGAGAACCTCCCTCTTCACTGGTAAAGGGGCTCGTACTTCATTCTCATTGTCGAGCCATGAATGTTCATGTTCCAAAACCTTTTCTGATCCACTAATACAAGAATAAGAGCAGGTGTTTGAAAAGATACAGATGGAATAAGTCAGTAAATCAGGGTAACAGCAAGCTACATATTAATAGTAATTTCCTTTTAACATACCCTAAACTTTCATCAACGTCCGGCCTCTCATTTTTTAGTGGTGGAAAATGTGAAGATGATGCGGCTACCCCACTTTCATTTCCTACATAGAAGAGTTGAATAGCTTCCTCAAGTTTCCAACTTGTGGCCTGGACCCATAAGATACAACCATCAGCTTTTAAGATAACAAAATAGTTTGTTAACATATTACATAGAAGGAAACCACTTTCCACAAGTCTAGGAATCATAGAATATACATACACAGATCTACTTAAAGAAACAATTTATATATATATATATATATATATATATATATATATATATATATGGAACACAGAACGTTATAATAAGCATAATGCTTTCAACAAATACTGTTATTTTAAGTGAGATCTGCCAGACGGATATTGATATATTTACGGAAATTTGGTAGTGAATTTTTTTGTTATATCAAGTATTTAAGTTGGTGCGCATCGCAAAACATCTCCTATTCTAAAATGACATGACAATTAATCCACGAGGTGGAAAAGACCTGCCAAGTTCAACAGTAATGTACCACCCTATTAGACCATTCAGACGGGGAGATACTTTCTTCTGTAGGTTGGACTGCTTATAAAACAATTTCTTCTAGTTCGTATATTTATTTAGTACGATATATAGTTATTTATTAGATAATGGTTCAAGCAGTTGACTTGGGGTTGAACAACAGAACCCTACATTATTCTACAAGCTAAATTGGCATACGAACTGGACTGGCCCCTCTGAAGTAACAGACAAAAAATCAAGATTTATTGATCCATCTGTTAGGGATACATTCCGGAACCCTGCAAGTTATGGGGTTGAAATAGATAGCACATGCTGTATTAGCTCATTTGGATGATTTGTTATTAGCTGCTCATATAGGTGAGGATTATCCTAATTACACCAAACTTGGATTGAATGTATTAGAAATTTGTGGGAAAGATGGATCTTTTAGGGGTTTGTAGTGAATCTAAAGAACAAAGGAAATCAAATGGAGCTGGCTCTTTTATGTTAGAAGTATTGGATGAAATTGGGGGATTGAGTCCGGAAGGGATGGGGATTCTCAAATAAGCATAAAAATACATTCTTTTTCTCATTTGTATATTCTCCAAGCACCAAATTCGTCTGATGCCAACATTCTGATCCTTATCACAAAATCAGTATTTGAATTGAGCAAATAGAATAATGGAATCACTAACAGAAATCTCCCAAAATGTAGATAAATAAGATAAAAAAAAATTACACAATTACACATCAGCTAATCAAATTAACTGAAATTATTCATGAAATCAAGTAGCCATGAAGCTTAGATCATTAAATTACACGTCTTTCACTAAAAAAGTTGACGAAATTGTAGACACGATACATAGGAGGGACGGGGGAGACCTGTAAGAATTGTCTAGCCGTATCGGCGGTCTGGCCAACGGCGATTTCTAGAAAATTAGAAATCATCATCTGCTGGTCGGTCACAGATAGTACGCTGCTCTCCATCTTCTCTTTCTTCAACAATCAACTGACGGAAACCCTAGAACATATGACAGACAAACAGACTTCTCTGTTCAGTTATTGTTCGTGGGAATTTCTATTTTCTAAAATATATATATATATATATGATAAATTATAAAATATTAGAATAAATCATTTAAAGGGAGAAGTAAAGTATTATTCGTTTACTTTTTCTCCATCCAGGTAGAGATCTAGTAGTTAAATGAATACTCAAAAACTTGATACAAAAATTAATTTACTGAATTTGTATGGAGAAGCAGAACATAACTGAAGTAATATACTTGTGTGTTAAATAAGTAGGCACCTTAAAAGTGGTTGAAATTTCAAGGCTGTGATTTTGAGAGATGTAGTAGTAGTAGTAGTAGTATAATGATGTACTTCTTATATATTTATACTACAAGCCAAGATTATATTTCTTTTCCTTTTTCGAGTCTTATTAGAACTTTTATTGAAAATCAATCCTATTTGATTTTGAATTATGGTGTTGACCTTTTATAAATTAATTATGAGTTATTTATATAAAATTTCATTTAGGGTATTAATATTTTATTGATATTTAAATCTTTCTTCGGACAGATTCGAGAATGACTTAGAGCCTGTTCGGGAATGACTTATAAGTTGGTCAAATCAACTTATAAGTCATTTGTTACTATTTAGCTGTTCGGGAATGACTTATTTTTCTACTTATAAGTTAAGGTTTAATTCAAAAAAAAAAAAGTAAGTATTTGTAACTTATTTTAAAATGACTTATAAGTCATTTTAAAATAAGTTAGTTTGCCAAATGTAATGTCTAATTTACCCCTCTTCTATTTTGCCCCTCTTTTTATTAATGTCATTTTTAGTAATCTTTACATTTATTTTAACTTTTAAGTCATTATAAGCCGAACACCTTCATTACTTATTTTAACTTAATTTTTGACTTATAAATCAAATTGATGTCGAACGCTTTTATTTATAAGTTATAACTTAAAATAACTTACAAATAAACTTATATCTTAACTTATAAATCATTTAAAATAAGTCATTCCCGAACAGGCGCTTTTAAGAGGCTCACGAGCACTGTGAAATCCATTTAACTTTCATTGTTTTCTTTGTTAAACTTGACTTGAGCATTGAAAATATGAACGTAAAACAAAAGGCCCATCGGTGAGTATGGGCTTTATAAAGTTTTAATTTCTTTCGAGATCGACAGTAAAACATATTCATACTAGGAGTATTACTTTATTCCAAAAAAATTTATTTAATTTATATTTGAGGTTAGTGTGGGTCCTATGCAATACCATGGGCGAATCTACCTTAGGGCAGTAGGGTTAATTGACCCCACTGAATTTTTGACAGTCAATTTTTAATTTAATTTTGATTTTATAAAGTATTTAGTAAAAATAAAAAATTCAGACTAAAAGACTATTAAATGTCTCAAATTTCTACTAACACCAACACTCCACTCTTTTATATTGTTTAGTAACTTACATTGAACATGATAATTTTTTACAGCTATTGAAATGAGACTATCATCACAATAGTTTCAAACAATGAAATCTCAAAAAATGTTATTATAAATAATATTTTAACAATATTACTTAGTTTTATAATTTATTTTAGATGACACTAGAAGTGTCTCTTATAATAACAGTGTTTTAAAAAATTATAAAATATCATTTTATATATAACATAAGATCAAGGAAGTGTATTCAATTACATAAAATAATATCGATTTTATATGATAACTCATACAATTATTTACAGTATTCCTCACATTCTGTCTTTATTTTATTGTATTTTATTTTTTTTATAAATTTTTATTTTAAAAAAATTGACCCCACTGAACTAATGAGCTGGATCCGCCCCTGTCAACAATACTATTAAAAATGTTTTATAATAATTATTTTAGTAAAAAGTTTACAAACTATTTTATTTTAATAATAATAAAAATTAATTATATCCTAAGATCAATGTTTAATTACATTAAATATATTTTTCTGCAATGTTGCTTCATTTACAAATTTAACACTTCTTTCTATTGCGAAATTAAATTAAACATGCAGTTGCATCTACAAGTTCAAATGTTGAGAAAATGACTTTAATTTTTTTTTCTTTTTTTGTTGGGTCCATTTCAAGAGCAATTTACTAAAATGGTTAGAATTACACTTTACGATATAGGCTCAACTTTTGTAAAGTTACCATATGCTCAAACCCCTATGCCCTTTGCTCATAACATTCCACCATGTTTCCTTATCAACGTTCACGATTCACTCTAGCGACATGACCTGATACCCTTTGCATCTATCAGTATTTTTATATGACCTCTAGATAATACTTTCCGCTTAGTTGGTACATCTGGCCTTTAGGTAGTACTTTTTGCTTAGTCGGTGTCACCCTTTGCACCTACCAGTCATTTCCGTTACATTAGTCGGTGTCACCCTTTGCACCTGTCAATCATATCCGCTTAGTCGGTATTACCCTTCGTACCTATCAATATTTTAATATGGTCTTTATAGTCTCAAACTCCTATTTTCTAATAAAAAACTAACTATTCAATAAGGGAGATCCAAGCCTACCCCATGTTGATATTTCATACTATCGATATAGGATCTACCTTCATATGACAAACTCACATCGGTATCATAACATTCTATATCGAAAAATGAGACACTAACTTGTATTGTACCTTCAAAATTAATTCATTATATATATATATATATATATATATATATATATATATATATATATATATATTATATACGGAAAAAATCAAGAGCTTATCTAGGGGTGTTCAAAAAAATCAGTTTTTTCGATTTTTTACCGACCCCAGTTGATACCGAAACCGGCGGTACAGGTTTTTTTCTGTGACGCCCACCAAAATTAGGTATACATCACCCATCTTGGGTCGCCAGATACATGGTACAGAATTCAAATACAACTTACTAATACAACTGTCATGTACAATATAACAAAACATAACTGTGAGTTTGAATACAAATATTGTCTACTAGAGAGTATCCATACTCAAAAGGAGTCCTTATTACAATTATTACCACACTATTTCACATAATAGTGAGGACTACTAATGCTATCCTTTGGACCATCACTCCGTTCCCCGACTCGTCCGAGCTATATTCTCATTTTCTGAAGAGAACAGTGAAAGAAAGGGTGAGCTCAACTAGCCCAGTAAGAAATATTATGACTAAGATAATGCAGAATAAATTATCATTAGCCTTCAACAATGTTAAACTGATAAAATATAACGAACATCAAGTTTAACTGCAGCGGAACAAACAATCCATTAAAAGAGTCAAGTAGAAAATAAAATCTACTATCTTCTATGATTTAAAAGGTTTTTCAACACTGTTATCGCTGGGACTCAGCTTAATAAAATAACTCACATCATCGAATCACCCCTGCACTACGGCCAAGGATATTCGTGTATTCATTAATGGTCATGATCATGCCAACAACTGTCTATCAATGCACTACGGGCCAATGAGGACTTTTACCACATCATTTGTAACATTACGGTCATGATTATACCGAATAATCCCTGGTCATAATCATACCAAGTCCATCTATGCACTACAGGCCACAGATGACTTTCAACATTTTATAAACATGAGGATGATGACAATGATATAAGAATTCAATAAAACAAGTTCAAGAATTAATTTATCCAAGAATTAACAACGTCCAAATTGTCAACATGATACTGCTATGTGGAGTAAAATTCAAGAATGATTAGAATAATATTTTCATGAAAAGATACTGGATGAAACACAATTATCAAGGATATTCCACTAATTTCATGGAGTATAGAAGTTAAAACTTAACCAACTGAGTTTAATAAAGAATAGAATAACAAAAGAAATCACCCGGCATGCGATAGACCGCACAGACAGGTTATTCTAACAGAATAATAAATAATGGAACCAGGTCCGGCGTAAACGAACAGACAGGATATTTCGATAGAATAATAAATATTGGAAGCAGGTCCGGCGTAAACGCACAGACAGGATATTCCGACAGAATAATAAATAATGGAACCAGGTCCGGTATAAAACATACAGACAGGATGTTCCAACAGAATAATAATAAGACAGAACCAGGTCTGGTGTAAAACACACAGACAGGATGTTCCAACAGAATAATAATAAAAACGGAACCAGGTCCGGTGTAAAACACACAGACAGGATGTTCCAACAGAATAATAGAAGAATGTCACCAAGTATAGGGTAGACCGCGTATACAGGTTATTCTAACAGAATAATAAGAAATGGAATAACAAAAATTCTCTTCATGAATAAGAAAGAATAACACCCCTTACCGTTTTAAAGAAGAACTGAAATAAGGAAGTAGTTAAGTATCAGAATACTTTTCTTCTCTCTCTCTATAGTTTCTCTCTCTAGAGTTCAGTGAATTCGTAAGAAATAATGAAGGAATGAGCTGCTATTTATATAAAAATGGAATGCATAGTAACTAATCCATGAACGGTCCAAATTGATTACTTTAATCTGACGGTCCATATTTAAAGAAAAATCCTTTAAATAAAATATAATATATTCTATTTATAGAATAACTTTAATAAAGTATTCTGTTTTATATAAAAAGATGTTTCTGTTTTATTACGTTAATAGTACGAATAAAACAAAACTTCATTATCGCTAAATAATTCATATTATTAATTGACAATAATTTAATCAAACTGAGTGACTTCTTACATAAGTATTAATAATCAATACCGTGTGCTACTATGCAACCACACGTATTATTGTACTTTTTGTAAGACCCCGAATTTTATGAAATAAAAGTATGTAATTTTTCTTATAATTACTATTCAGTAAATAGTTAAATTGATAAAAGTTTAAAGTTATGGGTGAAATATGAATTTTTTTTTTCAAAATAAGCAAGTGGTTATAAAATAATCATTGTTGCCGGGGAATATTCGTTTGGTCGTGGAATATTCTTTCTGTCGGAGAATATTCGTACGACGGCGCAGCTATTTGTGGGCCCCATAACGAATAACTGTCGGGTGAAGGAAAACGTCAAATTTGAGTTTTTACAAATAACGGCGTAGTTGTTACCGTTAACACTGTTGGAATACCCGGTGGTTAAAATACAGTAATACGCGTTATTGCACAGTAGCACACGGTATTGCATAATATTTTTGAAATTATTGATTCTTACGTAAGAAGGCACTACTCAATAATTGTTACAGTAGTTACTGTTCAATATTTTATTTTATTGATTCAATAATTGTTGCGTTGATATTTTATATTAGTGTTGTTTCAATAATTGTTGCTGCACAGTATTTTCCTTTATCAGATCAATAATTCATATTATTTGAATAATATTATTAGATAACATTATTGTCAATGTCTAGAAAGTTCTGTCTAAGGAGAGGTTTGGTCATCTAATTGCGCGTCAGTAAGGAGAAATTCTTATTGGAAAGCCCCCTCTTTCCTGGGAACGGCCTGGTTGTCATAAATGTGATTCTGTAATATTATTTGTGAATAATTAATTATTGATTCATATGATAAGGAAATATTTATATTATGTGGATATAAATGAGGGATATATTTTTGTGGTTAAAAATGAAGGAGTTAATGTTGAGGTTTTTATCAGTATTTTTGTCGGAATGGAGGTATTAAAAATCAGGGTTTTTGAGATATTTTGCGGGGGTTATAATTTTTAATCCGACCGTTGGATCGTGGTAATTTTTGGATATGTTATACATATATAAGTTGAGTATATGTACATAAATTTTGAACCGTTAAAAATGAACGTATGATTTGTTATGAATTTTAAGAGGTGGCTGATTCGGAAATCAGGTTATAAATCATTTTTGGTAAAAAATTCTAGAATTGGTGGGCCCCACTTGTGGTTGGTGAAGAAATGTGCTGAATTATATTTCAAATGTGGTGGGTGGGAATAGTAGCAGGTAAAGCCATCAGGTTGCAGGTCAAACCTACCAAAATTTTCCTATAAATAGAGGGCTAAGTTAGAATTGAAAATCACACCAGAAACATAAGCTTTCTCTCTTTCTCTCTCTAGATTATTGAGTGTATTTTGTGAGTATTTAGATACTTGGTGAGTTGCTATTCATCAGTGCGAGTTTCCTTCAGCGTCATATCCGATATCCAATCTGAAGTGCTGCTCTTTGAGGTAAGGGATAGTAAGGGGTATTAAGGGATTTTAAGAGTTGTTATGATTTTCAGTTTCGTAATCTTTCTGATCTTCAAAAATTCTGGAAAAATTTGAAATGATATTTTGATGAGTTTTCTTGATTGTGTCCAAAAATGGTGATTTTTGGATGCATAGATTGAGAGTTATGAATTTTATGAGAAAAGACTATTTTAGAAGTAACAGCTTATAATTCCTTGTGGTTAACTCCAAAATTGATGAAATTTTTATTGGGAGTACATGTATATGATAGAAGTATACTATGTAAATTTCAGAATTTTTAGACAAAAGTACAATTTTTGATAAATATCTAAATATTCAGCTATTTTGGCCATATGAAAAATGGTAAATGACTTTTAAAAATTCTGAGAAAAATATATGTTTACTATGGGACTATATTATGCTAAATTCCAGAAAAGAAATATTTTTGGAACGGATTTGGTATTTTTCATGAAAATAGTCTAGTTATGAGAAAATAAATTAAATATGT
Source organism: Panax notoginseng (assembly GCA_016801055.1). Taxonomy (NCBI): domain Eukaryota; kingdom Viridiplantae; phylum Streptophyta; class Magnoliopsida; order Apiales; family Araliaceae; genus Panax; species Panax notoginseng. The sequence goes on along the minus strand of CM029023.1, from coordinate 172,018,610 downwards.
TATGTGAAGTAAGAAAATTAGAAAATAGGATTTTATGGCTTGAGAATCCTATATATGAGGTATATGCAGATTTTTGATGAGAGTTTTGGTTATTGATGATAAAATCTTAAGAGTTGGCATTTTATGATGATTAAATGCATTAATTAGTAAAGTGTAAACAATTTAAATAAATTGTTTATAAGCTTAAGAATATTATTCTTTCAATATCATTATACCGAAATACTGGTATGAATTTTATTGTGGAATTTCTACCTTTTTGTGTCGAGTTACTATTTATGAGTTACTATTCACGAGTTACTATTCACGATAAAAATTGGTTTCTTTTTCTAACCAAATTATAGTTGAGTTATGAATATTACTCTTGAGATTAAAACTATGTATTGATTATATTGATTTTATTATCATATATAACATTTTTATAACCCTGATGTTGAAATTCTCTTTCACTAAAGTGTAAAGATGGGTAGATTATTGGTATGATCATGACTAGGGTTCTCTTTGGCCAGTAGTGCAAAGTTGAATTGTTGACTGGTATGATCATGACCATTGAATTTATAAGTGAATATCTTTAGCTTAAGTGCAAAGGTGAATTGATTAACATGGTTATAATTATTGTTTATATAAATTCTGAAATGATTATATATTTCTTTGAGATATTAATATATTTGGCCTGTAGTGCAAATATGAACTGTTGATGAATATATTTGGCCGTAGTGCAAATATAAACTGTTGAGGAATATCTTTGGCCTGTAGTGCAAAGATGAATTGTTGATGAATATCTTTGGCCCGTAGTGCAAAGATGACATGTTGTTGAATATCTTTGGCCAGTAGTGCAAAGATGAACAGATGTTGAGATAAACATGACCAACTGGTGATACAAATGAATATCTTTGGCCGTAGTGCAAAGATAGATTTATTAGTATGATTATGAACATGAAATGTGATTTGGTATAACCATGATCTTTGATGTTTCAGGTAAAGATAGGTGATGAAAATTATCTTCGTCCTGGATGAGAAGAGGAATTTAGAACTACAGTTATGATTATGAGTTATTCATATGATTGTGGACCAGAATTGTTGATTGATGTTACAGGGATAAAACATTGTTGATGGATTTTTAACATGGAGAAGATAATAGACTGTATAGTCTATTTGACTCTTCTAATGGATTGCATGTTCCGCTGCAACTATGGTTGAAATTTTTTTATCATCTACCATATGTTCTAAATCTCTGATTTATTATTGATGAAGACTATTGATAATTTATTTATCTTTAGTCATGATATTCTTTACTGAGCTAGTTGTGCTCACCCTTTTGCTTCACAATTCCTTTCAGGTAATAAGAGTGTAGCTGGGTCGAGCGGGGGTAATAAGGGAATAGAACGGTGGTCATCATTTAGTAGTTATATTTGGTGAAGAAAATAGGGTGAGGTGAACCCAACGTTGGAAGGGTGTTTTGTCACTATCATACAAGATGTCTAATGACATACAACCTCGTGTCATCATAAGACAGGGTTGTGCTCATCCACTTGCTGAGTATATCTATGGGCACTACCTATATAATCTTGGTGTTTGTAAATTTCTAAAACAGTTTTTGACTATACCTTTATGTAAGGTGTTATTGTGAGGTGATGTCCACGGTTGGAACATGAGTCACTTTTGGTATATATTTGTATCCAAACTCACAGCATATATGTTGTTGTATTTTGCACGACAATTGTTGTAATAAAGTTACAGTTGTTTTCTGTACCATGTATTTGGCGACTCAGAATAGGTTGGATGGAATGGACCTATTTTGGGGGCGTTACACTTTCACTACCGAGTAGTTCAACAGTATCAATGGTAAAACTTCCGCCGTTATTTTTAATAAAATATTTTTGTCGTTTTCTCAATCCTACAATAATTCTGTTGTGGAGTCCACCAATGATTGTGCCGTTGTACGAATATTCTCTGTTAAAACGAATATTCCCCGACCAATCGAATATTATATAACAACTTGCGTACTTTACAAAATTTATAAATATTACCCACAACTATAACATTATATTAAATTAACTCCATAATATTTAAAAATGATATTTATAGAAAATTAATCTTTATTTATAAAAGTTGGGGTCTTACAACCTCCCCTTCTTATGAAATTTCGCCCTCGAAATTAGGGTACGTACCTTGTATGTCGAAGAGGTAAGGATACCTTGATTTCATTTCAGATTCTAACTCCCAAGTCATTTCCTCAACATCGTGATTTCTCCACAAAATTTTGACTTAAGGTATAACCTTGGAGCATAGAATATGTTCCTTCTTATCCAAGATTTGAACAGAAACTTCTTCATACGTTAAATCCTCCGCTATTTCGTCCGGTTCTAACTCAATAATGTGGTTCGGGTCTTCCACATATTTACGTAACATGGATATGTGAAAAACGTTATGAACACGAGACATACTTGGCGGTAAAGCGAGTCTATAAGCCACAGTTCCTACTCGATCGAGGATTAAAAATGGACCGATGAATCGAGGATTGAGCTTTCCTCTCTTTTCAAATCTCGTAACTCCTTTCCATGGAGCAACACGTAAGAACACATGATCTCTTATATCAAATTCCACGTCCTTTCGATGAAGATCAGCATAACTCTTTTATCGATCTTGTGAGGTTTTTATACGTTGTCGGATCGCTTGAATCTTTTCTGTAGTCATACGCACCAACTCCGGTCCCAACAACGTTGCTTCACCCACCTCATCCCAACATACTGGAGGACGACAATTTCTTCCATACAATGCTTCGAATGGAGCCATGCCAATACTTGCTTGATAACTATTGTTGTAGAAAAACTCCACCAATGGTAAGAACTTGTCCCAACTTCCCTTGAAATCAAGGACACAAAGTCTTAATAGATCTTCAAGTGTTTGAATAGTCATCTCTGATTGTCCGTCCGTCTGAGGATGATATGCCGAACTAAATCGTAAATCCGTGCCCATAGCTTTTTGTAAACTAACCCAAAATCGTGAAGTGAATCTTGGGTTTTGATCAGAAACTATGGATACTGGCATAACATGCAGTCTTACAATCTTGTTTATGTACATACGAGCAAGACGTTCAAGTGTATAAGTTTCTCGTATCGGTAAGAAATGAACAGACTTGGTCAATCTATCAACAATGACCCAAATCGCATCTATACCTTGAGAAACCTTAGGAAGACCGGTAACGAAATCCATGGTAATGTGCTCCCACTTCCATTCTGGAATTTCAAGTGGTTGCAATGGACCTTTTGGTACTTGATGCTCCGCTTTGACTCGTTGACAAGTTAGACACCTTGAGATAAACAACGCTATCTCTCTCTTCATATTGCTCCACCAAAATGTATGACAAAGATCATGATACATTTTGGTACTTCCAGGATGGATTGCAAACGGTGTGTTGTGCGCCTCCATCATGATTTCATACTTTAAATCAGGGTTGTTAGGAACACAAAGTCTGGAGTTGACTCGAAGTATTCCTTCTTCATCGATTCTTGCTTCCGGCATAGCACCTTTTTACACTTTCTTCCTCATACGCATCACCCGGCATGCGATAGACCGCACAGACAGGTTATTCTAACAGAATAATAAATAATGGAACCAGGTTCGGCGTAAACGCACAGACAGGATATTTCGATAGAATAATAAATAATGGAACCAGGTCCGGCGTAAACGCACAGACAGGATATTCCGACAGAATAATAAGTAATGGAACCAGGTCCGGCGTAAACGCACAAACAGGATATTTCGACAGAATAATAAATAATGGAACCAGGTCCGGTGTAAAACACACAGACAGGATGTTCCAACAGAATAATAATAAGACGGAACCAGGTCTGGTGTAAAACACACAGACAGGATGTTCCAACAGAATAATAATAAAAACGGAACCAGGTCCGGTGTAAAACACACAGACAGGATGTTCCAACAGAATAATAGAAGAATGTCACCAAGTATAGGGTAGACCGCGTATACAGGTTATTCCAACAGAATAATAAGAAATGGAATAAAAAAAATTCTCTTCATGAATAAGAAAGAATAACACCCCTTACCGTTTTAAAGAAGAACTGAAATAAGGAAGTAGTTAAGTAGCAGAATACTTTTCTTCTCTCTCTCTATAGTTTCTCTCTCTAGAGTTCAGTGAATTCGTAAGAAATAATGAAGGAATGAGCAGCTATTTATAGAAAAATAGTAATTCAACTCCGAACAACATTCATCATTAATATTATAACTCATGAATAGTAACTCGTGAATAGTAACTCGTGAATAGTACTCCGACACGAAAAGTGTCCCAAATACCCGAGTGAACAATACTAGAGTGAATAGTAATTTGGGTGAATAGTAACCCGTGAATAGTAACTCGTAAATAGTAACTCATGAATAGTAACTCGTGAATAGTACTCCGACACAAAAAGTGTCCCGAATACCCGATTGAACAATACTGAGTGACTTCTCACATAAGTATCAATAATCAATACCGTGTGCTACTATGCAACCACGCGTATTATTGTACTTTTAACACCGGGTGTTTCAACAGTTAACGGTAAAACTTTCGCCGTTATTTTCATAAAATATTTTTGTCGTTTTCTCAATCCGACAATAATTCCGTTGTGGGGTTCACCAGTAATTGTGCCGTCGTACTAATATTTCTCGACAAAAATAATATTCTCCGACCAATCGAATATAATACAACTTGCATACTTTATAAAATTTATAAATACTACCCACAACTATAACATTATATCAAACCCATACCGTAATATAAAAAAATAATAAAAATATTTCGAGAATATTAAATATTTATTCATAAAATTTGGGGTCTCACAATCTCCACTCCTTATGGAATTTTGCCCTCGAAATTTACGTACGTACCTGGAATGCTGAAGAGGTGAGGATACCTCGTCAGATTCTAACTCTTGAGGTATAACCTTTGAGTGTTGAATACGATTCTTCTTATCCAAGATGTTAACATGTATCTCCTCATACGTTAAATCTTCTGCTATCTCGTCCGGTTCTAAATTAATAATGTGGTTCGGGTCGTCCATATTTTTACATAACATCGACACGTTAAAAACGTTATAAACACGCGACATACTTGGCGGTAAAACGAGTATATAAGCCACAGTTCTTACTTGATCGAGGATTTAAAATGGGTCAATTAAATCGAGAGTTGAGATTTCCTCTCTTCGTCGATTCTTGCTTCTAGAATAACGCCCTCTTGAACCTTCTTCTTCACATTCATCAGCTCCGGGTTTGTAGCTTGAGCGGCTTTAACTTTATCGATTAAAGTCGATTTTACTCGTATATTCGTTATCTTCACGTGGGTTCCTAGAGTCTTTAACTCTATCTACATCATTTGTAAGTCGTACGAAATGGGTCTTTGTGTTAACAACATCGCACTCGTAAACGCATACAATCTTCTACTAAATGCGCCAGCTACCATGTTCGCATTTCCATGATGATATTGCATGGTACGATCGTAATCTTCACCCATGCATCTTTCATTCTCACTCGTTCAGTTATTTCTTCTTTCAGCTGCTCCTTGACATTTGAATTCTCAGATTCTAGCTTTAATATCGTATACTCTGCCAAAGAGTGCTTCTGTTCAACCATAGCACATCGGGTAATACAATTTTGAATTATTGCATCCCTTTGTTCTACGACCGCCTGTCGTTCTTCAGCCTGCTCTTCTAACTCATGAATACGATTTTGTAATTCTACATTTTGATCAATAAGTTCTTCTAATAAATTATCCTCAGGTTCCTCTTCTTCCTCACTCTCAGTTGCTACCTTTGCGACTAGCTTGAGTGTAAGACCCCAACTTTTATAAATAAAGATGAATTTTTTATAAATATCATTTTTGAATATTATGGAGTTAATTTGATATAATGTTATAGTTGTGGGTAATATTTATAAATTTTGCAAAGTACGCAAGTTGTTATATAATATTCGATTGGTCGGGGAATATTCGTTTTAACAGGGAATATTCGTACAACGACACAATCATTGGTGGACCCCACAACGGAATTATTGTCGGATTGAGAAAACGACAAAAATATTTTATTAAAAATAACGGCGGAAATTTTACCATTGTTGCTGTTGAACTACTCGGTAGTAAAAGTACAGTAATACGTGTGGTTGCATAGTAGCACACGGTATTGATTATTAATGCTTATGTGAGAAGTCACTCAGTTTGATTCTATTATTGTCAGTTAATAATATGAATTATTTAGCGATAATGACGTTTTGTTTTATTCGTATTATTAACGTAATAAAACAGAAACATCTTTTTATATAAAACAAAATACTTTATTAAAGTTATTCTATAAATAGAATATATTTTATTTTATTTAAAAGATTTTTCTTTAAATATGGACCGTCAGATTAAAGTAATCAATCTGGACCGTTCATGGATTAGTTACTATGCATTCTATTTTTCTATAAATAGCAGCTCATTCCTTCATTATTTCTTACGAATTCACTGAACTCTAGAGAGAGAAACTATAGAGAGAAACTATAGAGAGAGAGAAGAAGAGTATTCTGCTACTTAACTACTTCCTTACTTCAGCTCTTCTTTAAAACGGTAGGGGTATTATTTCTTTTATATTCATGAAGAGAACTGTTGTTATTCCATTTCTTATTATTCTGTTGGAATAACCTGTATACGCGGTCTACCCTATACTTGGTGACATTCTTCTATTATTCTGTTGGAACATCCTGTCTGTGTGTTTTACACCGGACCTGGTTCCGTTTTATTATTATTCTGTTGGAACATCCTGTCTGTGTGTTTTACACCGGACCTGGTTCCGTTTATTATTCTGTTGGAACATCCTGTCTGTGTGTTTTACACCGGACCTGGTTCCGTTTTATTATTATTCTGTTGGAATATCCTGTCTGTGTGTTTTACACCGGACCTGGTTCCATTATTTATTATTCTGTCGGAATATCCTGTCTGTGCGTTTACGCCGGACCTGGTTCCATTATTTATTATTCTGTTGGAATAACCTGTCTGTGCGGTCTATCGCATGCATGGTGATTTCTTTTGTTATTCCATTCTTTATTGTACTCAGTTGGTTAAGTTTTGACTTCTATACTCCATGAAATTTGTGGAATATCCTTGATAGTTGCGTTTCATCCAGTATCTTTTCAAGAAAATATTCTTCTAAGCATTCTTGAATTTTACTCCACAAAGCAGTATCATGTTGACAATTTGGACGTTGTTAATTCCTGGATAAATTAATTCTTGAACTTGTTTTATTGAATTCTTATATCATTGTCATCATCCTCATGTTTATAAAATGTTGAAAGTCATCTGTGGCCTGTAGTGCATAGATGGACTTGGTATGATTATGACCAGGGATTATTCGGTATAATCATGACCGTAATGTTACAAATGATGTGGTAAAAGTCCTCATTGGCCCGTAGTGCATTGATGGACAGTTGTTGGCATGATCATGACCATTAATGAATACACGAATATCCTTGGCCGTAGTGCAGGGGTGATTCGATGATGTGGATTATTTTATTAAGCTGAGTCTCAGCGATCACAGTGTTGAAAAACCTTTTAAATCATAAAAGATAGTAGAGTTTATTTTCTACTTGACTCTTTTAATGGATTGCTTGTTCCGCTGCAGTTAAACTTGATGTCTATTATATTTTATCAGTTTAACATTGTTGAAGGCTAATGATAATTTATTCTGCATTATCTTAGTCATAATATTTCTTACTGGGCTAGTTGAGCTCACCCTTTCTTTCACTGTTCTCTTCAGGAAATGAGAACGTAGCTGGGACAAGTCGGGGAACGGAGTGATGGTCCGAATGATAGTATTAGTTAGTAGTCCTCACTATTCTATGTAATGGTGTGTTAATAAATGTAATGAGGACTCCTTTTGAGTATGAATACTCTCTAGAAGATAATATTTGTATTCAAACTCACAGTTTATGTTTTGTCGTATTGTACACGACAGTTGTATTAATAAGTTGTATTTGTATTCTGTACTATGTATCTGACGACCCAAGATGGGTGATGTATACCTAATTTTGGGGGCGTCACAGTTGGTATCAGAGCTTAGGGATATGATCCCTGGCTAAGATGTGAGAATAGAACTAGGAGGGGAGAGACGGGGAATTCCTTCGCTAGTATGACCTACCTAAGTTTATTTGCATGGTATTTAATTGGTCGGTCATAATATAAGGATAATATATGACATATCAATTAATTTTTATTTTGTGGCAGTATCTGAAAATGGCATCTGAGAATGTTGAGAATAGCAATGGAGCACAGACGACTGTTGATTCACCACATATCAATAATCAGGATAATGTGCATCAGGAAGGTGACAATCCTCATGCAAACAACAACACTGACCAAATGATGAATGATCAAATGTTCAGAGGCTTTATGCAATTCATGCAACAACAGGTGAAAGCGGCTCCTGTCCACAACGTAGGTGGAAATACTGGAAACTCTCAGGCGGTCACCGCTAAACAGTTTAAGGAGCTGGGACCACCGGAGTTTAAGGGAGAACCCAAACCACTTGTAGCTGAAACATGGATAAAGCAGATCACCAAGATATTTGATGTCTTGGGTTGCTCCGAGGAGCAAAAGGTTCCCTTTGCCGCCTTTATGTTGCGAGGAGAGGCAGATTACTGGTGGGAATCGATAAAGCGTACTCAACCTGCCGCACTGAAGATGTCTTGGGAGAAGTTCCAAGAGCTGTTTAACGACAAATACTTTCCCGAGAGTATTCGTCACATGAAGGAGGTGGAGTTCATCAAATTGGAGCAGAATAATATGACCGTGTCGCAGTACGAGGCAAAATTTGCGGAGTTATCCCGGTTTGCGTCCCACCTGGTGGATAATGAAGAAAGAATGACGCGGATGTTTTTAAGAGGTTTGAAGCCGGAGATACGTCAACATCTTGTTTCTCATAAACTGTGTTTGTATTCAGATGTTGTAAATAGGGCTCAGTTGGTGGAGCGCGATAACGAGACAACGCAACCAAAAGAGAGCAGCCGGCAAAATGATAATACCAGTGAGAGCAGTCATCGAAGCGGTGACAACAAGCGTGGAGGGAATCAACAGGCCAGAAATGGTAACCACTTCGGTGGTAATCAGGGCCAAAACAATAAGAATGGACATTTCAAGAAGAGGAGATTCAACAATGATGGAAAGACGTCAGCACCAGCACCTGTCGTTAAGGAAGGAGAACGACCACCTATCATATGTTTCAAATGCGGAGGGGAGGGGCACATCAGTCCAAACTGCGCGATGCCGTCCAAAGCATGTTATAATTGTGGAAGAGAAGGTCATTTAGCCCGATTTTGTCGTTTACCGAAGACAAATTCAGCTAGGATGGAGGCACCAAAGGCCGTCCCAGAAAAGTCAAAACCGGTTGTGCAAGGGAGAGCGTTTGTTGTGACCTCCCAGAAAGCAAGGAACCCGAATGAGGTCATCACGGGTAAGCTTATCATAAACTCTAACGAAGTCTATACTTTATTTGATACCGGTTCAACCCATTCTTTTATTTCTCCTACTTGCGCTCATCGATTAAATTTGATTCCGGAGAAATTAGACTTTGACTTAGCAGTTGAAACTCCATTGGGAGAAACCTTCATTACATCCACGGTTTATAAGTCTTGTTTGGTTCAAGTTGGTACCCACACATTACCTGTCGATCTTATTTCATTAAAAATACTTGCATTTGACGTGATTCTAGGGATTGATTGGTTAACTACTCATCATGCAAAAATTGATTGTTTTCGTAAGGTTGTTAGCTTTCATATTCCTAATCGACCTATTATGCGAATTCAAGCAACCAAACCATTAAAATCAATCGCTGTCATCTCAAGCCATAAAGCTATTCGTTTATTGAAAAACGGATGTCAAGCTTTCTTAGCTCATGTCACAGATCTAAACAAAAATACGTCAGCTTTGAATGATATTTCTGTTGTTAATAAATTTCCTGACGTATTTCCCGAAGAACTTCCTGGCCTACCCCCAGAGCGTGAAATTGAATTTTGTATCGACCTTGAACCCGGTACAAAACCCATTTCCAAAGCCCCATATCGAATGGCTCCTATTGAACTTCAGGAGTTAAAGACCCAACTGCAGGAATTGTTAGACATTGGTTTTATTCGTCCTAGTACTTCTCCTTGGGGTGCTCCTGTTCTGTTCGTGAAGAAGAAAGATGGGAGTATGCGACTTTGTATTGATTATCGGGAGTTGAATCATGTCACCATCAAAAATAGGTACCCATTGCCACGTATTGATGACCTGTTTGACCAGTTGCAAGGAGCACAATTCTTTTCAAAGATCGATCTTCGTTCTGGATATCATCAGCTGAAGGTTAGAACTGAGGATATTCCAAAGACGGCTTTTAGAACTCGGTACGGGCATTATGAATTCTTAGTTATGTCTTTTGGATTGACTAATGCTCCTGCTGCCTTCATGGATATGATGAACAGGGTATTCAAGGAATATTTGGATCACTTTGTGGTCGTCTTTATCGATGACATCCTTGTTTATTCCAAAAGCCGTGAAGATCATGAGCAACACTTGAGGCTGGTACTCCAAAAGCTTCGTGAATACAAACTTTATGCCAAGTTGAAGAAATGCGAGTTCTGGCTGGAAGAGGTAGCATTCCTTGGGCACGTAGTATCAAGTCGTGGAATATCTGTTGACCCGGCAAAGATTGAAGCTATTCAAAGCTGGGAGCAACCTAAATCAGTGACCGAGGTACGTAGCTTTCTTGGTTTAGCTGGTTATTATCGGAGATTCGTGGAAGGATTTTCTCGAATCGCTACTCCATTAACTCAGCTGACTCGGAAAGATACAAAGTTTGGTTGGAGCGAAGAATGTGAGCAGAGTTTTCAAGAACTCAAGAGGAGACTCATTTCAGCACCTGTTCTAACAATACCATCTGGCTCGGAGGGATTTGTCATCTACAGTGATGCTTCGAGCAAAGGGTTGGGATGCGTTCTCATGCAACATGGAAAAGTCATAGCCTATGCATCAAGACAACTCAAGGAATATGAGAGGAATTATCCTACTCATGATCTAGAGTTGGCAGCTGTTGTCTTTGCACTTAAAATTTGGAGGCATTACTTGTATGGGGAGAAAGTGGAGATCTTTACGGATCATAAAAGCCTCAAATATTTCTTCACTCAAAAGGAACTCAACATGCGACAACGACGTTGGCTTGAACTGTTGAAAGATTATGATCATACCATTCAATACCATCCTGGAAAAGCGAACGTGGTAGCTGACGCATTGAGTAGAAGATCATATGCGGTACAAGTGCAATATTAACAACGCAAAGGCCCATTTTGTGTGACTTGCAAAGGATGGAGATAGAGTTAAAGACTCCAGGGACCCATGTGATGATGGCGAATATACGAGTAGAACCGACTTTAATCGATAAAGTTAAAGCTGCTCAAGCTACAGACCTGGAGCTGATGCGTATGAGGAAGAAAGTGCAAGAAGGTGCTATGCCGGAAGCAAGAATCGATGAAGAAGGAATACTTCGAGTCAACTCCAGACTTTGTGTTCCTAACAACCCTGATTTAAAGTATGAAATCATGATGGAGGCGCACAACACACCGTTTGCAATCCATCCTGGAAGTACCAAAATGTATCATGATCTTCGTCATACATTTTGGTGGAGCAATATGAAGAGAGAGATAGCGTTGTTTATCTCAAGGTGTCTAACTTGTCAACGAGTCAAAGCGGAGCATCAAGTACCAAAAGGTCCATTGCAACCACTTGAAATTCCAGAATGGAAGTGGGAGCACATTACCATGGATTTCGTTACCGGTCTTCCTAGGGTTTCTCAAGGTATTGATGCGATTTGGGTCATTGTTGATAGATTGACCAAGTCTGCTCATTTCTTACCGATACGAGAAACTTATACACTTGAACGTCTTGCTCGTATGTACATAAACGAGATTGTAAGACTGCATGGTATGCCAGTATCCATAGTTTCTGATCGAGACCCAAGATTCACTTCACGATTTTGGGTTAGTTTACAAAAAGCTATGGGCACGGAGTTACGATTTAGTTCAGCATATCATCCTCAGACGGACGGACAATCAGAGAGGACTATTCAAACTCTTGAAGATCTATTAAGACTCTGTGTCTTTGACTTCAAGGGAAGTTGGGACAAGTTCTTACCATTGGTGGAGTTTTCCTACAACAACAGTTATCAAGCAAGTATTGGCATGGCTCCATTCGAAGCATTGTATGGAAGAAAATGTCGTTCTCCAGTATGCTGGGATGAGGTGGGCGAAGCAACGTTGTTGGGACCGGAGTTGGTACGTATGACTACAGAAAAGATTCAAACGATCCGACAACGTATAAAAACCTCACAAGATCGACAAAAGAGTTATGCTGATCTTCATCGAAAGGACGTGGAATTTGATGTAGGAGATCATGTGTTCTTACGTGTTGCTCCATGGAAAGGAGTTACGAGATTTGGAAAGAGAGGAAAGCTAAATCCTCGATTCATCGGTCCATTTTTAATCCTCGATCGAGTAGGAACTGTGGCTTATAGACTCGCTTTACCGCCAAGTATGTCTCGTGTTCATAACGTTTTCCACATATCCATGTTACGCAAATATGTGGAAGACCCGAACCACATTATTGAGTTAGAACCGGACGAAATAGCGGAGGATTTGACGTATGAAGAAGTTCCTGTTCAAATCTTGGATAAGAAGGAACATATTCTACGCTCCAAGGTTATACCTCAAGTCAAAGTTTTGTGGAGAAACCACGATGTTGAGGAAATGACTTGGGAGTTAGAATCAGAAATGAAATCAAGGTATCCTTACCTCTTCGACATACCAGGTACGTACCCTAATTTCGAGGGCGAAATTTCATAAGAAGGGGAGGTTGTAAGACCCCAACTTTTATAAATAAAGATGAATTTTCTATAAATATCATTTTTGAATATTATGGAGTTAATTTGATATAATGTTATAGTTGTGGGTAATATTTATAAATTTTGCAAAGTACGCAAGTTGTTATATAATATTCGATTGGTCGGGGAATATTCGTTTTAACAGGGAATATTCGTACAACGACACAATCATTGGTGGACCCCACAACGGAATTATTGTCGGATTGAGAAAACGACAAAAATATTTTATTAAAAATAACGGCGGAAATTTTACCATTGTTACTGTTGAACTACTCGGTAGTAAAAGTACAGTAATACGTGTGGTTGCATAGTAGCACACGGTATTGATTATTAATGCTTATGTGAGAAGTCACTCAGTTTGATTCAATTATTGTCAGTTAATAATATGAATTATTTAGCGATAATGACGTTTTGTTTTATTCGTATTATTAACGTAATAAAACAGAAACATCTTTTTATATAAAACAAAATACTTTATTAAAGTTATTCTATAAATAGAATATATTTTATTTTATTTAAAAGATTTTTCTTTAAATATGGACCGTCAGATTAAAGTAATCAATCTGGACCGTTCATGGATTAGTTACTATGCATTCTATTTTTCTATAAATAGCAGCTCATTCCTTCATTATTTCTTACGAATTCACTGAACTCTAGAGAGAGAAACTATAGAGAGAAACTATAGAGAGAGAGAAGAAGAGTATTCTGCTACTTAACTACTTCCTTACTTCAGCTCTTCTTTAAAACGGTAGGGAATATTATTTCTTTTATATTCATGAAGAGAACTGTTGTTATTCCATTTCTTATTATTCTGTTGGAATAACCTGTATACGCGGTCTACCCTATACTTGGTGACATTCTTCTATTATTCTGTTGGAACATCCTGTCTGTGTGTTTTACACCGGACCTGGTTCCGTTTTATTATTATTCTGTTGGAACATCCTGTCTGTGTGTTTTACACCGGACCTGGTTCCGTTTATTATTCTGTTGGAACATCCTGTCTGTGTGTTTTACACCGGACCTGGTTCCGTTTTATTATTATTCTGTTGGAATATCCTGTCTGTGTGTTTTACACCGGACCTGGTTCCATTATTTATTATTCTGTCGGAATATCCTGTCTGTGCGTTTACGCCGGACCTGGTTCCATTATTTATTATTCTATTGGAATAACCTGTCTGTGCGGTCTATCGCATGCATGGTGATTTCTTTTGTTATTCCATTCTTTATTGTACTCAGTTGGTTAAGTTTTGACTTCTATACTCCATGAAATTTGTGGAATATCCTTGATAGTTGCGTTTCATCCAGTATCTTTTCAAGAAAATATTCTTCTAAGCATTCTTGAATTTTACTCCACAATGCAGTATCATGTTGACAATTTGGACGTTGTTAATTCCTGGATAAATTAATTCTTGAACTTGTTTTATTGAATTCTTATATCATTGTCATCATCCTCATGTTTATAAAATGTTGAAAGTCATCTGTGGCCTGTAGTGCATAGATGGACTTGGTATGATTATGACCAGGGATTATTCGGTATAATCATGACCGTAATGTTACAAATGATGTGGTAAAAGTCCTCATTGGCCCGTAGTGCATTGATGGACAGTTGTTGGCATGATCATGACCATTAATGAATACACGAATATCCTTGGCCGTAGTGCAGGGGTGATTCGATGATGTGGATTATTTTATTAAGCTGAGTCTCAGCGATCACAGTGTTGAAAAACCTTTTAAATCATAAAAGATAGTAGAGTTTATTTTCTACTTGACTCTTTTAATGGATTGCTTGTTCCGCTGCAGTTAAACTTGATGTCTATTATATTTTATCAGTTTAACATTGTTGAAGGCTAATGATAATTTATTCTGCATTATCTTAGTCATAATATTTCTTACTGGGCTAGTTGAGCTCACCCTTTCTTTCACTGTTCTCTTCAGGAAATGAGAACGTAGCTGGGACAAGTCGGGGTACGGAGTGATGGTCCGAATGATAGTATTAGTTAGTAGTCCTCACTATTCTATGTAATGATGTGTTAATAAATGTAATGAGGACTCCTTTTGAGTATGAATACTCTCTAGAAGATAATATTTGTATTCAAACTCACAGTTTATGTTTTGTCGTATTGTATACGACAGATGTATTAATCAGTTGTATTTGTATTCTGTACTATGTATCTGACGACCCAAGATGGGTGATGTATACCTAATTTTGGGGGCGTCACATTGAGTGCAACTTTTAATTCCTCAATCACCACATGGATATCTCTAATCACATTAACCTGGTTGGTGATTATAGGTGCCTCCACGGTCTCATTCACTACATTGTAAACATTTTCAGCTGCCATTCCCAAACACTGTCACAAAACAAAGGTTAATTGACATGTAACATATTATCCCTATACTCTGACCGACCAATTAAATAACAAGTAAACTTAGGTAGGTCATACTAGCGAAGGAATTTCCCGTCTCTCCCCTCCTAGTTCTATTCTAACATCCTAGCCAGGGATCATATCCCGAAGCTCTGATACCAACTGTGACGCCCCCAAAATTAGGTATACATCACCCATCTTGAGTCGCCAGATACATGGTACAGAATTCAAATACAACTTAATAATACAATTATCGTGCACAATACGACAGAACATAAACTGTGAGTTTGAATACAAATATTGTCTTCTAGAGAGTATCCATACTCAAAAGGAGTCCTCATTACAATTATTATCACACTATTACATAGAATAGTAAGGACTACTAATGCTATCATCTAGGACCATCACTCTGTTCCCCGACTAGTCCCAGCTACGTTCTCATTTCCTGAAGAGAACAGTGAAAAAAAGGGTGAGCTCAACTAGCCCAGTAAGAAATATTATGACTAAGATAATGCAGAATAAATTATCATTAGTCTTCAACAATGTTAAACTGATAAAATACAATAGACATCAAGTTTAACTGCAGCGGATCAAGCAATCCATTAAAAGAGTCAAGTAGAAAATAAATCTACTATCTTTTATAATTTAAAAGGTTTTTCATAACTTTTATCGCTGAGACTCAGCTTAATAAATAATCCACATCATCGAATCACCCCTGCACTACGGCCAAGGATATTCTTTAGTATCACGACCACGAATTATCCATGCACTACGGCTAAAGATAATCATGTTTTCATCAACGGTCCTGATCATGCCATAAAACAATTCATCTTTGCACTACGGCCAAAGAGAATCCATAGCCATAATCATACCAAAAACTGTCCATCAATGCACTACGGCAAATGAGGATTTTTACCACATCATTTGTAACATTACGGTCATGATTACACCGAATAATCACTGGTCATAATCATACCAAGTCCATCTATGCACTACAGGCCACAGATGACTTTCAACAAAATATAATCATGAGGATAATGACAATGATATACGAATTCAATAAAACAAGTTCAAGAATTAATTTATCCAGGAACTGATAACGTCCAAATTGTCAACATGATACTGCTTTGTGGAGTAAAATTCAAGAATGCTCAGAAGAATATTTTCATGAAAAGATACTGGATGAAGCGCAAATATAAAGGATATTCCACTAATTTCATGGAGTATAGAAGTCAAAACTTTAACCAACTGAGTATAATAAGGAATGGAATAACAAAAGAAATCACCAGGCATGCGATAGACCGCATAGGCAGGTTATTCCAACAGAATAATAAATAACGGAACCAGGTCCGGCGTAAACCGCACAGACAGGATATTCCAACAGAATAGTAAAGACGGAACCAGGTCCGGCGTAGAACGCACAAACAGGATATTCCAACAGAATAGTAAAGACGAAACCAGGTCCGGCGTAGAACGTACAGACAGGATATTCCAACAGAATAGTAAAGACAGAACCAGGTCCGACGTAGAACGCACAGACAGGATGTTCCAACAGAATAATAAATAATAGAACCAGGTCCGGCGTAGAACGCACAGACAGGATGTTCCAGCAGAATAATAAGGAATGGAATAATAGAAGAATTTCACCAAGTATGTGGTACTTCGCATAAACAGGTTATTCCAACATAATAACAAAGAATGGAACAACAGAAGTTCTCTTCATGAAGATGAAAGAAAGAAATAATATTCCCTACCTTTGAAAGAAACTGGATATAGAAGTAGTGAGGGAGCAGACTTCTCTTCTTCTATAGATTTTCTCTCTATAGCTTCTCTCTATAATTTCTCTCTATAATAATGGCTCTAAAGCTTTAGTGAATTGGTAAAAAATGAAGGAAGAATAAGCTTCTATTTATAGGAAAATATAGTTTCGATAATTGCACGTTTTGGGGCTCGAAATATTATAGTACAATACCTCCAACTTTTCTTTCATTTTTAATTCAATCATCCAAGTATTATCAAACTTGCACCAACTCCCCTAATAGTAAATCATGTGAATCAATAGTAAAATCATGTGACTCAATAGTTCTAAACATGTGAAAAATTAATTACAATATAGTACCTCCCTCTATACCTCTATTTTTAACTTAGTCATGCAAGTATTATCAATCTTGCACCAACTCTCCTAATAGCAACAAGAATGTGAGTCAATAGTATAACATGTGAACAAATAGTTATAATCATGTGAAATAATAGCAATCAATTGCTCATTTATCCGGTTAAATACCCGATTGGTCAATATAACCTCCAGATATCAATTATTATCGAAATAAATGTCGATTTTCACTAACACAAACAATTCCAACATAATGAAACCATTTTTATCAAAAATATAAATTTTAAAATTTCGAAGTTTGACTTTTTTTCGAAAAAGTCAACTGTTGACTTTTTGACCAAATAGTGAATTTCGGAAAATTTTGTGTTTATAGACTATTTTTACTAATTTCGACGTTTCGGACTCAAATATCACGTCCGCGTCTCCAAATTCAACTCCGAACAACATTCATCATTAATATTATAACTCATGAATAGTAACTCGTGAATAGTACTCCGACACGAAAAGTGTCCCAAATACCCGAGTGAATAATACTAGAGTGAATAGTAATTTGGGTGAATAGTAACCCGTGAATAGTAACTCATGAATAGTAACTCATAAATAGTAACTCGTGAATAGTAACTCGTGAATAGTACTCCGACACAAAAAGTGTCCCGAATACCCGATTGAACAATACTGAGTGACTTCTCACATAAGCATCAATAATCAATACCGTGTGCTACTATGCAACTACGCGTATTACTGTACTTTTAACACCGGGTGTTTCAACAGTTAACGGTAAAACTTCCGCCGTTATTTCCATAAAATATTTTTGTCGTTTTCTCAATCCGACAATAATTCCGTTGTGGGGTCCACCAATAATTGTGTCGTCGTATGAATATTTCTCGACAAAAATAATATTCCCCGACCAATCGAATATAATACAACTTGCATACTTTACAAAATTTATAAATACTACCCACAACTATAACATTATATCAAACTCATACCATAATATAAAAAAAAATAATAAAAATATTTCGAGAATATTAAATATTTATTCATAAAATATGGGGTCTCACATATATAGGAAATGATTCATAGTAAATATTTGCTATGGATGAAAATTGAGCAAATAGCATCTTAATCGTCCATTCCAATAACCAAGCGATGAGATTAAAACAGGGAAATAGCAGTACGCCAGTTCGTCTGGCTTACGGAGCAAAATTGCAAAGCCATCCGCCAGATGGTCTAGCGTACGGTGAAAAAAAAAACTAGGAAAACTGGGATGTTAAGGCAACAGCCTTGCAACAGTCTGTCATGCAACAAAAGTGGGACGTGCGTCATGCAACAGAAGTAAAGTGAGATGATAGTCATGCAATAGGAATCAACTAGCGAAATTGTGATAAGGCAACAGTTTGGATCTGATAAGGCAACAGTCAACTCACAAATAAAAAAAATATGCAATCAAATTAAAAAAATGAAAAAGAATAAAATACAAATCACATAAACGTCAATTATTTTAAAGGAACCAAATTATTAATTGGGGAATGATTCTACTTTTTTATTCTTCAATCTTCATACTATATAATTAATTGGTTTAGATGATCATCATGACTTGTAATTTGAGTAATCTTACACAATCTATAATCATAGCGATATATGTACGCATACATATTAATTTCTATTTGTACATGTTGGGATATTTCTCATTTTTTGGACATAAAATATGAGATATTTTTAATTTAAAATTAGCATGATTCTTTTAACTTTTAATTACAATATATTTTGCCTTTAATTTACTTTTTAAGTAGTTTATGTATTATCTAAAATTAAACAAATTTATATTAATTTGAATTTAAAAATATCTTAATTTAATTTTAAAAGGTAAATATTAATCTTATATTTTGAAAGGAATAGAGTATAATGTTTTAGTCTTATACTATATAATTTAATTGCCACATCACATGCCTGGATTTTATATATTAACACTCGGTGCATGTAATTAAAAAATATCGTTTACCCTTAACTTTTCAATACAATTTTTTTAACAAAATAGAACAAAGCTACTCTAGGACAAAGATACTCAAAGATGCACATATCAGATCCAAACTGTTGCCTTGTCACAATTCGGCTAGTTGATTCCTATTACATGACTATCATCCCACTTTACTTTTGTTGCATGCCGCACGTCCCACTTTTGTTGCATGACAGACTGTTGCAAGGCTGTTGCCTTAACATCCCAGTTTTCCTAGTTTTTTTTCATCGTACGCTAGACCATCTAGCGGATGGCTTTGCAATTTTGCTCCGTACGCCAGATCCGTACGCCAGACGAACTGGCGTACTGCTATTTCCCTGTTTTAATCCCAGCGCTTGGTTATTGGAATGGACGACTAAGATGCTATATGCCCAAATTTTATCCATAGCAAAAACTTGCTATGAATCATTTCCCTATATATATATAGTCCACTTTTTCAGCGAATCGGAAGGAGCGAGCTAAGATCGAACATGCTATATCGACGGTTTTTTCCGTCGCTATAGCATAGAAAGCTGATTTTTTATGCTATAACGACGGAAAAATAGTCGTTATAGTCGGTTTACTCTTAGTTCGCTCATTCCGGTTCGCTGAAGAGAGCCGGGTTACATATATATGTTGGAATGAGACTAGCCATCGATTATTTTTTGCTTCTACATATTAGGAAATGGAGATGAAAGGATTATGCATTTCTATTACAAAGAATAAAAATAATACAGTAAAATATTATATTTTTAAGGGAAATGTAATTTAATTAAAGCATACCTTATTTAAGCTTGGTTAAACTTACTTAACAAAACAACTTAGTTTTATATGAAAATTATAATTAAAGACTTTTTTATATAAGCCCAAAAATAAAAAACTTGATCCTATAAGGTAAAACTACGTCCATAGTTTTACAAAAATTTTAATAAGTAGCCTTAGTCCAACTTGATTAAGGCATGCATTCCTTAAATTATTTTTACCCATATTTTTGTTATTTGTGATTACATCAAATTTCACTCAACCGATATATGTACCTCGGTGCTGTTTTATCAGTAGTTTTAGGAAAAAAAATTGATTCTTAATTAATTGTCGTTTCTAAATTTGTAGAAGAATTTTTCTTTTATTTTCTTAGATTATTCCTAAAATATCTTATCTTTTTAAGTGCAATACTCCTATTTAATTAATTTCAACATTTTCTTTTACAATACTTACATTCCTTTTTTTTTTCTTTCTCAGATTTCTAAACATTGCGCAGGATGGATTCAACTTTTTCATATGTTCTCTCTCCTGGATTCTTTATATGCTCTATCTTCATGTGTATATGTTTTCTAAAAAAAACTCCATGAAAAATAAAGAATAACTCCATGGCAATGAGAAAAATAAGTATTTTTTTGATTTAAACGAGGAATCAAACCAGGAGTTTGAGAAGGTTGTAGGAGATATTAATTTTAATTTGTCGGTGGATACTGAATTTAAACACATTACCGAATCAGGTGATGAAGGAGAAATTTCTATGGAAGATAGATGTTAAGAATTTTTCTCCCAAAATTTAATTTAGTAACTTCAACTTTTCATGTTCAACATTTTCTAATGTAAAAGTTTTTTTTTATCTTGAAATTTGTAGAAACATTTTGGAAGTTATGTTAATAAATTGATTATGAATGAAAGAAAAGGTAAACGAAAGTCCATATATATATATATATATATATATATATATATGATTGTAAGTGTTGAGTTATAATACTTTAGACATGTTGGGTAGGTCTTGAAAGTAGTGGGCCGATTCATTCGGCCGACCCAATGGGTGGATAATATCTTTATTTGGGGCCTATGGAGTATTGGGCCGGATAGTGGGATGAACCGTTTGTTGAGTATGGTTCCACTTGGACTTTGACCGGTGGTGATTATGGGGATAGAACTTTGACTGTCATCTCTGCGTTGTATTTAATGAGGATTTGACAGGGCTTAGTTGGCTGCAGGCTGTGGGCCAGGGGAGGTCAGTGGCATATAAAAGCAAGGAACTCACACATGAAGAAAAAGGTAACTGATATTTTATCTCTCTCTAGACACTAGATATGTAAAACCCCAACTTTTTGAATAAAGATGAATTTCTATAAATATTATTTTTAAATATTATGGAGTTAAATTGATATAATGTTATAGTTTTGGGTAATATTTATAAATTTTGCATAGTATGCAAGTTGTTATATTATATTCGATTGGTCGGGGAATATTCGTTTTAGCAGAGAATATTCGTACAAACGACGCAATCATTGGTGGATCACACAACAGAATTATTGTCGGATTGAGAAAACGACAAAAATATTTTTATGAAAATAACGGCAGAAGTTTTACCGTTAATACTGTTGAACTACTCGGTAGTAAAAGTACAATAATACGCGTGATTGCATAGTAGCACACGGTATTGATTATTACGTGAGAAGTCACTCAGTTTTGTTTAGTTATTGCCACAATATTTGTTGTAGAGTTTGGCGTATTATTTGGACCCCCTACTTTCTCATTTTTCAAAATAATCGGAAGAAATTTATTCATTGTAAGTGGAGGGGCCCATATGTTTATGACTTTTGGTGGAGATGGGAGCTTATGTTTGTAACATGGAATGAAGAAAAAAAAAGGAACGAGGAATGTGGGAGTATTATTGTTATGGGATGTTTATATATAATATATAAAATGTGGGTGCATGTGATTATATATATGCTATATATATTTGATAGTGGTTTTTGGTGGAGGGAGTAGTCAGGATGGTGTAGTATAGGTATTATTTATATATATGCAATGCTTGAAAATTGACAGGGAGGAGTACATTTATTATTATTATATATATATATTTAGGTTTTCAACATGTGTGGATTATATATATAGATAGGTTTTTATAATCTTCCTTTATTCTGATTGGTTGGGGAATTGACAATTGCTAGCATGATTTTTCCAACCTAGACATTCATTGGCCAACTCTTTGAAAATGTGTACTGATGCGTAGGAAACGTGAAGTGTTGTTGTTCATCCGTAAATAATTGTTGCGTCTGTTTCTTAACAGTACCCCTTCCATTCTCCTATAAATAGAAGCTCATTCCTTCATTATTTCTTACGAATTCACTGAAACTCTAGAGAGAGAATAATTATAGAGAAACTATAGAAAAGTATTCTGCTACTTAACTACTCTTATATTCAGTTTCTTTTACGGTAAGGGGTATTATTTTTTTTGTATTCATGAAGAGAACTTCTGTTATTTCATTATTTATTATTCTGTTTGAATAACCTGTATACGCGGGCTACCCTATACTTGGTGAAATTCTTCTGTTATTCCATTCTTTATTATTCTGTCGGAATATCCTGTCTATGCGTTTTACGCCGGACCTGGTTCCATTATTTATTATTCTGTCGGAATATCCTGTCTGTGCGTTTACGCCGGACCTGGTTCTATTATTTAGTATTCTGTCGGAATATCCTGTCTGTGTGTTTTACACCGGACCTGGTTCCGTCTTTATTATTCTGTTAGAACATCCTGTCGGTGCAAATTTTGCCTGACCTGGTTCCGTTATTATTATTCTGATGGAATAACCTATCTATGCAAAGTACTGAATGCATGGTGATTTCTTTTGTTATTCCATTCTTTTTTATACTCAGTTGGTTAAAGTTTTGACTTCTATATTCCATGAAATTAGTAGAATATCCTTGATATTTGCGCTTCATCCAGTATCTTTTCATGAAAATATTCTTCTGATCATTCTTAAATTTTACTCCACAAAGCGGTATCATGTTGACAATTTGGACGTTATTAGTTCCTAGACAAATTAATTTTTGAACTTGTTTTATTGAATTCTTATATCATTGTCATCATCCTCACGTTTATATTTTTGAAAGTCATCTGTGGCCTGTAGTGCATAGATGGACTTGGTATGATTATGACCAGGGATTATTCGGTATAATCATGACCATAATGTTACAAATGATGTGGTAAAAGTCCTCATTGGCCCGTAGTGCATTGATGGACAGTTGTTGGCATAATCATGACCATTGATAAATACACAAATATCCTTGGCCCGTAGTGCATGGAATTTGTGGCCGTGACCCTAAAGAATATCCTTGGCCGTAGTGCAGGGATGGTGTGAATTACTTATTAAGCTGAGTCTCAGCGATAAAAGTGATGAAAAACTTTTTAAATCATAAAAGATAGTAGATTTTATTCTCTACTTGACTCTTTTAATGGATTGCTTGTTCCACTGCAGTTAAACTTGATGTCTATTATATTTTATCAGTTTAACATTGTTGAAGACTAATGATAATTTATTTTGCATTATCTTAGTCATAATATTTCTTGTTGGGCTAGTTGAGCTCACCCTTTCTTTCACTGTTCTCTTCAGAAAATGAGAATATAGCTGGGACGAGTCGGGAAACGGAGTGAAGGACCAGATGATAGCATTAGTAGTCCTCACTATTCTATGTAATAGTGTGATAATAATTGTAATGAGGACTCCTTTTGAGTATGGATACTCTTTAGAAGATAATATTTGTATTCAAACTCACAGTTTATGTTCTATCGTATTGTACACGACAGTTGTATTATTAAGTTGTATTTGAATTCTGTACCATGTATCTGGTGACTCAAGATGGGTGATGTATACCAAATTTTGGGGGCGTCACAAGATATTTTTATCCTCTATTGTTAACCGTGTAATCGCCTGTACTGACTCTCACGCCGGAGCTATCCCCCGACGGTCAAGCCGTCAAGCTTTTGGTGTTGACTGTGTTTATTGTGCAGGATTATAACGTCTTACGTGATTGGGACGTGGGAGAAGATCTTGGCATTAACATTGGATGTTGGGTCATAATACTTTAGACATGTTGGGTAGGTCTTGAAAGTAGTGGGCGGGCCGACCCAATGGTTGGATAATATCTTTATCTGGGGCCTATGGAGTATTGGGCCGGATAGTGGGCTGAACCGTTTGTTGAGTATGGTTCCACTTGGGCTTTGACCGGTGGTAATTATGGGGATAGAACTTTGACTGTCATCTCTGCGTTGTATTTAATGAGTATTGGACAGGGCTTTGTCGGCTGCAAGCTGTGGGCCAGGGGAGGTCAGTGGCATATAAAAGCAAGGAACTCACACATGAAGAAAAAGGTAACTGATATTTTATCTCTCTCTAGACACTAGATATTTTTATCCTCCATTGTTAACCTTGTGATCGCTTGTACTGACTCTCACGCCGGAGCTATCCCCCGACGGTCAAGCCGTCAAGCTTTTGGTGTTGACTGTGTTTATTGTGCAGGATCATAACGTCTTACGTGATTGGGACGTGGGAGAAGAACTTGGCGTTAACATTGGCGCTAGAAGGAGGGATGTTCTAGTGTTCTTGAAGTTTTCAATCACAATTTGTAGCTGCTCTACGTCGGAATCCATGGTGAAGAGTAGAACAGTTACTTCTGAAGTATAGCTAATGGCTATGACTTTGTCTACACAACGAGTATCTGTCAAGGATTGATTGGGTCCTTCAGAGAGTGCTCATAGTAGTACTGCTTCCAAGCAGGTTTCTGAGGGTTCTCGTTTGAGAGCCCAAGGTGATGCTAGAAAAAGATTAATTTTTGCTGCCGAGAGAAGACCTGACCATGGTCGAAAAAGGGTAGAAGGCATACTGCTTAGAACCCTATACCGAGGTGATCAGACTTACAAACCGATCAAATTGGAAAGATGTCTACACTTTAAAGACATGTCTCGAGGTCGTCCTCGGGATCGAAACAGATGTAGATGAAGACCCAACAGTCATTTTCCTAATTGACCGAAGAGGGTACTCTGCCCTATTGGTTCTCGGGATTATGGTAGAAGCAGATATAGATGAAGACCCAACAACCATTCTCCTAACTGACCGAGGAGGGCACTCTACCCTATCAGTTCTCGGGAGCATGGTCGGAGCAGATGAAGAAGATGATCTAGAGAGTATACACATGAGAATTCAAAGAAGGTACACCGCCTTGACTATTCTCAGCACAGTGATAGAATTCTCCATCGAAGCATATCCAGAAGTCACACTCCTGAGAATCTACTGAGGGCACTCGTCCTCGGAGAATTCCGTCTAAAGCTGCAGGTTCGGACAGAAAAGATCGGACCGTTTAGAAGATGTTTGGCGATCTTTGATACGTGGAAAGGGCCGAGGAATGCTAAGACGTTCCAATATACTTCAGAATTTGAAGACGCCTTTCAGGGAAAATGACCTATTTTTCTTCGGTGCCTTTGTTGGTGAATCCCGCTCCCACTGAAACATTGTACTTGTATTTGGCATCTAGTTCGTTGGCTTTGGGAGTAGTTTTGGTGCGTGAAGTTGGGGGTAAGAAGCACCCGGTTTACTATGTAAGCCGTGTCCTTAGGGATGAAGAAATAAGACGACGATAGTTATGGAGAAGCTGAAGAGTCCGACAAAACCATTGCAGTGCTTCGGCAGAATCAGAATTTGTGGGCGCTGTTTACAGACGGGTATTCTACTTTGGACTCATCTCCAACTATTGAGGAATTTTGGGTGCCGTCCGAAGCTGCAGATGTTCTTCGGAGGGTTCATGTGGGTATTTATGTCAGCTAAATAGTTCGATCCCACATCAGCCACCAAAAGGCTATATTCGATTTTATCTCCTATACCTCTTGCTGTCTGGGGGGTAGTCATACTGGGTCCATTGCCTAGGGGTCAAGTTAACAGACGCCAGTTGTGAGACCCCAGATTTTATAAATAAAGGTTTAAATTTCTCAAAATATTTTTTTTGAATATTATGGTGTGGATATGATATAATATTATAGTTGTGGGTATTATTTATAAATTTTGTAAAGTATGCAAGTTGTTGTATAATATTCGATTGGTCAGAGAATATTCTTTTTATTGGGAAATATTTGTACAACGACGCAATCATTGGTGGACCCCACAACGAAATTATTGTCTGATTGAGAAAACGACAAAAATAGTTTATAAAAATAACAGCGGAAGTTTTACCGTTAATTCTGTTGAACTACTCGGTAGTAAAATTACAGTAATACGCGTGGTTGCATAATAACACACGGTATTGATTATTGATGCTTACGTGAGAAGTCATTCAGTTTTGTTCAATTATTGCTATAGCAATTGTTGCATAGTATCTCACGTAATTTGATTCAATTATTGTCGATATCTTATATATTGTTAAAATCAATAATTGAGACGACAAAGTTATTAATATTATTATTTACAATATTAACGATGTCTAGAAGTTTTGTCAAGGGGAGTTTGGTCACCTAATTGCGCGCCAATAGGGAGAAATCCTTATTGGAAAGTCCCCTCTTTTCTGGGAACGACCTGGTCGATTAATATTGTGAATTATAATAAAGATGATAAATGTTGTTAAAATTATTAAGGTGATTTTTATGAAGTTTGCTTATTTTATGGATTCCTATTTACCCATTTTTCAAAATAATCGGTAGAAAATTATTTAAATGTGGGGCCCACATGAGGGGGCCACATGTGTTGGAAAATAATTTTGAAAATGGAAGAGTATACATATGGAAGTATATGTATGTATTGAGTATATAGTGGGAGAAAGTGATATGTGAAAGTGATAGGTGTGTAATGTGTGTGTGAGTGGAAAATGGTGAAAAAGTGGTAGTGTGATAGTGATGTGTAAGAGTGTAGTGAAATTGATTTTTGGGTGGGTGGGGGATTGATGTTGGTTATGGGGGAGAAAAATTAAGTGGTGTATATAAAATATTGATATATATAAGTTGAAAGCATGTGTTTATATATATATATATATATATATATATATATATATATATGTCTTATATTTTAATTTTGCTTGCATCCTATTGGTTAGTGGATTGAATTTTTGCATTAGTGTGATATCAAAACATTGATACGTATATCTGCAGAATTATTTCATCCATGAACATTGCCCTTCCATTCTCCTATAAATAGAAGCTCATTCCTTTATTATTTCTTACGAATTCACTGAAACTCTAGATAGAGAAAATTATAGAGAGAAAGAAGAAAAGTATTCTGCTACTTCCCTACTCTTATATTCAGTTTCTTTTACAGTAAGGGGTGTTATTCTTTCTTATTCATGAAGATAACTGTTGTTATTCCATTTCTTATTATTCTGTTGGAATAACCTGTATACGCGGTCTACCCAATACTTGGTGACATTCTTCTATTATTCTGTTGGAACATCCTGTCTGTGTGTTTTACACCGGACCAGGTTCCGTTTTTATTATCCTGTTGGAACATCCTGTCGGTGCAAATTTTGCCTGACCTGGTTCCGTTACTATTATTCTGTTGGAATAACCTGTCTATGCAAAGTACCGCATGCATGGTGATTTCTTTTGTTATTCCATTCTTTATTATACTCAGTTGGTTAAAGTTTTGACTTCTATACTCCATAAAATTAGTAGAATATCCTTGATAATTGCGCTTCATCCAGTATCTTTTCATGGAAATATTCTTCTGAGCATTCTTGAATTTTACTGCACAAAGCAGTATCATGTTGACAACTTGGACGTTATTAGTTCCTGAATAAATTAATTCTTGAACTTATTTTATTGAATTCTTATATCATTGTCATCATCCTCATATTTATATTTTGTTGAAAGTCATCTGTGGCCTGTAGTGCATAGATGGACTTGGTATGATTATGACCAGGGATTATTCGGTGTAATCATGACCGTAATGTTACAAATGGTGTGGAAAAAGTCCTCATTGGCTCGTAGTGCATTGATGGACAGTTTTTGGTATGATTATGGCTATGGATTCTCTTTGGCCGTAGTGCAAAGATGAATTGTTTTATGGCATGATCAGGATCGTTGATGAAAACATGATTATCTTTAGCCGTAGTGCATGGATAATTCGTGGTCGTGATACTAAAGAATATCCTTGGCCGTAGTGCAGGGGTGATTCGATGATGTAGATTATATTTAGCTGAGTCCCAGCGATAAAAGTGATGAAAAACTTTTTAAATCATAAAAGATAGTAGATTTTATTCTCTACTTGACTCTTTTAATGGATTACTTTTTCCGCTGCAGTTGTTGATCTAAAACTTGTTGTCTATTATATTTTATCAGATTTTTTCCTGTTGAAGACTAATGATAATTTGTTATACATTATCTTAGTCATAATATTTCTTACTGGGCTAGTTGAGCTCACCCTTTCTTTCACTGTTCTCTTTAGGAAATGAGAATATAGCTGGGACTAGTCGGGGAATAGATTGACGGTCTAGATGGTTGCATTAGTAGTCCTCACTATTCTGTGAAATAGTGTGATAATTGTAATGAGGACTCCTTTTGAGTTTTTATACTCTCTAGTAGACAATATTTGTATTCAAACTCACAGTATACGTGTTGTCGTATTCTGCACGACAATTGTATTACTGAAGTTGTATTTATTTTTGTACCATGTATTTGGCGACTCAGAATGGGTGTTGTATACCTATTTTGGGGGCGTCAAAGTTGGTATCAAAGCTTAGGGATATGATCCCTGGCTAGGATGTGAGAATAGAACTAGGAGGGGGGAGACGGAGAATTCCTTCGCTAGTATGACCTACGTAAGTTTATTTGGTATTTAATTGGTCGGTCAGAATATAGGGATAATATGTTACATGTCAATTAACCTTTTTTTTGTGGCAGTATCTGAAAATGACATCCGAAAATGTTGAGAATATCAATGGAGCACAGGAGACCGTTGATTCTCCACAAATCAATAATCAGGACAATGTGCAACAGGATGACGATAATCCTCCTGTAAACAACAACACTGATCAATTGACGAATGACGGTACGTTTAGGAGCTTTTTAGAATTCATGCAATATCAGGCGAAGGCGGCTCCTATTCATAATACAGGAGGAAACAATGGCAACCCACGGTTGGTCACCGCTAAGCAATTCAAGGAGCTGGGACCACCGGAGTTTTTAGGAAAGCCAGAACCACTTAAGGCGGAGACATGGTTAAAGCAGATCACCAAGATATTTGATGTCTTGAGATGCTCCGAGGAGCAAAAGGTTCCCTTTGCCACCTTTATGTTGCGTGAAGAGGTAGATCACTAGTGGGAATCTGTAAAACGTATCCAGCCTGACGCACTCAAGATGTCTTGGGAGAAGTTCCAATCAACGACAAGTACTTTCCCGAAAGTATTCGTCACATGAAGGAGGTGGAATTTATCAAGTTCGAGCAAAACAACATGACCGTGTCGCAGTACGAAGCCATGTTTGCCGAGTTGTCCCGATTTGCGTCCCACTTGGTTGATAATGAAGAGAGAATGACGCGGATGTCTTTAAGAGGTTTGAAGCCGGAGATACGTCAATATCTTATTTCTCATAAACTGTGTTTGTATTCAGATGTTGTAAATAGGGCTCAGTTAGTGGAGCGCGATAACGAGTCAAAGCAACCAAAAGAGAGCAGCCGAAAAATGATAATACCGGTGATAACAGTTATCAAGGCGGTGACAATAAGCATAGAGGGAATCAACATGCCAGAAATGGTAACCACTTCGGTGGTAATCATGGTCAAAACAATACGAATGGACATTTCAAGAAGAAGAGATTCAACAATGATGAAAAGACGTCAGCACCAGCACCCGTTGTTAAGGAAGGAGAACGACCACCTATCATATGCTTTAAATGCGGAGGGGAGGGACACATCAGTCCAAACTGCGCGATGCCGTCCAAAGCATGTTATAATTATGGAAAAGAAGGTCACTTAACTCGATTTTATCGTTCACCGAAGACAAGTTCAGCTAAGATGGTGGCACCAAAGGCCGTCCCAGAAAAGTCAAAGCAGGTAGTTTAAGAGAGAGCATTTTTTTTCGTGACGAGGAACCTGAATAAAATTATTACGGGTATGTTAGTCATAAACTCTTGTGAAGTCTATATCGTGTTAGATACCAGTTCTACTCACTTTTTTATTGCACCTAGTTGTGTTCAATGTTTAAAGTTAACTCTGGAGAAGTTAGACTTTGATATATCTGTTTAAACTCAGTTGGGAGAAACCTTCGTTAACTCCACTATTTATAAATCTTGTTTGATTCAGATCGATACTTTCACGTTACCTGTTGATCTTATCTCTTTGAAAATACTTTCCTTTGATGTGATTTTTGGAAATGATTGGTTAACTACTCATTATGTTTTTTGTAAGGTTGTTAGCTTTCATATTCCTAACCAACCTGTTATGCGAATTCAAGCAACCAAACCACTAAAGTCAATTATTGTCATATCAAGCCATAAGTAAAGAGCCCCGGTCCTTTCGTTGTTGACTTTCTTGTGTGGAATGCACCGAAGCCAGACTTTCTGTAGGCGACGTCGTGAATGACGATGGCAAGTTGATAAGTATCAATGTGACGTGCTATCCAAGTCTTGGATGAGGGTCACAGTTTTGAGCGATATTTCTATTATTAATAAAGTTCCTGACGTATTCTTGAAGACTTCTTAGCCTACCCCAGAGCGTGAAATCAAATTTTGTATTGACCCCAGTACAAATCCCATTTCTTAAATCCTCAAATATTTCTTCAACTAAAACGAACGTATTATGCGCCAAAGACGTTGGCTCGAGCTGTTGAAGATTACGATCGTACCACTCAATATCATTGTGGAAGTGCGAACGTAGTAGCTGACGCGTTGAGTAGAAGATCGTATGCGACTGCGATGTTGTTAACACAAAGACCCATTTTGTATAACTTACAAATGATGAAGATAGAGTTAAAGACTCTAAGAACTCACGTGAAGATAACGAATATACGATTATAATCGACTTTAATCGATAAAGTTAAAGCCGGTCAAGCTACATACTCAGAGCTGATGAACGTGAAGAAGAAGGTTCAAGAGGGCGTTATTCTAGAAGCAAGAATCGACGAAGAGAGAAAATCACAACCCTCGATTTAATTGGCCCATTTGAAATCCTCGATCAAGTAGGAACTGTGGCTTATAAACTCATTTTACCGCCAAGTATGTCACGTGTTCATAACGTTTTTAACGTATCGATGATACGTAAATATGTGGATGACCCGAACCACATTATTGATTTAAAATCGGACGAGATAGCGGATGATTTAACGTATGCAGATGTACCTGTTAAAATCCTGGAATATATTCTACGCTTAAAGGTTATACCTCAAGAGTTAGAATCTGACGAAGTGTCCTCATCTGTTCGGCATACTAGGTACGTACGTAAATTTTGAGGGCAAAATTCTATAAGGAGGGGAGATTGTGAGACCCCAGATTTTATGAATAAAGGGTTAAATTTCTCAAAATATTTTTTTTGAATATTATGGTGTGAATTTGATATAATGTTATAGTTGTGGGTAGTATTTATAAATTTTGCAAAGTATGCAAGTTGTTGTATAATATTCGATTGGTCGGGGAATATTCTTTTTGTTGGGGAATATTCGTACAACGGCGCAATCATTGGTGGACCCCACAACAGAATTATTGTCTGATTGAGAAAACGACAAAAATAGTTTATAAAAATAACGGCGGAAGTTTTACCATTAATACTGTTGAACTACTCGGTAGTAAAAGTACAGTAATACGCGTGGTTGCATAATAACACACGGTATTGATTATTGATGCTTACGTGAGAAGTCATTCAGTTTTGTTCAATTATTGCTATAGTAATTGTTGCATAGTATCTCACGTTATTTGATTCAATTATTATCGATGTTTTATATATTGTTAAAATCAATAATTGAGACGACAAAGTTATTAATATTATTATTACAATATTAATGATGTCTAGAAGTTTTGTCAAGGAGAAGTTTGGTCACCTAATTGCGCCCCAATAGGAAGAAATCCTTATTGGAAAGCCCCCTCTTTCCTGGGAACGACCTGGTCGATTAATATTGTGAATTATAATAAAGATGATAAATGTTGTTAAAATTATTAAGGTGCTTTTTATGAAGTTTGCTTATTTTATGGATTCCTATTTACCCATTTTTCAAAATAATTGGTAGAAAATTATTTAAAGGTGGGGCCCACATGTGGGGCCCATAGGTGTTAGAAAATGATTTTGAAAATGGAAGAGTATACGTATGGAAGTATATGTATGTATTGAGTATATAGTGGGAGAAAGTGATATGTGAAAGTGATAGATGTGTGATGTGTGTGTGAGTGGAAAATGGTGGAAAAGTGGTAGTGTGATAGTGATGTGTAAGAGTGTAGTGAAATTGATTTTTGGGTGGGTGGGGGATTGATGTTGGTTATGGGGGAGAAAAATTAAGTGGTGTATATATAATATTGATATATATATAAGTTGAAAGCATGTGTTTATATATATATATATATATATATATATATATATATATATATGTCTTATATTTTAATTTTGCTTGCATCCTATTGGTTGGTGGATTGAATTTTTGCATTAGTGTGATATCAAAACATTGATACGTATATCTGCAGAATTATTTCATCCATGAATAGTGCCCTTCCATTCTCCTATAAATAGAAGCTCATTCCTTCATTATTTCTTACGAATTCACTGAAACTCTAGAGAGAAAAAATTATAGAGAGAAGGAAGAAAAGTATTCTGCTACTTTCCTACTCTTATATTCAGTTTTTTTTACGGTAAGGGTTGTTATTCTTTCTTATTCATGAAGAGAACTGTTGTTATTCCATTTCTTATTATTCCGTTGGAATAACCTGTATACGCGGTCTACCCTATACTTGGTGACATTCTTCTATTATTCTGTTAGAACATCTTGTCTGTGTGTTTTACACCGGACCTGGTTCCGTCTTTATTATTATTCTGTTGGAACATCCTGTCTGTAAAACCCCGAATTTTATGAAATAAAAGTATTCAATTTTTCTTATAATTACTATTTAGTAAATGATTAAATTGATAAATGTTAAAGCTAAGGGTGATATATGAATTTTTTTTCTCGAAATACACAAGTGGTTATAAAATATTCATTGTTGTCGGGGAATATTCGTTTGATCGTGGAATATTCTTACTGTCGGGGAATATTCATACGACGGCACAGCCTTTTGTGGGCCCCATAACGGAAAGCGATTGGATGAAGAAAACGACAAGAGTAAGTTATTTATAAATAACGGCGTAGTTGTTACCGTTAACACTGTTGGAATACCCGGTGGTTAAAACACAGTAATACGCGTTGTTGCACAGTAGCTCACGGTATTGCACCAATTATTGATTTTTACGTAAGAAGGCATTACTCAATAATGTTACAGTAATTACTGTTCAGTATTTTATTTTATTGATTCAATAATTGCTGCGTTGATATTTTATATTACTGTTGTTTTAATAATTGTCACTACATAATATTTTCTATTATCGGAGCAATAATTCATATTATCTGAATAATATTATTAGATAACATTATTGGCAATGTCTAGAAAGTTCTGTCTAAGGAGAGGTTTGGTCATCTAATTGCGCGCCAGTAAGGAAGAGATCCTTATTGGAAAGCCCCCTCTTTCCTGGGAACGGCCTGGTTGCCAGTACTGTGGTTCTGTAATATTATTTGTGTATAATTAATTATTAATTTATATGATGAGGAAAATATTGATTTTATGTGGATATAGATGGAGAAAATTTTTATGTGACAATTGTTGTAAATAAATATTTTATCTTTTTCTGATAAAATAATTCATTTAAATATATTATTTTAATAATGGTGATATTTTTACAAAGAATGTGGGATATATGAATAAATGAGGAGGAAGAGTATTTTTGTTGGATTAAATGATTAACACATGTTTTGTGTGTTGGTGGACACAATTCTTGACCGAAAATTTATTATTGACTGTAAAATTATCCGTTTGTGGATTTCGGTCAATTTCTGTTTGGAATTTAAAAAAACTTTCTTCTGCAAAGTTGTAGAGAATTGAATTTCCTATAAAAACTCGCAAGATTCGAATTTTCTGATAAAAGGGCTATTTATTATGAATTATTGAAGTTCTGAAGTTCCGAAATTATTGATTTTTAGAAGTTTTAATTATTTTTATTAAGAAAAACGTTTTTTCTTACTTTTTCTAGAAGGTTAGCATGTGTTTATGGCTGAATTCAAGTATATAGAGGTGGGCTTGAATATTTTATAATTATATTATTATTATATTCAATTTTCTGCTTTGGTGTTCTAAGCATTTTCCTATAAATAGGGTGCTTAGGTTAGAATTGAAAATCACACCAGAAACTGAAGTTTTCTCTCTATTTTTCTCTCTATATATCGAGCGTATTCTTATGAGTATTTTGATATCTTGAGTGTTGCTATACGGTGCAAGTTCATTCAGCGTTATTCGAGTCAGAAGTACTGCGCTTTTGAGGTAAGAGATAGTAAGGGATAGTAAGGATAGTAAGGGATGTTATTTCTTCTTAAATGATATTATTTTCTTCAATATCATTATGCCGAAGTATTGATCTGAATTTTTATCAAATTTGGAACTTTTCATGTCGGGGTTACTATTCATGAGTTACTATTCACGAGTTACTATTCATGACAAAATTGGTTTCTTTTTCTAACCAAATTATAGTTGATTTATTAATATTACTCTTGAGATTAAAACTATATGTTGATCATATTATTTTTATTATCATATATAACATTTTTATAACTCTGATGTTGAATTTCTCTTTCACTTGAGTGTAAAGATGAGTAAATTATTGGTATGATCGTGACTGAGGAATATCTTTAGCATGTAGTGCAAAGATGAATTGTTAACTGGTATGATCATGACCATTGAATTTATAATTGAATATCTTTAGCTTAAGTGTAAAGATGAAATGATTAACATGGTTATAATTATTGTTTATATAAATTCTGAAATAATTATATATTTCTTTGAGATGTGAATATATTTGGCCTGTAGTGCAAATATGAACTGTTGAAGAATATCTTTGGCCTGTAGTGCAAAGATGAATTATTGATGAATATCTTTGGCCTGTAGTGCAAAGATGAACTGTTGATGAATATCTTTAGCCTGTAGTGCAAAGATGAATTAGTGATGAATATCTTTGGCCTGTAGTGCGAAGATGAACTGATATTGAATATCTTTGGCCCGTAGTGCAAAGATGGTTTGTTGATGAATATCTTTGGCCTGTAGTGCAAAGATGAATTTATTAGTATGATTATGAACAGGAACTGTGATTTGGTATAATCATGATCTTTGATGTTTCAGGTAAAGACAGGTGATGAAAATTATCTTCGTCCTGAATGCGAAGAGAAATTTAGAACTACAATTATGATTATGAGTTATTTATATGATTGTGGACAGGAATTGTTGATTGATGTTACAGGGATAAAACATTGTTGGTGAACTTTTAACATGGAGAAGATAATAGACTTTGTAGTCTATTTGACTCTTCTAATGGATTGCTCGTTCCGCTGCAACTATGATTGAAATTTTTATCATCTACCATATGTTCTAAATCTCTGATTTAATTCTATTGAAGGCTATTGATAATTTAATTATCTTTAGTCATGATATTCTTTACTGAGCTAGTTGTGCTCACCCTTTTGCTTCACAATTCCTTTCAGGTAATAAGAGTGTAGCTGGGTCGAGCGAGGGTAACAGAAAAATAGAACGGTGGTCTCTAGCTGTGGAGGTTCTTCCGAAGCAGTATAGAAAAGTTCATTCAGTAGTTATATTTGGTGAATCATCTAGGGTGAAGCGAACCCAACGTTGGAAGGATGTTTTGCCACTATCATAAAAGATGTCTAACGACACACAACCTCGTGTCATCATAAGACATGGTTGTGCATATTCACTTGTCGAGTATATCTACGAGCACTACCTATATAATCTTGGTGTTTGTTTGAAGTATAATTCTCAGTTAGGGACAGTGGAGATAATGATATGTCAAGAGAAGACTCACCATTGGGAAGAATATGATAGTAAACTTCTCATTTTTCTTTGGGGTCTATTGGGTCAACCAAGGATAATTCTGTGGCCATATGATATCTATCATAACCTAGATGCATGGCTTCCCATGTATGAAGGTTTCCTTGAGCACTTCCCAAAGATTCTAATTTCTAAAACAGTTTTTGACTATACTTTTATGTAAGGTGTCATTGTGAGGTGCTGTCCACGGTTGGGACATGAGACACATTTGGTATATATTTGTATCCAAACTCACAACATATGTGTTGTTGTATTTTGCACGACAATTGTTGTAATAAAGTTGTAGTTATTTTCTGTACCATGTATTTGGCGACTCAAAATGGGTTGGATGGAATGGACCTATTTTGGGGGCGTTACACTGTCTGTGTGTTTTACACCGGACCTGGTTCCGTTTTTATTATTCTGTTGGAACATCCTGTCGGTGCAAATTTTGCCTGACCTGGTTCCGTTATTATTATTCTGTTGGAATAACCTGTCTATGCAAAGTACCGCATGCATGGTGATTTCTTTTGTTATTCCATTCTTTATTATACTCAGTTGGTTAAAGTTTTGACTTCTATACTCCATAAAATTAGTAGAATATCCTTGATAATTGCGCTTCATCCAGTATCTTTTCATGGAAATATTCTTCTGAGCATTCTTGAATTTTACTGCACAAAGCAGTATCATGTTGACAACTTGGACGTTATTAGTTCCTGAATAAATTAATTCTTGAACTTATTTTATTGAATTCTTATATCATTGTCATCATCCTCATTTTATATTTTGTTGAAAGTCATCTGTGGCCTGTAGTGCATAGATGGACTTGGTATGATTATGACCAGGGATTATTCGGTGTAATCATGACCGTAATGTTACAAATGGTGTGGAAAAAGTCCTCATTGGCCCGTAGTGCATTGATGGACAGTTTTTGGTATGATTATGGCTATGGATTCTCTTTGGCCGTAGTGCAAAGATGAATTGTTTTATGGCATGATCAGGATCGTTGATGAAAACATGATTATCTTTAGCCGTAGTGCATGGATAATTCGTGGTCGTGATACTAAAGAATATCCTTGGCCGTAGTGCAGGGGTGATTCGATGATGTAGATTATATTTAGCTGAGTCCCAGCGATAAAAGTGATGAAAAACTTTTTAAATCATAAAAGATAGTAGATTTTATTCTCTACTTGACTCTTTTAATGGATTACTTTTTCCGCTGCAGTTGTTGATCTAAAACTTGTTGTCTATTATATTTTATCAGATTTTTTCCTGTTGAAGACTAATGATAATTTGTTATACATTATCTTAGTCATAATATTTCTTACTGGGCTAGTTGAGCTCACCCTTTCTTTCACTGTTCTCTTTAGGAAATGAGAATATAGCTGGGACTAGTCGGGGAATAGATTGACGGTCTAGATGGTTGCATTAGTAGTCCTCACTATTCTGTGAAATAGTGTGATAATTGTAATGAGGACTCCTTTTGAGTTTTTATACTCTCTAGTAGACAATATTTGTATTCAAACTCACAGTATACGTGTTGTCGTATTCTGCACGACAATTGTATTACTGAAGTTGTATTTATTTTTGTACCATGTATTTGGCGACTCAGAATGGGTGTTGTATACCTATTTTGGGGGTGTCACACCAGTTCTTGGGATCGAAATTTGAAGCATTCATGAAGGACTTCGGCAGCTCATGCATAGTCTGGCGGGGTCGGACAGATTCCACATCGGCGTTAGGAGGTTCGGGTGGACTCGCTGGCCATTCGATGGTAGCCTTTTCGGCAGGTGGTCCTTATGAATTTGTCAGGCCCTTCGTGGTAGGCAAACTTCATCGGTGTTAGGAGGTTCGGGAAGACTCGCTGGCCATTCGATGGTAGCCTTTTCGACAGGTGGACCTTATGAATTTGTCAGGCCCTTCGTGGTCGGCAAACTTCATCGGTGTAAGGATGTTCGGGTGGACTCGCTGGCCATTCGATGGTAGCCTTTTCGGCAGGTGGTCCTTATGAATTTGTCAGGCCCTTCGTGGTAGGCAAACTTCATCGATGTTAGGAGGTTCGGGTGGACTCGCTGGCCATTCGATGGTAGCCTTTTCGACAGGTGGTCTTTATGAATTTGTCAGGCCCTTCGTGGTAGGCAAACTTCATCGGTGTTAGGAGGTTCGGGTGGACTCGTTGGCCATTCAATGGTAGCCTTATTGGCAGGTCATCCTTTAGACTTTGTCAGGCTCTTCGTGGTAGGCAAATGTCATCCTTTAGACTTTGTCAAGCCCTTCGTGGTAGGCAAATGTCATCCTTTAGACTTCGTCAGGACCTTCGTGGTAGGCAAATGTCATCATGTGGGTTTGTTAGGCCCTTCGTGGTAAACAAATTCCCTATAAAGATGATCTACCTCACACTTTGGTAACGAATAAGTATTGCATTACTTTATTACCTAATTTTTAAGTGTTGAGTTC
Organism: Panax notoginseng; assembly: GCA_016801055.1. Lineage (NCBI taxonomy): Eukaryota > Viridiplantae > Streptophyta > Magnoliopsida > Apiales > Araliaceae > Panax > Panax notoginseng. The sequence continues at coordinate 171,979,897 of CM029023.1, read as the reverse complement.
TGGTCGCATTATACCTTGATCTTATCTATTATATGACTTGCTTAGTTATTGACTAACAGTTTAAGATTATACATTTTTCAAATTGATTGATGATGAATTATTGACAAGAAATGGTCAAAGGTGTAATAAGGACAAGAATTTGTTAATCATTTCATTGATATCTAACTGTTTACAAAGGAGATATGCCTTTTCAGGGAGTCCTAAAGCTTCGGATGATATCTTTAAGCTTCTTTATTGTCCTCGCTGTCCGAAGAGTCGAGGAGAGCCGAGTTTAATTTGGCTATTACAAGTTTGACTTTGTATTTACTTCGGCAGACCTCGTACCCTTCAGAGTACACGTGGACAACTTTATTGTTCAGATCGGTGGACTTCCTGTAATTTGCTTTAATCTCCTTGCGAAGCTGATCAGATGATAGCCATGGGCCCAAATCCCTGAGAGCCCGGAGTTCTCGAAGTTCCTTTTCAAGCTTTTGACGATAGGCCATTTGCTTTGCTTCTTTAGCTTGGATATCCTTATTTTGCTTCGACAGGACTGAGTTGGATTGGGCCAGATCTTCTATCTTCGTCGTCAAAATTTCGTTTTTCTTCAAAAAATCGACATTTATATCAGTGATAACTTGATGAGTGGCCCTAGACGTCTTCAAATCTTCTTTGGTTTGAGCAAGATCTTTTCGAAGGCACTCATTGTTGAGGAGAGCCATTTCAAGATTGCTTCTCTCTTTCGCCAAAGCAGACTTAACTGTGCCATTTTCTCTTCGAGTGGTTTTCTCTTCGGCTTCGACCTCTTGGTATTTGGGACGGAGGTGTCCGAAGACAGCGTTTGCCTGCAGATGATCAATGTCCATTATGGAATTGTTGCCGAATCGATGGTCATCAGTATCACGAACGAAAGAGTTGTAGAGCTGAAAAGGGAAATTCTCATTGAATTCTGGCCAGAGAGTGGGGGATCCCATGGCTTCGGGCCTAGATTCCGAAGAGTCTGGTTTTCTTTTGTGATCATGTTTGGGTGTTCGCTTTCTTTGTTCTTCGGGTTCTTCGTCAGAAATAATAATTTCAACCGGAATGACCGGTCGAAAATCGGCTTCTGCATGAGGTATTTGTGGTTCTTCGGCGGCTGGAGGGGTTATTTGGATTTTTCTCTTTTTGGCACGAAGGACTCGGGTTCGTTCATCAAGGGGCATGTCGAGGAGGCACTCGTTGTATATCTGTGTAAGGGGGTGTTTGGGTTTTCGGCCAGCTTGCTTTCTTTGGCAAGGCTGGCTTGTCCCTTCGATGGGAATTGATTCGGTAGCTTGAGCTTTGGTAGTTGAAGTCACTTCAGTTGGTACTTCTGTAGAGGTCGGCGAAGATGAACCCGAAAAGAAATCTATCTGGATCCCTTCGGTCATTCGACGTCGGTTGGACCGAGGACCTTTATACTCTTTCATTAAACATCCTGTTTAATAAAAGACTAGGGGGCAATGTTGGATCATAATACTTTAGACATGTTGGGTAGGTCTTGAAAGTAGTGGGCCGGTTTATTGGGCCGACCCAATGGGTGGATAATATCTTTATTTGGGGCCTATGGAGTATTGGGCCGGATAGTGGGCTGAACCGTTTGTTGAGTATGGTTCCACTTGGGCTTTGACCGGTGGTGATTATGGGGATAGAACTTTGACTGTCATCTCTGCGTTGTATTTAATGAGGATTGGACAGGGGTTAGTCGGCTGCAGGTTGTGGGCCAGGGGAGGTCAGTGGCATATAAAAGCAAGGAACTCACACATGAAGAAAAAAGTAACTGATATTTTATCTCTCTCTAGACACTAGATATTTTTATCCTCCATTGTTAACCTTGTGATCGCCTGTACTGACTCTCACGCCGGAGCTATCCCCCGACGGTCAAGCCATCAACCTTTTGGTGTTGACTGTGTTTATTGTACAGGATCATAACATCTTACGTGATTGGGACGTGGGAGAAGATCTTAGCGTTAAGAGTAAGTATGTGCAATCATATATATGGAGGAAATTGTTGTCGTTGTTGAGTTAACTTTTGTGGGTGTTTTTGTTATAGAAAAGAAAAAAGATTGAGACTTTGATGATTGATTAAGCAATGGATGATATATTTGAAAAAGAGATCACTTGGAGGTAGACTTTAATGGATTTTTCTTTTAATCATTTAATTTGGTAATTCAACTGTAATAGTTCACCTTATTGAAATTAATCGCAATATATATATATATATATATATATATATATATATATATATATATATATATATATATATATATATATGTGAATTATGGTTATGAAATTAACTTTTATATTATAAATTTTTACACCAATCAAAAATGAACTTTTAAAAAAATAGAGTAATATTAAAATTAAATTAACACATTAAATTTATATATAAAAAAGTGATGCATTCATATTAACATACTTAGCTTCATCTTTCAAATAAGAACAAATGTTCCAAATAAAATTTGAGATTTGGATCCCAGTTGAGTACTTACTCGATCAAGCACATCTTGTATGAGCTTTGAATCACACTTCATTTGACGAGAAAGTCGCCATTTTCTTTCTAAAATGGGTTTCTTAATATGAGGAATTTTTTATCTTTTAGAATGTTGTGATTTCATAATATCTTTCATACATATTTGTAACGTCAGAAATATATGATTCGACTTTATAGTCGAAAATATGTCAAATTCTTTCTCAACGGTGCTGATAAGCTCATCTATGGTTTTAGGAGATTCTCTACGCTGTAATGATTGAACGGTACTAAAAAAACCAAGGTCCAAAACATTTAAATATGGGGAGTTTGCAGGTTAGCACATTAAACGAATGTCAAAACCATCTTCTATTACAGCTTGACGAAATTTTGTATCATTGAGATTGACATGTGTTCTTGCATCTTGTTGAATAAAAATTGGATTTTTGGAGTCTCTATTTGGCCATTTCTCTCGAATAGACTGTAGCACATTTTCTATCAAATTAAAATAATCTTGATATATATGTTTTATCCAAATGAGTCGATTACTTTTGTTTCTAATGTTCCAGCGATCCGATTCGCACGACTTCTCTTAATTGCCTCCTTAGACGAAATTAGGAAATATACCATTTTTTCCTGAAAGATTCATTTTCTTGTGCATCGAACCTCAAATGAGCTATAGCAGCTATAAACATAATTTTTCCAATAAATTTTTTGCTTTTACAAGTACACAAATGATTTTCTTCATCTGAAAGAAGATAACAAGTCTTTGATTTTTTTTATCATGTAAATCCACTTCTCATCAATATAAACGACGTTGTACATATCAACAAATGTTGGATATATCATGTGGTAAATTATTTTTCTCAAGCATTGATATACAAAACTGTAATCTCATTCTCTTGTTCTCTTCCTTCAAAAATGGTTTAATAGCATTTGAGTGATGTCTAATGTTACCTAACTTGAGATTTCTGAACAAAGTTATTTTACTAACATTCAAAGCATATGATAGATAATCAAGAGATGCGTAATAACTATAATTCATATCAATCACAACAATGTCGACATCTCAAATACTAAAAAAATCAAGTAAAAACGGGATTGTAAAATAAACAATAACAAACTTATATTTGGATCCAATAATTGAGGATCATTTAAATCGATGTTATAGCCATTAGTGTGCGTCGAAATCTCTCCATTGCTTCTAAGAACATTCAAATTTATATTTAAGTTGATTTCATTCGTCGGAAATTCTTCAATATTTGCCGAAATAGTCAAATCGAATTTTTGTATAGTAACCATAATGTATTATTGTTAAACTAATTAAGCCTATTAATCTTTTTCATGTAATGTCATGAACAATAATACACTTAATTTTATAGAATGAAAAATGGAGGGAAATATAACAAAATAACAAACTAATTCAAAAGTAAAGGCAACATTTTAATTACTTTAAAAAGAGTAAATTTTAACTTCATTTGTATATATGGAGAAGGAAGGTAGGATGATAGAAAAGAAGGGAGATTAAAGTGAGTTTGTTAAGCTGAAAAAAAAATTTCATGAAGAAGAGCAAAAGTTGCCGGCTGGAGTTAAATAACAATAGAACGAAACCAATTACATACTAAAAATAATGAACTCTTACTAATTACAAAAAACAAAAATAATTTAATAATTTGAGTTTAATTTTACACCTGATCATATAATATCATTACTTTCTTTAATAACTGTGGTCTGTGCATTGGCCCCCAACCACAAATAAAACAAAACCGAGGGAGTAGTAAAATTATGGTTCAAATTTCACTCTACTAGTATATCAAATTTCAGCACATCAAATATAATCACAATTATATATCATCAACACAGATTTGAACGGAGTGGAAGAATTTCATAATCATATCATTATTCATCCATTGCCGAATGGGGACTAATCTTCCTTGAACCCAAGAACATGCATGTATCCACTTAATAAAAGTCGAGCAGACATTAAATTAAATTCTGTTCTTCTGTTCTTCTGTTCTTCTGTTCTTCTGTTCTTCTGTTCTTCTTTCTTCCTTTTCCTTTTTAGTAACACAAAAATAAGACTACGAAAATCCGAAACTAGTCAAAACAACCATATTTACATAAAACTTTTAGGTCTTCCACTAAGGGGACGACAAGTTCAAGTGGAGCTGAACTAGGACAAAAGTGTAAAGAATTTTCTACACCAGGAAAATTTCTGGTGGAATTGAACTAGCTGGGTCAACTTGTATTACTTTATCTGTTCATGAGTTAGCTAGATGCATATTCATGAAAAATTAGCAGACACCACTTAACAGTAATAATTTTATATATTAGTCATCATTTCACTTCAAAATTTTCAATGCAGGATACAAAAATTTTATTTATTTATTGAAAAAGTCTCATCCCATTGAACGGTCTCAACTTGTCTCATCCAATCCCATTTCTATATGCGCTTCCTTTTGACACGTGTTCAACAACGGTCGTCTTTGGAAGAGCTATCAACAGAGAATCAAAATTAATTAAAAACAAAAAAGAATGTCTAAAACATGACAATGGCTGCCATTATGATCCATAATGGAGTTTTTATTTTATTAATCTTATTGGGCTTATTAGGCACTGATGTGTATCTAGCTAATTCACCTAACTTTGATAAAGTACTTAAAATTATATGCTTTAGTTTAATATATATATATATATATATATATATATATATATATATATATATATATATATATATTCGTGGTTGAGATACAAAAATTTCTTTCCCAATTTAGAGTACCTAGCAGAGTTCATTTCAAGACTTAGATTATAGGCTGGCTGGCATTACAAAGCAGAAACCAAATCTAATCCTCAAATAAAAAAAAACAACTTGCTCCATTGTTTGCTCACACATAAAAATAAATAAATAAAAACTGCACGTACAAACAATCTGCTCTAATTAAACAAAAAACAAAACCAAAAATCATATATAGTTCTTGAATCAGGATATCTAAATTATCGAAATTTTATGTTCATGCAATGTGATAAAGATATAAAAAGATAACACCAAATCTAGTTGAGAAAATCAAGGAATTTTTACATTCATTTGTATATTCTGTAATTATGTCTTTTTGACTCTTAGATGGTTACTTAATTTGATTTGTTTCGACATTTTCTTTTACTCTTGTAACTTATATATACGTTGAGAAGGGAAGTCATAATTATTCAATTATTCTCCGACTTTAAATCTCATTACTATGTAGTTCATGTCCATGTATATTTGATGAAATTAGACACACAACTAGAGTCAATGTCGCAGTTTATGGGAACATGTACAGAATCCAGTACCTATATATTTGAAGCCATTTCCAGGAATAAATTAAATGTCTCCTGCTATGATGCCTGTAATATATAGCTTGTTAAACTGAATAACCTTTTGCCAGAATATTTATTTTAATATTCAAACAAACTAAAGCACACGGAATTAATTTACGAAGGATACCACCCAGACGTTAATGGCTACAATTATATATTTTTAATTTCCATGTTTCTTGTTCAGTTCAAAACCTAACAAACACGATAACTTGACTACTTAAACAACCACTTTACATACGTGGTCATTGTTTAAATTAAGCCACATAGAAAACTACAGGATAAAACGAATAGTCAGAGCCGGTCCTGGGTTTTCCAAGGTCCAGGGTAAAAAATTTTAAGTGTGCCCTCTTTATACAAATTAAATTAAAAAATAAATAAATTATCAACTAATTATTTTTATTAAAATTATAAGAATTTACAAAAGATAAGGAAGAACACTTTAAAATGTCCTCGAAGCAAAGAATCATCAAATGTACCTACAAAATAAAAATATCAATGAAATCGGTAAAACTAATGAAATACCCACTGTAGTTGGCAAGTTTTACTGATTACACAATTGAACTTTTAATTTTTCAAATTACTCCACTAAACTAATTATTATTTTGAAATTGGGTTATTCCATTAAAAAAATAATCGAACGTTAATTTTTTATTTACAAAACTAATGAATTACCCACTGTAGTTGGCATGCTTTACTGATTACACAATTGAACTTTTAATTTTTCAAATTACCCAATTAAACTAATTAAAAAATGATTGTTTTAAATATTTTTAAAAATAATTATTCTTTTTAGTAAAAAATATTAGAAACTTTAATTTTTTTTTCCATAAAATGAGTAAAGTTTTTTAAAATATAGATTTAAAAAAATTAAAGTTTTATGAAACGTTACTGATTTTTAAAAAAAATCCCTTTTTTCCTTTTGAAAATAAAGTTTATTTTTTTGAATCTATATTTTATAAAATTTTACTCATTTTTTTAAAATATGAAGAATTTTCCAATTTTTTTCTTGAAAATAATACTTAATTATAAAAATTATTAATTTCTTTTTTGAAAAAATTGAATCAATTTTTTTATTTATCATTTACTATTTTTTTATTTTTTATTTCTATTTTTAGTTTTTTTTAAAAAAATTCTAATATTAAGAATGGGTCATTCTGTTAAAAAATTAAGTAGACATTAATATAATTTAAAATCACTTTAATTTGTTTGAATCTATATTTATGAAACTCTACTCATTTTATGAAGAAAAAAAAGTTTCTAATATTTTTTACTTAAAATAATAATAATTTTTTAAAATATTTAAATTAATTATTTTTATTGGTTTGATGCGGTAATTTGAAAAATTAAAAGTTCAATGGTGTAATCAGTAAAATGTGTCAACTATAGTGGGTAATTCATTAGTTTTGTAGATAAAAAATTAACGTCCGTTTATTTTTTTTAACGAAATGACCCAATTTCAAAATAATAATTAGTTTAGTGGTGTAATTTGAAAAATTAAAAGTTCAATGATATAATCAGTAAAACCTACCAACTACAGTGGATATTTCTTTAGTTTTGTCCAATGAAATCTAAACCACAAAACATCATTTAAAATATCTTCTTGTTGCACTTTTAGATGCAAAATTATCAATTATACTATCATATTTAATATTTTTTAACATATCATTTTTAATACATAATATCGTTAATCTTTTTATTATTTTATTTTTTTATACACATAAATACATAAGTTTATAAATATTTTTAGGCCCCTCTCAACTGTGGGCCCTGGGCGGTTGCCCCAGTGGCCCTTGCCCAGGGCCGGCTCTGCGATAGTAGTGTGCTTTCAGACTAAAAAAACGAAAGTATATATATATATATATATATATATATATATATATATATATATATATGGGATTTCATCCGTGGCAAACGTTTGCCTTGAGTACTGTTCAGCAACCGAGATCGTAGCCGTTGATCAATACAATGTGTGGGCAAGGAAATCGCGCCTTGCTAGTTTAGGGTTTCGTGTTGGCTGAGGAGGAGAGAAATCCACGAAGAGCACGGAATTGATTGGTTGATTGAAGAGGGGAGAACGACAGGTGGACGATTACTCCAATGACGCATGGCAGAACTCCTAGAATCCAGGAACTGTGTTAGGGTAGCAGGGATTCCAAAAGACTTCTTGAGTCCTTCGAGTTGAGAGAATGTCTAAACCCTTTTTAGTGCTTTTAGGTGGAATCTCCAAGCCTTTAAGTCATCAAAAGGGTTCTTTGATCTTCCAAGAGTCCAAGTCTTGAGTCTGAAGAGAAATCCCCTTCCCAATGGAATGGAAGGGGTATTTATAGGGTTTTCTAGAAAGTAGTCACGTGCAAGGCACATACTTTCAAAAAAAATTCAGAAATACCTTTTAGTCATCAGAGTAATGCCCATATTGCCATGTCCTTCTAGCCACTAATCCAATCTCTCAATCAATTCCCAAAACGAGCCACCTTCACGAGCCTTCCGCCTCGGGACACGTGGAGGCTTCTCCCGGGTCTAGCACCTTTATTTGCTGACTTATCCGTCTTTATTTAATTAGGTTATGCAAACCCTAATTTATACATTTAATGAGGTCGTAGAACCCTAATTGTGCATTTAATTCAATTAAGTCATGTGAACCTTAATTTTGCATGTGGGCCCACATTTACCCTCTGCGCGAGAGTCGCATTCCTAAATAGACGATCGTGCAAGAATACTTCAAGCCTTTGGACTATTTTGCGGGACTTCACTTTACAGGTCTTCAAAACGATGGCCCTAGTAGAGGGAACCCCTAGGGAGCCAAACCCTTAGGTTTAAACCATAGGGAGGCAAAACCTAGTAAGGCTCTTCCTTGGACATATTGGGAAATCCTCCAATAATCCTTCCATAACTTGCCCAAGATTTGTTTCCTTGTTATTATTTTTTCTGAAAATTAAAACAGGAAAGATCATCAAATATCACTAAATAAAAAATCTTTATTTTGGTACACCAAATCTTTCCTTTTTATCAAATCAAATACTAATTTTATTTTGGCAATAAAGTCAAATCTTAATTTTGTTTTGGAAATTAAATCTTTCTTTATTTTGGAAATACAAATCAAATCTTATTATTCTTTTTTTCTAGGAAATAAAATAAAATCTTATTTTATTTTATTATTATTATTTTTCGAAATAAATAAATAAATATAATCTTTACTTATCTTATTTTGGAGAAGTAAGAAGTCGATATTCATAATCCGCGGCCGAATGTCTTGCATCCGAATTGCAGTAGGCAGTTCTGTGCGCCGCATTACTTGGGTGTTATTTGCAATAAGAAGGGACCCCTATTGAAGCTGTACATGCTACTCCCCTACTAGCCAACAAAGTTTAACTCCTTTATATGTATACATGATTAAGCCAAGTGCTGCTTGCAAGCAATTATCCAATAGTTGAGCTTGTAAACTTCTTGTCATATATATGTAGCTTATATAAATTGCCACATTAATTATAAGCCTCCACTCCCGAACCTTTCTTACGCACGGCTTGGATCAAGGATCAAGAATATTTGCGTGAGGTTACAAAAATTATACTGCTCCTTAGATTGGAAGACCTTTGATTTTCTGAACTCCTCATAATTATTTCATCTATATATATATATATTTCAGGTAATTGTAGCCTTTCTTCTGTTTTCCGAACCCCATTACCTTGATCATATTTTGGTTTTTTCCCTCGAAATTCATCAGAGGAAGGTTTTTTTTTTTGCGGCGAAAGAGGATTCGTTCCAAGCAGTTGATTCGTGGAGCAACAGGACCTAGGAGGTATGAAGGGGAACAACCCCTAGGTGGCCGAAGCCAACATGGCCGCGCCCTAGGGGGCCGAAGCCAACATGACCCTTTTTTTAAAAAAAATAAAATGAAAAAAACAACCCCTAGGTGACCAAAGCCAACATGACCGAGCCCCCTAGGGGCCGAAGCCAACATGGTCGCGCCCTAGGGGACCGAAGCCAATATGGCCCTTCTTTTTTTTCCATATTTTAAGAAATGAAAAGAACAACCCCTAGGTGGTCAAAGCCAACATGGCCGCGCCCTAGGGGGCTGAAACCAACATGGCCCTTTTGCTGAATTCTTTTTTCTTGCAGGCCCTCCCCATTGAACATTCTGCAGACTTAGGAACAACCAAGGAGGCCCCGTTTCTTAATGATTGGGGAAGGGCTCCCCTCCTTTGGTCTTTTCGACGTCTTTTGGTCTTTGGTCTTTTGGAAGAGTACCCTTTTCACTTCTTGTCTGATTCATCTAGCCTCCTTCAGGAATGGCATCATTGGATCGACGAGACACTTGGGAATGTTGATTATGGACATTCTTCATTACATCAAGCTATACAGGGACATTCATATCCAACAGGACCATGATGCTCCTCTACAAGCATATTTATCACGGCTTGGGGGGGAATCCACCTCTACTCTAGAGGATGTCTATGTCATCTACCAATCTACCAGTAAGCATTTGCCCCCTGCGCGTGATGAGTCACGCCTTTGGTGAGATGATCGCGCAAAATATTATAAGTGTTGAAGTCTTGATTCTAGTGCCTGAACACTTCGCGGGACTTGATATTTTACAAGCCTCGAAAACGAAAGTCCTAGGAGAGGGAACCTCTAGGGGAGCAAACCCTAGAAGGGCGAGCCTTAGAGGAGCTCTCCTGGGATATTTTGAAAATCTTTGATCTAATCTTTCTTACTCTCTCTTGAAATTTCTCTTTTCTTTAGAATCAAGAAGTCATTGAGAACCAAGAAGTCCGTGAAGGCCTGATAGCATCGAAGATCTGCTGATAGCCTCGAAGCTGATAGCCTTGAAGGCCTGATAGCATCGAAGACCTGAAGATAGCCTCGAAGACCTGCTGATAGTCTCGAAGGCCTGTTGATAGCCTCGAAGGTCTGATAGCCTCGAAGACCAAGCTTTAGGTATTCCTCTATCTTCAATTCGACAGGTCATGGCCTTTAGATCATGAACTTTCATAGTTTTTTCTTTTCATTTCCTGTATCAGAAAATCATGTACATATATTTTATACAAACTAACACTTGAATCTATACTTTTCTTCTTCTTTTTTTTCTTTTTTTTTATAAATCAGAAGAAATAATCAAGTATAAGTGAAAGTTTGACAAATTTATTGATAATCAAATTGCTTTTAACGAAAAACATAACGTTTCATATAATAAATCTTGCTTTTGTCTGCAAAAGCATAACGTTCACCACTTTTAGAGATAAAGTGTAACTTTTTCGGGGTTGAGGGCTTATACTCAGGCACCTCAATTACTTTTATTAAAGTTAAAAGTATAACTTTTCAGGTCTGAGGACTTATAGTCAGGTGCCTCATTCACTTTTGATGATAAAGTGTAACACTCGGATGCCTCGTCACTTAGGTTGTCCAATTTCTTGGCAAGTGCAGTCTACGAGGACTTAAAATCGGGTGCCTCGTCACTTGGGTCGTCTAATTTCTTGGCAAGTGCAGTCTACGAGGACTTGAAATCGGGTACCTCGTCACTTAGGTCGTCTAATTTCTTGGCAAGTGCAGTCTACGAGGACTTAAAATTGAGTGCCTCGTCACTTGAATCGTATAATTTCTTGACAAGTGCAGTCTACGAGGACTTGACCACCATTTAGAGTGGACCACCATTTTTTTTAATTCGCCAATTCTTGTGCCTCCTCCCTTGGTCATCTAATTTACTTGGCAAGGGATATTCCTGAGGACTTAAACCACCATTTTTGGTGGACCACCCTCTTGGGTGGATTTTTAATTCATCTGTAGTTCAGAGTTTTTCCGATGGTACGTAGAGCCAGTATTTGAGTTCTTGACTTCCGAGACTGCATCATGGGTGATAGTGTTGCACGTTTTTTCTCCTAATTCAATCTCCCCGGTCGCCAGCTTCTCATGGTATATCCTTCGCACACTGTAACAGTCCATAGTAGAATGTCCTGTGTATTGGTGGTATACACAGAAGTCTGGTCTTCTTTTCATCTCTTTCGTCACAACCAATCGGGGACTTGGAGGTTTCACCACTCCGTGCTCGACCCATTGTTCATACAGGCTCCTGAACTCCTCGCTGCATGTGATAGCCTCCGGAACTGGCATTCTGGCATACTTGTCCCCGTTCTTTTCTCTGCTTCGTTTAAATTGCTCATTCTTCTCCCTCTTGCCCCCTTGTGGTTTTCACTGAGAATCCACCAAAGCCACATTTGTTGTCCTCTTGCTCTTCCATGTATCCATCGCATGGCTGGTGGAAAATGTCATGATTCCCCCCAAGTCTTGTGCAAAAGATGAATGGGTCGCAAATGAATCACACGCCTTGGTAATGAGGTGGGGCTTGAAGGCGTCTAAAGCACCATTGTTGCATATGTTAACCAAGTTCTTTTCTTCAATTGGCTCTGCACACTTCTGTGCTTGGGCCCTGAACCTATCCACGTAATATGACAACTCCTCATTTTGCTTCTGCTTGAATCGCATGAGCTCTACGATGGTTACCTATTTCTGCACAAAGAAAAATTTCTTAAAAAATTATAATTTTAGATCATCCCAATCATGGACTGATCCCTTCTCTAAGTTGTAGTACCAACGGAAGGCATTATCCGTCAAAGTCTTGTAGAATTTCCTCATCAACAAATTGTGATTGTTCCTTTCATCATATCCTAACCATGGAGACATCGACTCCACAAACCTAGCAATATGTTCCCTAGCATTTCCTTTCTCTCCATTGTATTTTGGAAATTGCGGGGGATGTTCGATATACCCTGTCGGGTAGGGTTGTCTCCGAATATGTGTCGGGTAAGATGGAGTAAAGTCTAACTCCGAAGGTCAGGATGTCTGCTTGTGAAATTGATTGATCACATCGATCATATCATCCTTTGTCACATATTGGATCGTGGTATGAACTCTCTGTGGTACAAAAATTGGCTGATGTACACTGGCATCATGTAAATTCTGTATCGGTTGTGCTTGTGGGCTGGTTCGTTGAACGAGGCTTGGGATGGTTGGCATCTGCACTTGTGAAAATGCGGGGATAGTAGTCGGAATGATGTTTGTCTGAGGTTGGCTGACTTCCAGTCTGGGTTGTGGCACGTCACCACTGTTCTGAGGTTCCAAATGGATGATTGGAACGGACTGATTCTCCGTCAATGGAGGTGCAGTCTGATTCTCCTTGTTGTTGCTATCGTTGTTGTTGTCCCCCACTCCTGCCGGTTCTCCTTGTGAATTGTCTGGAAACATGGCTTTGAAAGCGGGAATCTGCATCAACTGCTGGCGAAAATTTCCCATTTTCTCTTGCTTCCTCTGCATCTCCAGCATCATGGCCATCATCATTTCTTGTCCTACCCGTGCTTCCTTCAACGCCTTGAGCATCTCCAGTTGCACGACATTTGCATGCTCTCCACTTTCTTCCTCACCTGGCCTTCCCGCGCCTGTCTGCCTGTGATTCGTTGGTTGTTGATCAGCCATGTATGGTGATGTTGAACTTCCTTCCGAGGCGTCTTCAAGAATTGGTTGATCGACATTTAGATTCACGCCTTGAAAAGCTTGACTTGCTTACCGTAGCACTGAATCAGGTGAGGTAATGTTATTTGTTGGTGAAGCTCTTCCTATTGTTCTCCCACTTCGAGTTGTGGACATACCCTTCACGAATTCTACACCTCCCCAGCAGAGTCACCAAAGAAATATGGGCAAGGAAATCGCACCTTGCTAGTTTAGGATTTCGTGTTGGCTGAGGAGGAGAGAAATCCACGAAGAGCACGGAATTGATTGGTTGATTGAAGAGGGGAGAACGACAGGTGGACGATTACTCCAATAACACGTGGCAGAACTCCTAGAATCCGAGAACCGTGTTAGGGTAGCAGAGATTCCAAGAGCTTTCTTGAGTCCTTCGAGTTGAGAGAATGTCCAAACCCCTTTTAGTGCTTTTAGGTGAAATCTCCAAGCCTTTAAGTCACCAAAAGGGTCCTTTGATCTTCCAAGAGTCCAAGTCTTGAGTCTGAAGAGAAGTCTCATTCCCAATGGAATGGAAGGGGGTATTTATAGGGTTTTCTAGAAAGTAGTCATGTGCAAGGCACATGCTTTCAGGAAAAATTCAGAAATACCCTTTAGTCATTAGAGTAATGCCCATATTGACCTGTCCTTCTAGCCACCAATCCAATCACTCAATCAATTCCCAAAACGAGCCACCTCCACGAGCCTTCTGCCTCGGGACACGTGGAGGCTTCTCCCGGGTCTAGCACCTTTATTTCTGACTTATCCGTCTTTATTTAATTAGGTTATGTAAACCCTAATTTGCACATTTAATGAGGTCGTGGAACCCTAATTGTGCATTTAATTCAATTAGGTCACGTGAACCCTAATTTTGCACTTGGGCCCACACAATGTAAGGTCACGATAAATTTTAGTAAAACCCCTGCCGCTACAGCCTGTAGCGGCAGTCACTCAATTTCAAAAATAGTGCCAAGTTATATTAAATACGTGCCAAATTACCGAATAACCCCTCCTTGGATTTTTAAAACCTCTGCCGCTACAGGCTCATGCGGCAGGGCATTTTGTTTGTTTAGAAATCAAGACTAATACTAATAGACTTCAATATACTTTAGTCTAGTCATTCTTTAGTCATTCTTATTATTAATAATAATAATAATAATAATAATAATAACAATTACTAATAATAATAATAATAATAATAATAATAATAATAATAATATACTTTAGTCATTCTTATTAATAATAATTAGTAATAGTAATATTAGTAATAATAATAATAATTACTAATAGTAATAATAATAATAATAATAATTATCATTATTAGTAATAATAATAATAATAATAATAATAATAATAATTATTATTATTATTATTATTATTATTAATAAGAATGACTAAAGTATATTATTATTATTATTATTAACATTATTATTATTATTATTATTATTATTATTATTATTATTATTATTATTATTGTAATTATTACTATTACTATTATTACTATTAATAATTGTTATTATTATTATTATTACTATTACTATTATTACTATTAGTAATTGTTATTTTTATTGTTGTTGTTATTATTATTATTATTATTATTATTATTATTATTATTATTACTATTAGTAATTTTTTATTATTATTATTATTATTATTACTATTAGTAATTGTTATTATTAGTATTATTATTACTATTAGTAATTATCATTATTACTATTATTAATTATTATTATTATTATTATTATTATTATTATTATTATTATTATTATTATTATTAATAAGAATGACTAGGCTAAAGTATATTGAAGCCTATTAGTATTAGTCTTGCTTTCTGACCAAACAAAATGCCCTGCCGCATGAGCTTGTAGTGGCAGAGATTTTAACAATCCAAGGAGGGGGTTATTCAGTAATTTGGCACGTATTTAATATAACTTGGCACTATTTTTGAAATTGAGTGACTGCCGCTACAGGCTGTAGCGGCATGGGCTTTACTAAAATTTATCGTGACCTTATATTGTATTGATCAACGGCTACGATCTCGGTTGCTTAACAGTACTCAAGGCAAACGGTTGTCACGTATGAAATCTATATATATATATATATATATATATATATATATATATATATATATATAGAGAGAGAGAGAGAGAGAGAGCGAGATTAATTTTAGTCGCCTAACCTATGGGAGGGTATATTACTGGCTCCTATCTGATCCAGTACTTTCTACTACCAAATTAGAGCTAGGTAATTAGACACTCAATATTGTGGGCAAGGAAACCGCGCCTTGCTCGCTTAGGGTTTCGTGTTGGCTGAGGACGAGAGAAATCCACGAAGAATACGGAATTGATTGATTGATTGTAGAGGGGAGAACGACAGGTGGGCGATTACTCCAACGACGCGTGGCAGAACCCCTAGAATCCGGAAACCGTGTTAGGGTTATTGGGATTCCAAGAGCCTTCTTCGGTTCTTCGAGTTGAGAGAGTGTTCGAATCTTGTTAGTGCTTTTAGGTGGAATATCCGAGCCTTAAGCCACTAAAAGAGCCCCCTTTCTTTCTAGAATGGAAGGGGTATTTATAGAGTTCCCTGGACTTAAGTCATCACATGCTAGGCACATGTTCTCAATGAAATTCCAGAAATACCCTTCAGTCATTAAAGTAATGCCCATATTGCCCTGTCCTTCTAGCCACCAATCCAATCCCTCAATCAATTCCCAAAAATGAGCCGCCTCCACGAGTCTTCCGCCTCGGGACACGTGGAGGCTTCTCCCGGTCTGGCACATTTATTTCTGACTTTTCCATCTTCATTCCATTAGGTTATGTGAACCCTAAATTGCACATTTAATGAGGTCATGGAACCCTAATTGTGTATTTAATTTAATTAGGTTATGTGAACCCTAATTTTGCACCTGGGCCCACATTTGCCCCCTGCGCGAGAGTCGCATTTCCAAATAGACGATCGTGCAAGAATACATCAAACTTTTGAGTATATTTTGCGTGACTCCACTTCTACGGGTCTTGAAGATCATGGTCCTAGTAAATGGAACTCTTAGGGAGCCAAATCCTTGGATTTGTTTCTTTATTTTTCCTGAAAATTGAAAACAAGAAAAATAATCAAACAACATTTAAAAAGAAATCTTTATTTTGGGTGGTCCACAAAATCTTTCTTTTTCATCAAACCAAATTGAATCATAATTTTTTTTTTTTTGGAAATAAAATAAAATCTCAATTTTATTTTGACAATAAAATCTCAATTTTATTTTGACAATAAAATCTTAATTTTATTTTGAAAATAAAATAAAATCTTAATTTTAGTTTGGAAATTAAATCTCTCTTTATTTTGGAAACTGGCTTCATCTTTCTTTATTTTGGAAACAAAATAAAATCTTTCTTTATTTGGGAAATAAACCAAATCTATCTTTATTTTGGAAATAAAATAAAATCTATCTTTATTTGATATATATATATATATATATATATATATATATATATATATATATATATATATATATATAAGCTATTTTTTGAAAACTACCTTTTATTATTTTCGAAAATAAGCTATTCTTCCCTATAGGGTTTTACTTATCTTTATTTTGGAGAAGTAAGAAGTCCATATTCATAATCCATTGTCGCATGCCTTCGGATTGAGTAGGTGCTACTTGGGTGCATATTTCTCAGGATTGTCTCATAATCGCTAGGAGCCAACGAACACACGTGTGTTCCTCACCATTGCAGCCACATTAGCAAGTCTCACCATCAAGGACATTCTTGTGGTATCCAACACCAGGTAATTGTAAACCATTAGGGGCACACTTTTATTGGAGTCTTCATTTAGCCAATTTCTCATAATTGTTTCCTCAGAATTCTTCAAAACAAGGCTATAACTTTCGCGGTGAAGGAGCATTTGTCCCAAACCGTGGACTAAGAGAGCAACAAAACCTTAAAGGTATGCGTGGGAACAAACCCCTAGGTGGTGGCCGAACCCTATAGGGCGCCGAACCCTAGGGGGGCCGAACCTTTTTTTTTTTTTAAGGAGAGATCCCGCCCTAGGTGGTGGCCGAACCCTATAGGAGCCGAACCTTATAGGGCGCCGAACCCTAGGAGGGCCGAACCTTTTTTTTTTTTTTTTTTTAAGGAGAGATCCCGCCCTAGGTGGTGGCCGAACCCTATAGGAGCCGAACCCTATAGGGCGCCGAACCCTTTTTTTTTTTTTTTTTTGATCTTCCGAGCCCCAATACCTTGAGTACATCTTGGTTTTTTCCTTGGATAATGAAGTGTGGCTTAACATTTTTCCTTGACGAAAACGCGAAAAGAGAAAAATTGATATGATTGCATGCTACAAAAAACACTCCAGATGACCAGACCCCTAGGGGGCGAACCCTAGGAGGCTG
Source organism: Panax notoginseng (assembly GCA_016801055.1). Lineage (NCBI taxonomy): Eukaryota > Viridiplantae > Streptophyta > Magnoliopsida > Apiales > Araliaceae > Panax > Panax notoginseng. The sequence goes on along the minus strand of CM029023.1, from coordinate 171,962,201 downwards.
AACCCTAGGGGGGCCGAACCCTAGGGGGGCCGAACTCTAGGGGGCGAACCCTAGGCAGAAATTTACGTTTCGGACGAAAAAAATGAAGTTCGGGCCGACTTGTCTCTACTATTAGGAGCGTCATTTGGAGTTTCTTGGCCCATAATATATCAAAACGACCGTATCGACGAGCCCTTCAAAACTCATCGCTACGCCATGACCTATGTTGTTTTAAGTCCAAAAAAGGCTCCGAAGGATGGATTTTGGCCGTCCGAAGTTTTTTCGAAAATTTTCGGGAATCTTTTCTTGCATAAATGTACTCCTTCAATTTTTCTGACATTGTTTCTTCTTGTTTTCAGGTGTTTTGAAGCTCAACTATCGGACGTTCATATACTTTATCTTGCCATGGTGAGTACTTTATGTTCATATACTTTACTCGACATTCTTGATATACTTTCTCCAGGATTGGTATAATGATCTCCCCTTTATCTGTAGGCCCTTTCTCCTGAATCTTCTGCAGAACTAAGGACTACCAAGGAGTCCCCATTCATCACTGATTGGGGAAGAGCTCCCTTCTTTGGTCCTTCTGACCTCTTCTGGGATAGAGTTAGAGATTATGACCGTACAAGTTTTCCACCCCCAGAGAAAGAAGGCTTGTTTCTGTATGCCCCAGCTTCTGGAGGTTAGGATGACTTTCCTCATGCCGATTGCATTCCCCGCCTATGCATAGAGAAGCAAGAGTACCCATTCAGTCCCCTTCGCTTCCTGTCAGATTCATCCGGTCGCCTTCAAGGATGGCAAGATTGGACCGACGAGATCCTTGACAACGCTGAATATGTGGAAATACTGAAGAATGCAAGTATTTTTCGTTGTGTTCAACTGTGTAGAGACCTACGGATTTACCAGGATCATAACGCACTTACTGTGTTGATCTCACGATGGTGTTCCTCTACTTGCACATTCATCACTGCCTGGGGGGAATTCACCCCTACTCTAGAGGATGTTTATGCCCTCTACCAGTAAGTTTTCTTCTTTCATTCCTTTCATTCATTCTCATTTTTTTATTTTTTTTATATATATATTTATTTATATATATATATATATATACATTTATTTTTTTTTATTTTTTTTATTTTTTTTTGAATCTCGTCTTGTAGCCTTCCCATTGTTGCTTCGAACTCCTGCGGCCCTTCTAACATGTCCACTAGAGATAACGAATGCGTTGCCTACTTGATGGAAGCCTTCAGGCAATCTTCCCACTTCACTTCCCGCTTCAAGGGTGATACGCTCCTTCCGGATTTCGAGAGTTCAGGTCGGCAAAAGAATTCTTGGTTATCCTGGGTGCGCTATTTCTTCCGTGATTACAAGACCAACCAGTGGAACAGCTCAGTTTACAATAAGTCTGTTCTTGCCTTCCGTGAAGAGACTTGCCCCTTTCCTCTGGCAGCTTATCTAGTTATGTGGTTGTCCCGTTTCATCTTCCCTAGGTCTCCCATAGACGGTCCTTCTGCCCGTATGTTTAGTTTGGCGGCGTTGTTATCCCGAGGCTCGGAGATTCCCCTTGCTCCTCTCTTTCTAGGGACCTTATATCGTCGCCTAGACGGAACAACCCTTGCCATGAAAGAATCTGTTGGGAGGTAATCATTTTCATATTTTATTTTAATTGTCATTCAAACTGCCCTTCTTTTCCTTCAACCTTTTCTATAATATATATATATGTATTTATTTTTTATTTACTCAGGTATGATGTCAGTTGCTTCATTCCATGCTCCTTCCTTCAGATCTTTCTTTTCAAGCGCTTTCCGGGCTATTCCGATCTTGAACATCTTTCTACAAGAAAGAAAAAGTCTCATTCTCTCCCACCACGCAACATTATTCCTCGCATGTTACGCTGGATTGATCACCGTTCTAGTCCTGACAGTACGGATTTGCGACATTTCCTTGATGATTATTCATGCTTCACTGCTCGTCCCTATACCGTCGTTTCAGGGGGTTGCGGTCATCTACCTCACTTCTACAAGCACAAATTTCGTACCTTCTCCAACCTCAGCAGAAATAGTTTGAGTGGTTCCGCACTGTCTTGGTTCGTTTTCCTTCGGTCCACAGAGCTTCCATATTTCCTTGAGAATAATAGTTTTGGTACTGTACTGTATTCTCCTCACAGGGTCATGAGACAATTCGGATATGACCAGGAACGCCCTTTCGGTCACACATGCCGGGGGAATTATGAGGATGTTCTTCTCAATTTCGTCTCTACTTCCTCCTCTTTTACATGGGCATTTCCGAGGCCATCAAGTGATCCCCATAGACCCCTTCCTTTTGTCATACCAGATGACTCCCGGAGCGGGCGATATACAGCTGGAGAACGTAATTACTGGCAAGTCAATCTTAAAAGATGGGAGGATGATACCTTGATTTGTTCATTGCCGGTCTCTATTCCACAACGTCTTCAATGGGGCCGACTGCTATGCTCTCCCAAGCCCAATGTTCGCTCATCACTTTGGCCAGCCAGTAGCCGCTTGGCTGAGCGTGACATTTTGATGCCTAAGTCGTCTCCCCCTAAGCAGATCATTCCATCACAGGTTCCCACTACTTCCAGGAGTCTTCTACCACGGGCACCATTTCGGGTGTCCTCTCTAGCTCCTCCCCAGGGATCCTCCGATGCCGAGGAGATGAGAGTTACTCGTTCTAAAACGAGAGCAGCTACTACTACTGATTCTGAGATAGCTCCTCCTATTGTTTCTGCCGAGGTTCCAATCAGTCGTCCTCCTATCAGGCTTATCATAAAGCCATTAGCAAAACGCCCCCTTGATAATGTTGATCCTAGTATCCAGGCAGCCGAGGATCCGATCAAGAAGCGCCGTAGAAATTTGGTAATTTGTCGTACTACTCTCATTTTTTTCTTTCATCCCTTGTGTTACTGTTTTCACATATCATTGAGTAATTGTTTCCTATACATATATATATATATATATATATATATATATATATATATATATTTATTGATTTTCAGGTAACCGTGGTCGATGAAGATGATGATGATGTTCCTCTTGGGTTATTGTATAGTACTACAAATGAGGCTTCCGCGGCGGCTTCCACTAGTCGCAACGTGTCCTTGTTGATATTGAGTCATCTACTCCTCGCGACGATTGTGTTAGTCTGGATGCTAAGGATACTTTGTCTGATGTAAGCTCGAGTCCTGTTGTGGGTGATACAGCAATTTCTTCAAACCTTCCTATGTATGCTCCCTATGACGAGTCTGAAGATGTTGATGAGACTCTTACTTCCCTGAGGGAGAATCATTCTGAAACTATTGGTGATGTTCATCCTCCCTAGAAGGATTCTACCGAGGTGGTGATTGCTCGGGAAGGCATTGTTGATAGTACTTTGGATGGGTTGAATGACATTCCCCTTTCTGTGGCATCTCCCGACTCCTTTTCCATTGACTATATTGTGAGTATCCTTCTTTAATCCACAAATGATTTGTCTTACACATTTTTTTTTCTTTATAATATATTGTGCTTTGACATCTTGTTTTCAGAGCGAGAGGATGAAGGATTTGCCTTTGCCCGTTGAGGCACTCGCGTTATTTGCTGTTCTCCATCCGGATGTTGCCCACTTGCCATGTAGTGACCTTGGTTATCCTCCAGGTGACCAAGACTTCGAGGAATCCTTAGCCGTACGACATCTTTTAGCTCCTCCATCCCTGGTCTCGACAGATTCTATGGTGGCTTCTAAAGTAGCTCCTGCCAGAGCTTCCTTCAATCCAAGTGGGGATCTTATTTCCTGGAGGGGTTTCTAGATATCGTCTTCTAGTCAGGAAAGTCTGGAGCGTCTCCTAGCTCGGTTCCCGCAGATTCTTGACCGGCTGATTATTAAGACGACTTCCACCCAGACCCTCTTCCTAGATCAGCTCGCAGGCCTTATTCTTGGATTGCATACTCTTTCTTTATATTCCTTGCGAGTTGAGGACTTGAAGAAGTTTAGCGATGATGTAGATGACCTTGCAGCCGTAGGTGTTGACATGTCTCCTTTTCGTGATAGGTTGGATCTTCTCAAGTCGAGTTTTAACCTTGTTTCACTACGTTCGGAGGTTGCTGTACGTAAATGTGAAGATGAATCCTTTTCAGTGCAGCTTTCTGAGCTTGGTGATGCCGTAAACAAATTGAAGAGCCAGTCTCAAGATTTAGGAGGCCAGCGTCGGGACTTACAAGCAAAACTTCAGGAGGTAGAGCGTCAGTGCCGGGATTTAGAGGCAAAACTTCAGGAGGTAGAGCGTCAGTGCCGGGACTTAGAGGCGACTACCCAACAGGTTAGGGAGCTGAAAGCTGCAAATCTTAGGATTCGAGATGCTGCCGCTGCTGACTTGGAAGCTTTAGTTGTGCCTCCTCTTCATTTTGATATGTCGTGGCCTTTAGATCATAACTTATTGTAGTAGTTTGTTTTTTTCGATTTCCTATTTCAGAAACTCATTTACACATATTTTATTTATCAAAACGTGGTTTCATTAACCTTGTTGATTGCCTTTAATTTGAATGATTCCTTAAAACTCAATATTTATCATTGAGTCTCAAGTTTTTTTTTTTTTCAAATTAACATTCCAAGACAACAATAGGTATTATAAGAAAACATCAATTTTGTCAAATTTTGAATTAAAACATTCAAGTATAAGTGAAAGTTCGTCAATTTATTGATAAAAAAATTGCTTTTAACGAAAAGCATAACGTTTCACATAGTAAATCTTGCTTTTATCGGAGAAAGCATAACGTTTGCCACTTTTAGAGATAAAGTGTAACTTTTTTTGATTTTATCGAATAAAGCATAACGTTCTCCACTTTTAAAGTTAAAGTGTAACTTTCAGGTTTGAGGGCTTATACTCAGGTGCCTCAGTCACTTTTGAAGTTGAAAGTGTAACTTCCGAGGGCTGTTACTCAGGTACCTCGATCACTTTTGAAGTTGAAAGTGTAACTTCCGAGGGCTGTGATTCAGGTGCCTCGATTACTTTTAAAGTTGAAAGTATAACTTTTGTGATGCTCTTCTCATGTATAATATTTCTTTACCCATTTCAAGTTTAATGGGCCTGAGACAGCATCTGATCCCACACGAGATATCTTGCAATATCCGCTTTCGGAGATCTCTCGCACCCTATACGGGCCTTTCCATTTGGGGTAAAATTTAGTGGTTGGGGTCCCCCTCATAACTTGAGTTGCCGTTTTGAGGACCAGGTCTCCTACCAGAATTTGTCGTGGTACCACCGCAGTATTGTATTGTCGTCGCAGTCTTTCGTGGTACCGTTCAAGCTTTTCTTTAGCCTTGTCTCGGAAGTCGGCTAAGGCCTCTAGAGCGGCTGGTCGGTTTTCTTCCTCGACTAAGCTTCGAAGTCTCATTTGAGCCGAAGGTATTTCTATTTCGGCGGGTAAGATAGCTTCTTTACCACAAACCAAAGCGTATGGGGTTTCACCTGTAGGCTTTCTTTTTGAAGTTCGATATGCCCATAACGCTATTGGTAGTTGTTCTGCCCATTTCTTCGGATGATCATCTAAGGTCTTTGACAAGATTTTTATCAAAGTTTTGTTTGTCGCTTCTGCTTGTCCGTTGCTTTTCGGATAGTAGGGTGATGATTTGTAATGTTTCACCCTGTATCTTTCCATCAGACTTTTGATATCCCTATTGATGAAGGGGGTTCCATTGTCCGACAAAATGATCTTCGGGATCCCAAAACGGCAAATGATGTGCTCTTTGATAAAATTTACCACTGCTGGTCCCGTGGCCTTCTTCAAGGGTATGGCTTCCACCCACTTTATGTACATCTCGGTGGCAGTTAATATCCATATATTGCCCTTAGAATTAGGGTGTATAGGACCTATAAGATCCATTCCCCATGTATGAAAGGGCCATGGTGTTGCTAAGGTGCGCAAATCCACGGCGGGAGCATGTATCAGGTTTCCATGTATTTGACAAATGTGACACTTTTTGACAAATTCTAGACAATCTCCTTCCATCTTTGGCCAATAGTAACCATGATCAATAAGTTGTTTGTACAACTTGGCTCCTCCTTGATGTTCATCCTTGTGCATTTGATAGACCAAATCTCTTGCTTCGCCTAGTTCTAGACACCGTAGGGGCTTGCCATTGAAACCTCTTCTGAACAATTCTTCATTTTGTAAGAAGAATCGTTGCGACTTCCTCTTTATTATGATTGCATCCTTCTTTTCGGTTGGAAGAATCTCGTTTTGTAAGAAGTTCACATAAGAAATTCTCCAATCCACTATATCATCAATGAAAGCACATTCATCCTCCCCAGGGTATTCTTGGCATGAAACACAGTGGTGTTGTAGGGCATCTGCTGCCTTCTTCATTTCAGGCCAATAATACCCTTGGCGTTGCAACCTACGATACAGACCTATGTCTGCAAACCCGCAATTCTCTTCATGCACCTGATGCAAGACTTTACTTGCTTCTTGCTTCCCCAAGCATCGTGTCAATACACCATCTGCTTCTTTGTGATACAAGACACCTTTGATGATGCTATACTTTTGTAGCTCTACGATTGGTATTGTTCCTTCCTTAGTTTGCAATTGATGGGAGATGTCATATCTCCAATTGTCTATCATGTCTTTGGGGAACAAGTTTAGCACCGTGGTTGGGAGGGTTCTCTTCATTACCTTCACATCCAAGTCTTCTCCTTGAATATAGACTCGAGATGCTACTGTTGCTAGTTCATCCGGTTGTTTATTCTGTCCTCTTGACACATATTCAATCACCACCTTCTTGTAAGCTTCCATCACCTTTTGCGCTATGGTTCGATACGGCGCCAAGATAGGTTCCTTCACTCCGAATTGGCCTTTTATCTGCTGCACTATAAGGTTTGAATCTCCTTTTACTTTAAGATATTTGGCTCCCAACTCTTGAGCTGCTAACAATCCGAGTATGAACGCTTCGTATTCTGCTTCATTATTTGTGCAAGGGAAGTCCAATTTGTATGACAAGGATATTTCATTTCCTTCTTTGGTGGTCAATACCACTCCTGCTCCGCCTTTACCTTCTGCAGATGATCCATCGAAAGCCAAACTCCACCATTCTGGGTCCTCATCCATCAAGTCGATTGATTCTACTTCTCCACCCGGAAGATCCTCAGAAGGAGGTTCATATTCTCCATTTGGAAATTGAGCTAGCAGGTCTGCCAAGGCTTGACATCGGATTGCCTTTGGTGTTACACACTTGATGTCGTATTCTGAAAGAATCATCATCCATCTGGCAGGTCTCCCTACTAATGCTGGCCTAGTCAATAAGTATCTGATTGGATCAGTTTTTGTTGTAATCTTTACTTCGTGTGCTAGAAAATAATGCCGCATTTTCTGCGCAATGAACACCAACGCTAGGCAATGCCTCTCCACTTGTGAATACCTGGTTTCCGGTCCTCTAATTATCCGGCTAATGTAATACACAGGTTTCTCTTCTCCATCCACCTCTTGCGTGATCAATCCTCCTATAGACTTCTTGGTAGATGTGATGTACAACTGCAACGACATTCCTCTTTGTGGCACTACCATCGTTTGTGCCGAAGACAAAATTCTTTTTACTTTCTCAAAGGCCTGTTGTTGGTCTTGCCCCCAGTCCCATTGTGCCTTTCCTTTTAGTAATTTGCCGAAAGGTTCTGTGACTTCGGCTAATGCTGGCATGAATCTTCTCATGTACGAGACCTTCCCTAGAAAGCTCTTCAACTGCTTTTGTGTCTTTGGTGGGGGCATCTCTGTAACTGCTTTCGCCTTGATTGGGTCCACTTCTAAACCTCTGCTGTGCACCAAGAAGCCCAAGAATTTTCCAGCCGTCATTCCAAAGGTGCACTTCTTCGGGTTCATCCTCAACTTATACCTTCGGCATCGCTCAAACACTTTCCTCAGGTCTTCCACATGAGTTGTTGCCTTCTTGGATTTCACTACCACATCGTCCACATAGTCCTCCACTATATCATGAATCATGTCATGAAATATAGCATGCATTGCCCTCTGATAAGTTGCCCCCGCATTCTTCAATCCGAATGGCATTACTACATAGTAAAAATTCCCAAACGGGGTACGAAAGGCTGTCAACTCTGCATCTTCTATGGACATCTTTATCTGATTGTAGCCCACAAACCCATCCATGAAAGACATCATCTCATGATTAGCCGTTGCATCTACCAAGGTGTCTATGTTGGGTAATGGGTACATGTCCTTCGGGCATGCCTTGTTCAAGTCTCTGAAATCGACACATATTCGTAGCTGTCCATTTGATTTCTTTACCGGTACGATGCTGGAAAGCCATGTTGGATGTTGGATTGGCTTGATGAACCCTACTTCCAGTAACTTTTTGATTTCTTACTTTATTTGGGTTTCGACCTCGGGTGCATAGTTGCGAGGTGCTTGCTTCACTGGCTTCATTCCCGGGCTTATGTTTAGATTGTGCTCTACAAGATCTTTGTCAATTCCGGGCATCTCGTCGTAATTCCAAGAAAAGACGTCCCTATACTCTCGCAATAGTTGTATGAGTTCATCTTTCTGGTTAGCCTCAAGCTCCTTGTTGATATAAGTCGGTCTTGGCGTTCCCCCATCTGTTGCCAAATCAACTTCTTCTAGTTCATTTTGTTGAGGTTTTGGTCTATCTTCGAAGCATTCTGGAGCTGGTTTAACCTTCTGTTGTACAACTTTTTTTCATTATTACCGGAGTGGGGGACACCTCCTGAGCCGTTGGGTTTACACGCTTCCTTGGGCTCTTCCCCCTTGCACCGTCACAACCGAAACACCACCTTTCCGTCGGGTTTAACAACCCTCTCCCATTTTGCCTTTTGACCATCCTCAGACTGTGCTATCCGCTTGGCATTTATTATATTTCTGGCATCTTCAGGATCTGCTGGCCTTTTCTTCTCTTCTCTTCCTTCCTTCTCCAAGTCCACTACTACTGGCTTCATATCTTTGGAACATTCTCCATGTTCCGAGGTCTTCTTCTTTACTTTTTCTGCAGGTACAAACTTATCTTCCTGCACTTCCTTCCAGCTTGCTAGTCTTAAGGAATCAGGCCTTGCAATCTGGTTCTCTCCCTCTTCAGCGACATCATCGAAGAAAGTTGCTTCGGTGATGTAACGACCCCAAAATAGGTCCATTCCATTCAACCTATTCTGAGTCGCCAAATACATGGTACAGAAAATAACTACAACTTTATTACAACAATTGTCATGTAAAATACAACAACACATACGCTGTGAGTTTGGATACAAATATATACCAAATGTGACTCATGTTCCAACCGTGGACATCACCTCACAATGACACCTTACATAAAGGTATAGTCAAAAACTATTTTAGAAATTAGAATCTTTGGGAAGTGCTCAAGGAAACCTTCGTACATGGGAGGCCATGCGTCTAGGTTATGATAGATATCATATGGCCACAGAATTATCCTTGGTTGACCCAATAGACCCCAAAGAAAAACGAGAAGATTACTATCATATTCTTCCCAATGGTGAGTCTTCTCTTGACATATCATTATCTCTACTGTCTCTAATTGAGAATTATACTTTAAACAAACACCAAGATTATATAGGTAGTGCTCGTATATATACTCAGCAAGTGGATGAGCACATCCCTGTCTTATGATGACATGAGGTTGTATGTCGTTAGACATCTTGTATGATAGTGACAAACCACCCTTCCAACGTTGGGTACACCTTACCCTATTGGATTCACCAAATAAAACTACTAAATAAACTTTTCTATACTGCTTCGGGAGAATATCCACAGCTAGAGACCACCGTTCTATTTCCCCGTTACCCTCGCTCGACCCAGCTACACTCTTATTACCTGAAAGGAATTGTGAAGCAAAAGGGTGAGCACAACTAGCCCAGTAAAGAATATCATGACTAAAGATAATTAAATTATCAGTAGCCTTCATCAATAATAAATCAGAGATTTAGAACATATGGTAAATGATAAAAATTTCAACCATAGTTGCAGCGGAACGAGCAATCCATTAGAAGAGTCAAATAGACTATAAAGTCTATTATCTTCTCCATGTTAAAAATCCATCAACAATGTTTTATCCCTGTAACATCAATCAACAGTTCCTTTCCACAATCATATGAATAACTCATAATCATAATTGTGATTCTAAATTTTTCTTCGCACCCAGGACGAAGAATATTTTCATCACATGTCTTTACCTGAAACATCAAAGATCATGGTTATACCAAATCACAGTTCCTGTTCATAATCATACTAATAAATCCATCTTTGCACTACGACCAAAGATATTCAACAACAGTTTATCTTTGCACTACGGGCCAAAGATATTCATCAACAGACCATCTTTGCACTACAGGCCAAAGATATTCATCTACAATTCATCTTTGCACTACAGGCCAAAGATATTCCTCAACCGTTCATCTTTGCATTACTGGCCAAAGATATTCAACAACAGGTCATCTTTGCACTACGGGCCAAAGATATTCATCTACAATTCATCTTTGCACTACAGGCCAAAGATATTCCTCAACAATTCATATTTGCACTACATGCCAAATATATTAATACCTCAAAGAATATATAATCATTTAAGAATTTATATAAACAATAATTATAACCATGTTGATCATTTCACCTTTGCACTTAAGCTAAAGATATTCAATTACAAATTCAATGGTCATGATCATACCAGTCAACAATTCAACTTTGCACTACTGGCCAAAGAGAACCCATAGTCATGATCATACCAATAATTTACCCATCTTTACACTCAAGCGAAAGAGAATTTCAACATCAAGGTTATAAAAATGTTATATATGATAATAAAATCAATATAATCAACATATAGATTTAATCTCAAGAGTAATATTCATAAATCAACTATAATTTGGTTAGTAAAAGAAACCAATTTTGTCGTGAATAGTAACTCGTGAATAGTAACTCATGAATAGTAACTCGTGAATAGTAACTCGTGAATAGTAATACCGACTCAAAAAGGTAGAAATTCCACAATAAAATTCATACCAATACTTCGGTATAATGATATTGAAAGAATAACATTTCTTAAGATTATAAACAATTTATTTAAATTGTTTACACTTTACTAATTAATGCATTTAATCATCATAAAATGTCAACTCTTAAGATTTCATCATCAATAACTAAAACTCTCATCAAAAATCTGCATATACCTCATATATAGGATTCTCAAGCCATAAAATCCTATTTTCCAATTTTCTTACTTCACATAACATATTTAATTCATTTTCTCATAACTAGACTATTTTCATGAAAAATACCAAATCCGTTTCAAAAATATTTCTTTTCTGAAATTTAGCATAATATAGTCCCATAGTGAACATATATTTTTCTCAGAATTTTTAAAAGTCATTTACTATTTTTCATATGGCCAAAATAGCCGAATATTTAGACATTTATCAAAAATTATACTTTTGTCTAAAAATTCTGAAATTTACAGAGTATACTTCTATCATATACATGTACTCCCAATAAAAATTTCATCAATTTTGGAGTTAACCACAAGGAATTATAAGCGGTTACTTTTAAAATAGTCTTTTCTCATAAAATTCATAACTCTCAATCTATACATCCAAAAATCACCATTTTTAGACACAATCAATAAAACTCATCAAAATATCATTTCAAATTTTTCCAGAATTTTTGAAGTTCAGAAAAATTATGAAACTGAAAAACATAACAACTCTTAAAATCCCTTACTATCCCTTACAATCCCTTACTATCCCTTACCTCAAAAGAGCAGTACTTCTGATCGGTATAAGGCTGAAGGAAACTTGCACTGATGAATAGCAACTCACCAAGTATCTAAATACTCACAAAATACACTCAATAATCTAGAGAGAGAAAGAGAGAAAGCTTATGTTTCTGGTGTGATTTTCAATTCTAACTTAGCCCTCTATTTATAGGAAAATTTTGGTAGGTTTGACCTGCAACCTGATGGCTTTACCTGCTACTATTCCCACCCACCACATTTGAAATATAATTCAGCACATTTCTTCACCAACCACAAGTGGGGCCCACCAATTCTAGAATTTTCCACCAAAATGATAAACTCCGAAAATTCAACAATTTCTGAACCAGTCATCTCGTAAAATTCATAACAAATCATACATTTATTTTTAACGGTTCAAAATTTGTGGACATATACTCAACTTATATATGTATAACATATCCAAATATTACTACGATCCAACGGTCGGATTAAAAATTATAACCCCCGCAAAATATCTCAAAAACCCTGATTTTTAATACCTCCATTCCGGCAAAAATACTGATAAAAACCTCAACATTAACTCCTTCATTTTAACCACAAAAATATATCCCTCATTTATATCCACATAAAATAAATATTTTCTTATCATATAAATCAATAATTAATTATTCACAAATAATATTACAGAATCACATTTATGACAACCAGGCCGTTCCCAGGAAAGAGGGGGCTTTCCAATAAGGATTTCTCCTTACTAGCGCGCAATTAGATGACCAAACCTCTCCTTAGACAGAACTTTCTAGACATTGCCAATAATGCTATCTAATAATACTATTCAAATAATATGAATTATTGATCTGATAATGGAAAATACTGTGCAGCAACAATTATTGAACAACAACAATATAAAATTTCAACGTAGCAATTATTGAATCAATAAAATAAAATATTGAACAGTAATTGCTGTAACAATTATTGAGTAGTGCCTTCTTACGTAAGAATCAATAATTTCAAAAGTACTGTGCAATACCGTGTGCTACTGTGCAATAACGCGTATTACTGTATTTTAACCACCGGGTATTTCAACAGTATTAACGATAACAACTACGCCGTTATTTGTAAAAACTCAAATTTGTCATTTTTCTTCACCCGACAGTTATTCGTTATGGGGCCCACAAATAGCTGCGCCGTCGTACGAATATTCTCCGACAGAAAGAATATTCCACGACCAAACGAATATTCCCCGACAACAATGATTATTTTATAACCACTTGCTTATTTTGAAAAAAAATTCATATTTCACCCATAACTTTAAACTTTTATCAATTTAACCATTTACTGAATAGTAATTATAAGAAAAATTGAATACTTTTATTTCATAAAATTCGGGGTCTTACAATCTCCCCTCCTTATGAAATTTCGTCCCCGAAATTTACGTACCTGGTATTTCGAAGAGTTGAGAATACCTTGCTTCCATTTCAGATTCTATCTCTCAGATCATCATGATTTCTCCATTGCTCATCTCCCATGATAACTTCATTTGGGTTCCTCATTTGTTGGGAAGTCATGACAACCGCCATCCCTCGAACTACTCGGCTTTGACTTGTCTGGAGCAGCATTTGGCGTCATCATTACCGTTGGAATATACCTTTCTATAGGACATATTCCTCCCTCAACTGCCTCTTCGTACTCCTCATTCATGATCTGAATCATCAATCTTCGATCCATATCGGATTTAGGTTGACCGCTATGTACAGGGTAATTCAAAACTCGATGTTGGGTTCTCCCAATTGCTTTCCAAAAAGAGAAATTCATATCATCTATTTTAGTCTTCTTAGATCGAACATCTCTTTCCACAATATCCACGTGTCGTGCGGCTTTTGCCCATGCATCACTTATTCTCACTCGTTCAATTTTTTCTTCTTTCAGCTCAGATTCCATTTTTATCATCTTATACTCTGCCAAAGAATGCTTCTGTTCAAGCATCACATATCGGGTAACACAAGCTTGAATTGTTGCATCCTTTTGTTCCACGACCGCCTGTCGTTCTTCTGCCTGCTCTTCTAACTCATGAATACGATTTTGAAATTCTACATTTTGATCATATAATACCTCTAATAAACTCTCCTCTGGTACTTCTTCTTCCTCTTCTTCCTCAGTCTCAGCTGTTACCTCTGCGACTATCTCGGGTGCAACTATCAATTCTTCACTCACCACATAGATATCTCTAATTTCTTCTTCGTCTGACATCACATTATCATGGTTAGTGATTAGAGGTATCCCCACAGTCTCATTCACTCCATTGTTAGCATTCTCAGCTGCCATTCTCAAATACTGCCATAAAATAAGGGTTAATTAAACAAATTAACATATCACATAATATCCCAATATTATGACTAACCAACAAATAAGCTTAGGTAGGACACACTAGCGAAGGATTTACGCATCTCTCCCCTCCTAGTTATATTCCCCGATCTCCACCAGAGATCATATCCCTAAGCTCTGATACCAACTGTAACTCTGGACACCAACCTATGTCAGCACCTTACATTGATACCTATCAGTTTGCCACCGCAGAACGGCGTCCCCTACGGAGAGTCTGGCTTCGGTGCATCCCCCATCAACAGGAAGTCACCAGCGAGAGGCTCGGGGCTCTTTACTTATAGCTCTGATACCAACTGTAACGACCCCAAAATAGGTCCATTCCATCCAACCTATTCTGAGTCGCCAAATACATGGTACAGAAAATAACTACAACTTTATTACAACAATTGTCATGTAAAATACAACAACACATACGCTGTGAGTTTGGATACAAATATATACCAAATGTGACTCATGTTCCAACCGTGGACATCACCTCACAATGACACCTTACATAAAGGTATAGTCAAAAACTATTTTAGAAATTAGAATCTTTGGGAAGTGCTCAAGGAAACCTTCGTACATGGGAGGCCATGCGTCTAGGTTATGATAGATATCATATGGCCACAGAATTATCCTTGGTTGACCCAATAGACCCCAAAGAAAAACGAGAAGATTACTATCATATTCTTCCCAATGGTGAGTCTTCTCTTGACATATCATTATCTCTACTGTCTCTAATTGAGAATTATACTTTAAACAAACACCAAGATTATATAGGTAGTGCTCGTATATATACTCAGCAAGTGGATGAGCACATCCCTGTCTTATGATGACATGAGGTTGTATGTCGTTAGACATCTTGTATGATAGTGACAAACCACCCTTCCAACGTTGGGTACACCTTACCCTATTGGATTCACCAAATAAAACTACTAAATAAACTTTTCTATACTGCTTCGGGAGAATATCCACAGCTAGAGACCACCGTTCTATTTCCCCGTTACCCTCGCTCGACCCAGCTACACTCTTATTACCTGAAAGGAATTGTGAAGCAAAAGGGTGAGCACAACTAGCCCAGTAAAGAATATCATGACTAAAGATAATTAAATTATCAGTAGCCTTCATCAATAATAAATCAGAGATTTAGAACATATGGTAAATGATAAAAATTTCAACCATAGTTGCAGCGGAACGAGCAATCCATTAGAAGAGTCAAATAGACTATAAAGTCTATTATCTTCTCCATGTTAAAAATCCATCAACAATGTTTTATCCCTGTAACATCAATCAACAGTTCCTTTCCACAATCATATGAATAACTCATAATCATAATTGTGATTCTAAATTTTTCTTCGCACCCAGGACGAAGAATATTTTCATCACATGTCTTTACCTGAAACATCAAAGATCATGGTTATACCAAATCACAGTTCCTGTTCATAATCATACTAATAAATCCATCTTTGCACTACGACCAAAGATATTCAACAACAGTTTATCTTTGCACTACAGGCCAAAGATATTCCTCAACAATTCATATTTGCACTACATGCCAAATATATTAATACCTCAAAGAATATATAATCATTTAAGAATTTATATAAACAATAATTATAACCATGTTGATCATTTCACCTTTGCACTTAAGCTAAAGATATTCAATTACAAATTCAATGGTCATGATCATACCAGTCAACAATTCAACTTTGCACTACTGGCCAAAGAGAACCCATAGTCATGATCATACCAATAATTTACCCATCTTTACACTCAAGCGAAAGAGAATTTCAACATCAAGGTTATAAAAATGTTATATATGATAATAAAATCAATATAATCAACATATAGATTTAATCTCAAGAGTAATATTCATAAATCAACTATAATTTGGTTAGTAAAAGAAACCAATTTTGTCGTGAATAGTAACTCGTGAATAGTAACTCATGAATAGTAACTCGTGAATAGTAACTCGTGAATAGTAATACCGACTCAAAAAGGTAGAAATTCCACAATAAAATTCATACCAATACTTCGGTATAATGATATTGAAAGAATAACATTTCTTAAGATTATAAACAATTTATTTAAATTGTTTACACTTTACTAATTAATGCATTTAATCATCATAAAATGTCAACTCTTAAGATTTCATCATCAATAACTAAAACTCTCATCAAAAATCTGCATATACCTCATATATAGGATTCTCAAGCCATAAAATCCTATTTTCCAATTTTCTTACTTCACATAACATATTTAATTCATTTTCTCATAACTAGACTATTTTCATGAAAAATACCAAATCCGTTTCAAAAATATTTCTTTTCTGAAATTTAGCATAATATAGTCCCATAGTGAACATATATTTTTCTCAGAATTTTTAAAAGTCATTTACTATTTTTCATATGGCCAAAATAGCCGAATATTTAGACATTTATCAAAAATTATACTTTTGTCTAAAAATTCTGAAATTTACAGAGTATACTTCTATCATATACATGTACTCCCAATAAAAATTTCATCAATTTTGGAGTTAACCACAAGGAATTATAAGCGGTTACTTTTAAAATAGTCTTTTCTCATAAAATTCATAACTCTCAATCTATACATCCAAAAATCACCATTTTTGGACACAATCAATAAAACTCATCAAAATATCATTTCAAATTTTTCCAGAATTTTTGAAGTTCAGAAAAATTATGAAACTGAAAAACATAACAACTCTTAAAATCCCTTACTATCCCTTACAATCCCTTACTATCCCTTACCTCAAAAGAGCAGTACTTCTGATCGGTATAAGGCTGAAGGAAACTTGCACTGATGAATAGCAACTCACCAAGTATCTAAATACTCACAAAATACACTCAATAATCTAGAGAGAGAAAGAGAGAAAGCTTATGTTTCTGGTGTGATTTTCAATTCTAACTTAGCCCTCTATTTATAGGAAAATTTTGGTAGGTTTGACCTGCAACCTGATGGCTTTACCTGCTACTATTCCCACCCACCACATTTGAAATATAATTCAGCACATTTCTTCACCAACCACAAGTGGGGCCCACCAATTCTAGAATTTTCCACCAAAATGATAAACTCCGAAAATTCAACAATTTCTGAACCAGTCATCTCGTAAAATTCATAACAAATCATACATTTATTTTTAACGGTTCAAAATTTGTGGACATATACTCAACTTATATATGTATAACATATCCAAATATTACTACGATCCAACGGTCGGATTAAAAATTATAACCCCCGCAAAATATCTCAAAAACCCTGATTTTTAATACCTCCATTCCGGCAAAAATACTGATAAAAACCTCAACATTAACTCCTTCATTTTAACCACAAAAATATATCCCTCATTTATATCCACATAAAATAAATATTTTCTTATCATATAAATCAATAATTAATTATTCACAAATAATATTACAGAATCACATTTATGACAACCAGGCCGTTCCCAGGAAAGAGGGGGCTTTCCAATAAGGATTTCTCCTTACTAGCGCGCAATTAGATGACCAAACCTCTCCTTAGACAGAACTTTCTAGACATTGCCAATAATGCTATCTAATAATACTATTCAAATAATATGAATTATTGATCTGATAATGGAAAATACTGTGCAGCAACAATTATTGAACAACAACAATATAAAATTTCAACGTAGCAATTATTGAATCAATAAAATAAAATATTGAACAGTAATTGCTGTAACAATTATTGAGTAGTGCCTTCTTACGTAAGAATCAATAATTTCAAAAGTACTGTGCAATACCGTGTGCTACTGTGCAATAACGCGTATTACTGTATTTTAACCACCGGGTATTTCAACAGTATTAACGATAACAACTACGCCGTTATTTGTAAAAACTCAAATTTGTCATTTTTCTTCACCCGACAGTTATTCGTTATGGGGCCCACAAATAGCTGCGCCGTCGTACGAATATTCTCCGACAGAAAGAATATTCCACGACCAAACGAATATTCCCCGACAACAATGATTATTTTATAACCACTTGCTTATTTTGAAAAAAAATTCATATTTCACCCATAACTTTAAACTTTTATCAATTTAACCATTTACTGAATAGTAATTATAAGAAAAATTGAATACTTTTATTTCATAAAATTCGGGGTCTTACAGGTGATGTGTGCCTCCTCTGGTCCAAAGGGATTCCGAGTTGCTGGTACCTTCACTTCTTTCCCTTTCCAGATAGCTTTCAGGCACTGATGAAAGACTGAGGGTACCACCCCATAGTCATTTTGCCAAGCCCTTCCCAGCAAGATATGGTATGCTGCATCTACCTCTGCAACATGGAACATTACAGGCCCTCGGATTTTTCCAACTTGCATGTCTACCTTGATATGTCCCAAGGTTCTCGTGCTCTGGTTAGCGAATCCTGTAATGTTTGTTTGTTCCTTCACTATCTTCTTATCTGACAGGCCTAACCGTTTGAACATGGTATAGGGCATAATATTTACAGATGCTCCATTGTCAATGAATGCCTTCCGCACTTCTATGCCATTGATTACCGCTGTCACATACAACGGTCTGTTGTGCGGGTATCTTATCTCTCTATCAGCTTTAGAGAAAGATATCTTATTTGCTTCCTCCTCCATTGTTTTCACAAAGCCTTTGCTTATGGCCATGCAAGTCTCCTGTGTCTCGGCGGCCTTAATGATTGCCCTGGTTGCCTCAATCCTTGCTTCCTTGGCCAACCCTATCTGATCGAAAAAATTTCTGAATTTGGCCCCATTCATCAACGCTGTCACTTACAGGCCTGGGTCACACTCCTCCTTTTCTTCCATCATCATCTCCACTTCTGGGATTATGTTGTGGATAACAGTGTTGCATGTTTCTTTTCCCTTGTGATTTGGCAGTGGCTTGTCATGAACACTGCTTTCCTTTCCCAGTTCAATCTCCCCATTTGCCAACTTCTCGTGGAATATCCTACGCAGGCTATAACAATCCATAGTTGAGTGTCCCGCGTATTGGTGGAAAACACAGAAGTCTGGTCTTCTCTTCATCTCCTCCGTCACTGCAAATCTAGGCCTTGGGGGTTTCACCACCCCATGTTCAATCCATTGCTCGTATAGGCCCCTGAATGCTTTCTCACTGCATGTGATAGCCTCCGGGACCGACTTTCTTGCATGTTTATCTCCAGGCCTTCCTTTGCTTCGCTCAAAATTTTTCTCATGCTTCTCCCTCTTGCCCCCTTGTGGTTTTGACTGAGAGTCAGCCAAAGTCACAGTTGCTGTTCTCTTGCCCCTCCATGTAACCGTCGCATGGCTAGTGGGCAGTGTCATGATTCCTCCCAAGTCTTGTGCGAAAGCTGAGAGGGTCGCGAAAGAATCACAAGCCTTGGTAATGAGGTGGGGCTTGAAGGAATCTAAGGCACCATTGTTGCAAATGCTGACCAGGTTCTTTTCTTCAATCGGCTCTGCACACTTCTGTGCCTGGGCCCTGAACCTGTCAACGTAATCTGATAGCTCCTCATTTGGCTTCTGCTTGAACCGCATGAGTTCTACAATGGTTACCTGTTTCTGCACATAGAAAAATTTCTTAAAAAATTGTAATTTGAGGTCATCCCAATCATGGACTGACCCCTTCTCCAAATTGTAGTACCAACTGAAGGCACTATCTGTCAAAGTTTTGTTGAATTCCCGCATCAACAAGTTATGGTTGTTCACTTCATCATATCCCAGCCACAGAGACATCGACTCTACAAACCTGGCAATATGTTCCCTGGCATTTCCTTTCTCCCCGTTGTATTTTGGAAATTGCGGGGGATGCTCGATATATCCTATCGGGTAAGGTTGCCTCCGAATGTGTGCTGGGTAAGGCGGAGTAAAGTCCAACTCCGAGGGTCGAGATGTCTGCCTACGAAGTTGATTGATTGCATCGATCATATCATCCTTCGTCACATACTGACTCGTGGTGTGAACTCTCTGGGGTGTTGAGATATATTGTGGTATCGGCGGTGTGTATGGTAGAGAGATTGGTTGGTGCACACTTGCGTCATGCAAAGTCGACACTGGTGGAAGTTGCTGGCTCACTCGCTGGACATCGCCTGGAATGGTTGGCATTTGCACCTGTGAAATTGATGGGAGAGCAGTTGGGATGATGTTTGTCTGAGGTTGGCTTGCTTCCAACCTACGTTGTGGCACGTCACCGCTGTGTTGGGCCTCCAAGTTGATTATTGGAACCGATTGACTTTCCGTCGAGGGCGATACAATCTGGTTCTCTTTGTTGTTGCTGCCATTGTTGTTGTCTTCCACTCCTACCTGTCCCCCCTGCGAGCTTCCTGGGAACATGGCCTTAAACGTATGAATCTGCATCAACTGCTGGCGGAAGTTCCCCATCTCCTCTTGCTTCCTTTGCATTTCCAGCATCATGGCAATCATCATCCCTTGTCCTTCTCGTGCTTCCTTCAATGCCTTGAGCATCTCCAGTTGCACAGCATTCGTCTGGTCTCCACCTGCATCCTCGCCTTGCCTTCCTGCGTTGGTTTGTTGTTGATTAGCCATATGTGGTGATGTCGAACTCTCTTCTGAAACGTCTTCAACAAGTGGTTGGTCAAAATCCAGGTTTACGCCTTGGAATGCTTGAGTTACTTGTCTTGGAACTGGATCCGGCGAGGTAATGCTATCTGTTGGTGAAGCAGCTCTTCCTGTAATTCTCCCACTTCGAGTTGTGGGCATACTTTTCACGAATTCTACACCTCCCCAGCAGAGTCGCCAAAATAAATGTGGGCAAGGAAACCGCGCCTTGCTCGCTTAGGGTTTCGTGTTGGCTGAGGAGGAGAGAAATCCACGAAGAATACGGAATTGATTGATTGATTGTAGAGGGAAGAACGACAGGTGGGTGATTACTCCAACGACGCGTGGCAGAACCCCTAGAATCCGAAAACCGTGTTAGGGTTATTGGGATTCCAAGAGTCTTCCTCGGTTCTTCGAGTTGAGAGAGTGTTCGAATCTTGTTAGTGCTTTTAGGTGGAATATCCGAGCCTTAAGCCACTAAAAGAGCCCCCTTTCTTTCTAGAATGGAAGAGGTATTTATAGAGTTCCCTGGACTTAAGTCATCACATGCTAGGCACATGTTCTCAATGAAATTCCAGAAATACCCTTCAGTCATTAAAGTAATGCCCATATTGCCCTGTCCTTCTAGCCACCAATCCAATCCCTCAATCAATTCCCAAAAATGAGCCGCCTCCACGAGTCTTCCGCCTCGGGACACGTGGAGGCTTCTCCCGGTCTGACACATTTATTTCTGACTTTTTCATCTTCATTTCATTAGGTTATGCGAACCCTAAATTGCACATTTAATGAGGTCATGAAACCCTAATTGTGCATTTAATTTAATTAGATTATGTGAACCCTAATTTTGCACCTGGGCCCACAAATATTTTATTAGTGAATTAATTATATAGATATGGAAAAGTTATATTAAAGCAAGGTTTCCGGGGGCTGCTTAATTTGGGGAGTACTACTCTTATATTAATCTGTTAAAGAATAATTACCACATGGAAAAGGGTTACTTGTTAGTTAGGACAATGACACTGAATTAGATGGAGGAGGACACAAAAAAGGAGTAGATCTTAGTGGAAATGACGTTGAATATTGTAGAATGTCGCTATATATATATATATATATATATATATATATATATATATATATATATATATATATATAATAACACCCCACCAACTAGACGTACAATTGTTTAATTAGAACTACCATTTAATAGATAGAGGTAAGCTAGTCCTTAATTAGAATTATATAATGCACAAGCCAAATAGTACACGAGTGCAATTTAACTAACAATATTAGAGGAAACAAATTGTAAGTGGGAACACTTGATTGATGTTAATGAACAAGAAGTAAATCGACAATATCTTCTGTTAGCTGCTCCCAAGACCCTTTTTTTTTTTTTTTGCTAATTTAACTCCCAAGACCTTGTATATGTAAAGCGACTCATGAATATAAACCAGTATTTTTTTTGGTACTAGCTTTGTCATTTGCATCAGTTATATATATATATATATATATATATATATATATATATATATATATATATATATATATATATATATCATGCTGCACGTACGGTTTGTATATATTGCTTTTAACTGTTGGTGTCAACCTCTTTTATGAATTTATCCGATTCGAATTAAGTCAACACGCGCGGTGGTGGCTCCCTCAGCTCCTGCAACTAACCAATAAAATAAGAAACGAGAAGAAGAAAAAGGTTTGAATATATAAGAAAAGGCATGCACCTGCACGAGTGTGCGCAATAGCTAGGTACGTTTCAAAGAGAAATCATTAGGAATTGCGCGCACACAAATAACATCATCATTTGTTTTGTTGAATTTAAATATCACTTCAACGACATGAACAACATTACTAGTATTTCTTTTCTTGTCCTTTAATTTCTTTCTCATTGAAACTAATTAACATGCATGTGCAACTCTGCTTAATTCGGTTAACATACATGAACCCACGACTTATATAGCTAGCTACTAGCTAGTTCGACTATATAGAGTATATTATCAATATATATATGTTAAGCATCAAAAGAAAACAGTACGGCTGATATATAGACAATTAAGTGAATAGTAATAACTCACTTAGTAAAATCATTTTCGTCCTCCATGTCCAATTGACTATCTGACTTATGGTAACTAGTAGCAAAGTGACTTATGCTCATTCTCATTTTTATTTTATGGTTGATTTGTCCATTCATTCTTTTAGAAATAAAATTATCATTCTATTTTAGGTGTTTAGTTTATATGAATTAAGTATAAATTTGAAATTCTTTCTCTATTTTTTTACTTTTATGTTTTTAATCTGTGTAAAAATTATACTTTATTAATTTTTTTAATTTTTTAAGAACGGAGAGAGTATTATGTAAATAAGTATAAATATTCATCTTCTATTTTTGTAATCTTTTTTACAGTATATACATTTTTGTAAATACATAAAAAACGTTAATTGTTTGGAATATATTTAGTAAAAATTAAATACTAAATACAGTATTTACAAAAATTACAAAAAATGTTAATACAATATGTAATATTTTTGTAAAAAATATTACTAAACGTTAATATTTACAATATGTAATTTAACATGTTTTTTTTTAATATTGTTAACATGTTTTTAATATTATTAAACGATAATACTGTTAACATATTATTTTTAATATTATTAAACGTTAATATTGTTAACATGTTTTTTTTTAATTTTTGTAAATACAAACATGTTTTTTATTAATAAAATAAAAAATTAGTATGCATTTTTTTTTATAAAAATAGAATATGAATATTTTTATAAAAATATTTTTTTGACTAGTCAAAAACATATTAGTCTAAAAACAATACACAAAAAAATTAATTCAAAATAAACATAAACTTAACATTTTTGTAAGGAAAATGAAGTAACACAAAAAAGTTAGGAAAAGAAAAGAAATGATGATAGATAGCAAAGAGAAGAGGGGAATGAGGTTGACCTAGAAATGAAATAAACACATCTATTTAGAAAGGAATGAAAAATAACTTTCAGATTTGAAAGTGAACTAAAAGAATGGAATTGTCATTCCAATTAACTAACCAAACATGTTTTAAGTCATTCCATAAAGAGTGATCATTCCATTCCTAGCCCATTCCATTCCATTCCATTCTCACCAACCAAACACAACATATATAATTATGTCTAAAAGTTTTAGTATATATTATTTGTCAGATATAATCGGACATGATACATTGTCTGTTTTAGTGTATCTTCAAGCACAAACCAGAAGTAAATATGTGAAATAAACATGCAGATTAAAGAAAAGAGCATAATAGAAATCATACCAAGATTTTTACGTGATTCACTCTAACCTCTAGTACTAGTGGCCTACATCCACGTCCAATACCAATTGATATTAGAGACTCATTTTATTAAAATAATATTCAAATAAGTAAAAAATTACTCCTTGTACAAATAAGCTCTGTTCTTTGTTGGACACGACTGCTCTTTTGCACCTAGGGTTGTTCATTTGGATTGATTTTTTCGGTTTTCCGAACCAGACCAAACCTGTCGGTTCGGTATAAAAAAGAACAGGTCCAATTCGGTACAAAAAAATCGGTATATACCAGTTTTTCGGTTCGGCGTTTTTATGGCTCGATAAAAACCGAACCGGACCGGTATATACCTATTTTTTAATTTATTATTATTATTAATAATAATAAAAAAATAATGATTATAATAATAAAAACTAATAATAATAATAATATTAATAATAATAAAAATAAAAATAAAAATAATAAAAATAATAATTATATTAATTTTCGGTAAAAATCGGTACCGAACTGGTACCACCGGTTCGATATACCGGTCCAACCGGTTTCGGTATCGGTATTAATATTTGGCCGATTTCGGTACTAGTTTGGTTCGGTACTGGTCCGGTTCGGATCGATTTTTACTGATTGAACACCCTTATTTGCACCTCTGCAACTTTCTCACCACTGAGACCTATAAAGCTTCTTTCTACAACCATTATCCACTACTGGATCAACCAAGTCAAACAAGGCTTGAACTCAGATTTTAATTAATACAAGGAAGATGTTTATAATAGACTATGATTTTCCAACCCAAATGAAATTAATAACAATACAAATTAAGGACTGCTGGAAATTTTTTATGAAAGCACACAATGAAGAATCTATAGTAGTAGAGTGAAGCATGAAGAATTCTTCTTGAGTTCTAACTCCTTTTTGCCGAAACATGTGAGTATAAATAATATGAAGTTCAACAGCTATAAAATTTGTTAGCAAAAAAAGCTCAGATCATAGTTGGAAAAAGACTTGAATTTAGCAACAATTAAGTCCAATGGATATTGTGACGCTGTAAGACCCCAAATTATTAATAAATGAAATTTAAATTCCTCTATTTATTATTCTGAAATAGTAAGAGTTGATTTGATTAATGTGGTTAGTTATGGGTAAAATGCGCAAATATTTCAAATAAGCAAGTGGTTATAAAATATTCATTGTTGTCGGGGAATATTTATTTGGTCGTGGAATATTCTTGTTGTCGGAGAATATTCGTACGACGGCGCAGCCTTGTGTGGGCCCCATAACAGAAAACGATTGGATGAAGAAAACGATAAAAATAAGTTGTTTATAAATAACGGCGTAGTTGTTACCATTAATACTGTTGGAATACCCGGTGGTTAAAACACGGTAATACGCGTAGCACACGGTATTGCACCAATTATTGATTCTTACGTAAGAAGGCACTACTCAATAATTGTTACAGTAATTACTGTTCAATATTGTATTTTATTGATTCAATAATTGCTGCGTTGATATTTTATATTACTGTTGTTTCAATAATTGTCACTACGCAGTATTTTTTATTATCGGAGCAATAATTCATATTATCTGAATAATATTATTAGATAACATTATTGGCAATGTCTAGAAAGTTCTGTCTAAGGAGAGGTTTGGTCATCTAATTGCGCGCCAGTAAGGAGAGATCCTTATTGGAAAGCCCCCTCTTTCCTGGGAACGGCCTGGTTGCTAGTACTGTGATTCTGTAATATTATTTGTGTAACGACCCCAAAATAGGTCCATTCCACCCAACCCATTCTGAGTCGTCAAATACATGGTACAAAAAATAACTACAACTTTATTACAACAATTGTCGTGCAAAATACAACAACACATATGCTGTGAGTTTGGATACAAATATATATCAAATGTGACTCATGTTCCAACTGTAGACATCACCTCACAATAACACCTTACATAAAGGTATAGTCAAAAACTGTTTTAGAAATTAGAATATTTGGGAAGTGCTCAAGGAAACCTTCGTACATGGGAGGCCACGCGTCTAGGTTATGATAGATATCATATGGCCACAGAATTATCATTGGTTGACCCAATAGACCCCAAAGAAAAACGAAAAGATTACTATCATATTCTTCCCAATGGTGAGTCTTCTCTTGACTTATCATTATCTCCACTGTCTCTAATTGAGAATTATACTTCAAACAAACACCAGATTATATAGGTAGTGCCCATAGATATACTCAGCAAGTGGATGAGCACAACCCTGTCCTATGATGACACGAGGTTGTATGTCATTAGACATCTTGTATGATAGTGACAAAACACCCTTCCAACGTTGGGTTCGCCTCACCCTATTTTCTTCACCAAATATAACTACTAAATGATGATCACCGTTCTATTCCCTTGTTACCCCCGCTCGACCCAGCTACACTCTTATTACCTGAAAGGAATTGTGAAGTAAAAGGGTGAGCACAACTAGCTCAGTAAAGAATATCATGACTAAAGATAATTAAATTATCAATAGCCTTCATCAATAATAAATCAGAGATTTAGAACATATGGTAAATGATAAAAATTTCAACCATAGTTGCAGCGGAACGAGCAATCCATTAGAAGAGTCAAATAGACTATAAAGTCTATTATCTTCTCCATGTTAAAAATCCACCAACAATGTTTTATCCCTGTAACATCAATCAACAATTCTGGTTCACAATCATATGAATAACTCATAATCATAATTGTGATTCTAAATTCCTCTTCTCATCCAGGACGATGATAATTTTCATCACCTATCTTTACCTGAAACATCAAAGATCATGGTTACACCAAATCACATTTCCTGTTCATAATCATACTAATAACTTCATCTTTGCACTACGTCCAAAGATATTCATTTGTATCACCAGTTGGTCATGTTTATCTCAACATCTGTTCATCTTTGCACTACTGGCCAAAGATATTCAACAACATGTCATCTTTGCACTACGGGCCAAAGATATTCATCAACAATTCATCTTTGCACTACAGGCCAAAGATATTCAT
Source organism: Panax notoginseng (assembly GCA_016801055.1). Taxonomy (NCBI): domain Eukaryota; kingdom Viridiplantae; phylum Streptophyta; class Magnoliopsida; order Apiales; family Araliaceae; genus Panax; species Panax notoginseng. The sequence continues at coordinate 171,935,223 of CM029023.1, read as the reverse complement.
CAATATTTCATCTTTGCACTACAGGCCAAAGATATTAATATCTCAAAGAAATATATAATCATTTCAGAATTTATATAAACAATAATTATAACCATGTTGATCAATTCACCTTTGCACTTAAGCTTAAGATATTCAATTATAAATTCAATGGTCATGATCATACCAGTCACAATTCAACTTTGCACTACAGGCCAAAGAGAACCCTAGTCATGATCATACCAATAATCTACCCATCTTTACACTCCAGTGAAAGAGAATTTCAACATCAGGGTTATAAAAATGTTATATATGATAGTAAAATCAATATAATCAAAATATCTAGATTTAATCTCAAGAGTAATATTCATAAATCAACTATAATTTAGTTAGAAAAAGAAACCAATTTTGTCTTGAATAGTACCCGTGAATAGTAACTCGTGAATAGTAATTCGTGAATAGTAACTCATGAATAGTAACTCATGAATAACTAGTATATTCAAAAAAGATTTTCCACAATAAAATCCATACCAATATTTCGGTATAATGATATTGAAAGAATAACATTTCTTAAGCTTATAAACAATTTATTTAAATTGTTTACACTTACTAAATAATGCATTTAATCATTCAAAAATACCAAACTCATAAGATTTCATCACCAATAACCAAAACCCTCATCAAAAATCTGCATATACCTCATATAGGATTCTCAAGCTATAAAATCCTATTTTCCAATTTTCTTACTTCACATAACATATTTAATTCATTTACTCATAACTAGTATATTTTTATAAAAAATACCAAATCAGTTCCAAAAATATTTCTTTTCTGGAATTTAGCATAATATAGTCCCATAGTGAACATATATTTTTCTCAGAATTTTTAAAAGTCATTTACTATTTTTCATATGGCCAAAATAGCCGAATATTTAGACATTTATCAAAAATTGTACTTTTATCTAAAAATTCTGAAATTCACAGAGTATACTTCTATCATATACATGTACTCCCAATAAAAATTTCATCAATTTTGGAGTTAACCACAAGGAATTATAAGCGGTTACTTTTAAAATAGTCTTTTCTCATAAAATTCATAACTCTCAATCTATACATCCAAAAATCACCATTTTTGGACACAATCAATAAAACTCATCAAAATATCATTTCAAATTTTTCCAAAATTTTTGAAGTTCAGAAAAATTACGAAACTGAAAATCATAACAACCCTTAAAATCCCTTACTATCCCTTACAATCCCTTACCTCAAAAGAGCAGTACTTCTGACCGGAATGTAAAGCCGAATGAAACTTGCACTGAATAGCAACTCTCAAAGTATCTAAATACTCACAAAATATGCTTCATAATATAGAGAGAGAAAGAGAGAAAGCTTATGTTTTTGGTGTGATTTTCAATTCTAACTTAGCCCTCTATTTATAGGAAAATTTTGGTAGGTTTGACCTGCAACCTGATGGCTTTACCTGCTACTATTCCCACCCACCACATTTGAAATATAATTCAGCACATTTCTTCACCAACCACAAGTGGGGCCCACCAATTCTAGAATTTTCCACCAAAATGATAAACTCCGAAAATTCAACAATTTCTGAACCAGTCATCTCGTAAAATTCATAATAAATCATACGTTCATTTTTAACGGTTCAAAATTTGTGGGCATATACTCAACTTATATATGTATAACATATCCAAAAATTACCACGATCCAACGGTCGGATTAAAAATTATAACCCCCGCAAAATATCTCAAAAACCCTAATTTGATTTTCAATACCTCTGTTCCGACAAAAATACAGATAAAACACCTCAACATTAACTCCTTCATTTTTAACCACAAAAATATATCCCTCATTTATATCCACATAAAATAAATATTTCCTTATCATATGAATCAATAATTAATTATTCACAAATAATATTACAGAATCACATTTATGACAACCAGGCGTTCCCAGGAAAGAGGGGGCTTTCCAATAAGGATTTCTCCTTACTAGCGCGCAATTAGATGACCAAACCTCTCCTTAGACAGAACTTTCTAGACATTGCCAATAATGCTATCTAATAATACTATTCAAATAATATGAATTATTGATCTGATAATGGAAAATACTGTGCAGCAACAATTATTGAACAACAATAATATAAAATTTCAACGTAGCAATTATTGAATCAATAAAATAAAATATTGAACAGTAATTACTGTAACAATTATTGAGTAGTGCCTTCTTACGTAAGAATCAATAATTTCAAAAATACTGTGCAATACCGTGTGCTACTGTGCAATAACGCGTATTACTGTATTTTAACCACCGGGTATTTCAACAGTGTTAACGGTAACAACTACGCCGTTATTTGTAAAAACTCAAATTTGTCGTTTTTCTTCACCCGACAGTTATTCGTTATGGGGCCCACAAATAGCTGCGCCGTCGTACGAATATTCCCCGACAGAAAGAATATTCCACGACCAAACGAATATTCCCCGACAACAATGATTATTTTATAACCACTTGCTTATTTTGAAAAAAAATCATATTTCACTCATAACTTTAAACTTTTATCAATTTAACCATTTACTGAATAGTAATTATAAGAAAAATTGAATACTTTTATTTCATAAAATTCGGGGTCTTACAATCTCCCCTCCTTATGAAATTTCGTCCCCGAAATTTACGTACCTGGTATTTCAAAGAGTTGAGAATACCTTCCTTTCATTTCAAATTCCATCTTTCCTGTCATCATAATTTCTCCATTGCTCATCTCCTGTATTTCAAATATCATTCTAGAATACAGCTTCAAAACAAGGGTTAATTTAACAAATTAACATATCACATAATATCCCGATATTATGACTGTCTAACAAATAAGCTTAGGTAGGACACACTAGCGAAGGATTTACTCATCTCTCCCCTCCTAGTTGTATTCCCCGATCTCCGCCAGAGATCATATCCCTAAGCTCTGATACCACCTGTGACAACCCCAAAATAGGTCCATTCCACCCAACCCATTCTGAGTCGTCAAATACATGGTACAAAAAATAACTACAACTTTATTACAACAATTGTCGTGCAAAATACAACAACACATATGCTGTGAGTTTGGATACAAATATATATCAAATGTGACTCATGTTCCAACTGTAGACATCACCTCACAATAACACCTTACATAAAGGTATAGTCAAAAACTGTTTTAGAAATTAGAATATTTGGGAAGTGCTCAAGGAAACCTTCGTACATGGGAGGCCACGCGTCTAGGTTATGATAGATATCATATGGCCACAGAATTATCCTTGGTTGACCCAATAGACCCCAAAGAAAAACGAAAAGATTACTATCATATTCTTCCCAATGGTGAGTCTTCTCTTGACTTATCATTATCTCCACTGTCTCTAATTGAGAATTATACTTCAAACAAACACCAGATTATATAGGTAGTGCCCATAGATATACTCAGCAAGTGGATGAGCACAACCCTGTCCTATGATGACACGAGGTTGTATGTCATTAGACATCTTGTATGATAGTGACAAAACACCCTTCCAACGTTGGGTTCGCCTCACCCTATTTTCTTCACCAAATATAACTACTAAATGATGATCACCGTTCTATTCCCTTGTTACCCCCGCTCGACCCAGCTACACTCTTATTACCTGAAAGGAATTGTGAAGTAAAAGGGTGAGCACAACTAGCTCAGTAAAGAATATCATGACTAAAGATAATTAAATTATCAATAGCCTTCATCAATAATAAATCAGAGATTTAGAACATATGGTAAATGATAAAAATTTCAACCATAGTTGCAGCGGAACGAGCAATCCATTAGAAGAGTCAAATAGACTATAAAGTCTATTATCTTCTCCATGTTAAAAATCCACCAACAATGTTTTATCCCTGTAACATCAATCAACAATTCTGGTTCACAATCATATGAATAACTCATAATCATAATTGTGATTCTAAATTCCTCTTCTCATCCAGGACGATGATAATTTTCATCACCTATCTTTACCTGAAACATCAAAGATCATGGTTACACCAAATCACATTTCCTGTTCATAATCATACTAATAACTTCATCTTTGCACTACGTCCAAAGATATTCATTTGTATCACCAGTTGGTCATGTTTATCTCAACATCTGTTCATCTTTGCACTACTGGCCAAAGATATTCAACAACATGTCATCTTTGCACTACGGGCCAAAGATATTCATCAACAATTCATCTTTGCACTACAGGCCAAAGATATTCATCAATATTTCATCTTTGCACTACAGGCCAAAGATATTAATATCTCAAAGAAATATATAATCATTTCAGAATTTATATAAACAATAATTATAACCATGTTGATCAATTCACCTTTGCACTTAAGCTTAAGATATTCAATTATAAATTCAATGGTCATGATCATACCAGTCACAATTCAACTTTGCACTACAGGCCAAAGAGAACCCTAGTCATGATCATACCAATAATCTACCCATCTTTACACTCCAGTGAAAGAGAATTTCAACATCAGGGTTATAAAAATGTTATATATGATAGTAAAATCAATATAATCAAAATATCTAGATTTAATCTCAAGAGTAATATTCATAAATCAACTATAATTTAGTTAGAAAAAGAAACCAATTTTGTCTTGAATAGTACCCGTGAATAGTAACTCGTGAATAGTAATTCGTGAATAGTAACTCATGAATAGTAACTCATGAATAACTAGTATATTCAAAAAAGATTTTCCACAATAAAATCCATACCAATATTTCGGTATAATGATATTGAAAGAATAACATTTCTTAAGCTTATAAACAATTTATTTAAATTGTTTACACTTACTAAATAATGCATTTAATCATTCAAAAATACCAAACTCATAAGATTTCATTACCAATAACCAAAATCCTCATCAAAAATCTGCATATACCTCATATAGGATTCTCAAGCTATAAAATCCTATTTTCCAATTTTCTTACTTCACATAACATATTTAATTCATTTACTCATAACTAGATATTTTCATAAAAATACCAAATCAGTTCCAAAAATATTTCTTTTCTGGAATTTAGCATAATATAGTCCCATAGTGAACATATATTTTTCTCAGAATTTTTAAAAGTCATTTACTATTTTTCATATGGCCAAAATAGCCGAATATTTAGACATTTATCAAAAATTGTACTTTTATCTAAAAATTCTGAAATTCACAGAGTATACTTCTATCATATACATGTACTCCCAATAAAAATTTCATCAATTTTGGAGTTAACCACAAGGAATTATAAGCGGTTACTTTTAAAATAGTCTTTTCTCATAAAATTCATAACTCTCAATCTATACATCCAAAAATCACCATTTTTGGACACAATCAATAAAACTCATCAAAATATCATTTCAAATTTTTCCAGAATTTTTGAAGTTCAGAAAAATTACGAAACTGAAAATCATAACAACCCTTAAAATCCCTTACTATCCCTTACAATCCCTTACCTCAAAAGAGCAGTACTTCTGACCGGAATGTAAAGCCGAATGAAACTTGCACTGAATAGCAACTCTCAAAGTATCTAAATACTCACAAAATATGCTTCATAATATAGAGAGAGAAAGAGAGAAAGCTTATGTTTTTGGTGTGATTTTTAATTCTAACTTAGCCCTCTATTTATAGGAAAATTTTGGTAGGTTTGACCTGCAACCTGATGGCTTTACCTGCTATTATTCCCACCCACCACATTTGAAATATAATTCAGGACATTTCTTCACCAACCACAAGTGGGGCCCACCAATTCTAGAATTTTCCACCAAAATGATAAACTCCGAAAATTCAACAATTTCTGAACCAGTCATCTCGTAAAATTCATAATAAATCATACGTTCATTTTTAACGGTTCAAAATTTGTGGGCATATACTCAACTTATATATGTATAACATATCCAAAAATTACCACGATCCAACGGTCGGATTAAAAATTATAACCCCCGCAAAATATCTCAAAAACCCTAATTTGATTTTCAATACCTCCGTTCCGACAAAAATACAGATAAAACCTCAACATTAACTCCTTCATTTTTAACCACAAAAATATATCCCTCATTTATATCCACATAAAATAAATATTTCCTTATCATATGAATCAATAATTAATTATTCACAAATAATATTACAGAATCACATTTATGACAACCAGGTCGTTCCCAGGAAAGAGGGGGCTTTCCAATAAGGATTTCTCCTTACTAGCGCGCAATTAGATGACCAAACCTCTCCTTAGACAGAACTTTCTAGACATTGCCAATAATGCTATCTAATAATACTATTCAAATAATATGAATTATTGATCTGATAATGGAAAATACTGTGCAGCAACAATTATTGAACAACAATAATATAAAATTTCAACGTAGCAATTATTGAATCAATAAAATAAAATATTGAACAGTAATTACTGTAACAATTATTGAGTAGTGCCTTCTTACGTAAGAATCAATAATTTCAAAAATACTGTGCAATACCGTGTGCTACTGTGCAATAACGCGTATTACTGTATTTTAACCACCGGGTATTTCAACAGTGTTAACGGTAACAACTACGCCGTTATTTGTAAAAACTCAAATTTGTCGTTTTCTTCACCCGACAGTTATTCGTTATGGGGCCCACAAATAGCTGCGCCGTCGTACGAATATTCCCCGACAGAAAGAATATTCCACGACCAAACGAATATTCCCCGACAACAATGATTATTTTATAACCACTTGCTTATTTTGAAAAAAAATCATATTTCACTCATAACTTTAAACTTTTATCAATTTAACCATTTACTGAATAGTAATTATAACAAAAATTGAATACTTTTATTTCATAAAATTCGGGGTCTTACAATCTCCCCTCCTTATGAAATTTCGTCCCCGAAATTTACGTACCTGGTATTTCAAAGAGTTGAGAATACCTTCCTTTCATTTCAAATTCCATCTTTCCTGTCATCATAATTTCTCCATTGCTCATCTCCTGTATTTCAAATATCATTCTAGAATACAGCTTCAAAACAAGGGTTAATTTAACAAATTAACATATCACATAATATCCCGATATTATGACTGTCTAACAAATAAGCTTAGGTAGGACACACTAGCGAAGGATTTACTCATCTCTCCCCTCCTAGTTGTATTCCCCGATCTCCGCCAGAGATCATATCCCTAAGCTCTGATACCACCTGTGACAACCCCAAAATAGGTCCATTCCACCCAACCCATTCTGAGTCGTCAAATACATGGTACAGAAAATAACTACAACTTTATTACAACAATTGTCGTGCAAAATACAACAACACATATGCTGTGAGTTTGGATACAAATATATACCAAATGTGACTCATGTTCCAACTGTAGACATCACCTCACAATAACACCTTACATAAAGGTATAGTCAAAAACTGTTTTAGAAATTAGAATCTTTGGGAAGTGCTCAAGGAAACCTTCGTACATGGGAGGCCACGCGTCTAGGTTATGATAGATATCATATGGCCACAGAATTATCCTTGGTTGACCCAATAGACCCCAAAGAAAAACGAGAAGATTACTATCATATTCTTCCCAATGGTGAGTCTTCTCTTGACTTATCATTATCTCCACTGTCTCTAATTGAGAATTATACTTCAAACAAACACCAAGATTATATAGGTAGTGCCCATAGATATACTCAGCAAGTGGATGAGCACAACCCTGTCCTATGATGACACGAGGTTGTATGTCATTAGACATCTTGTATGATAGTGACAAAACACCCTTCCAACGTTGGGTTCGCCTCACCCTATTTTCTTCACCAAATATAACTACTAAATGATGACCACCGTTCTATTCCCTTGTTACCCCCGCTCGACCCAGCTACACTCTTATTACCTGAAAGGAATTGTGAAGCAAAAGGGTGAGCACAACTAGCTCAGTAAAGAATATCATGACTAAAGATAATTAAATTATCAATAGCCTTCATCAATAATAAATCAGAGATTTAGAACATATGGTAAATGATAAAAATTTCAACCATAGTTGCAGCGGAACGAGCAATCCATTAGAAGAGTCAAATAGACTATAAAGTCTATTATCTTCTCCATGTTAAAAATCCACCAACAATGTTTTATCCCTGTAACATCAATCAACAATTCTGGTTCACAATCATATGAATAACTCATAATCATAATTGTGATTCTAAATTCCTCTTCTCATCCAGGACGAAGATAATTTTCATCACCTGTCTTTACCTGAAACATCAAAGATCATGGTTATACCAAATCACATTTCCTGTTCATAATCATACTAATAACTTCATCTTTGCACTACGGCCAAAGATATTCATTTGTATCACCAGTTGGTCATGTTTATCTCAACATCTGTTCATCTTTGCACTACTGGCCAAAGATATTCAACAACATGTCATCTTTGCACTACGGGCCAAAGATATTCATCAACAATTCATCTTTGCACTACAGGCCAAAGATATTCATCAATATTTCATATTTGCACTACAGGCCAAAGATATTAATATCTCAAAGAAATATATAATCATTTCAGAATTTATATAAACAATAATTATAACCATGTTGATCAATTCACCTTTGCACTTAAGCTTAAGATATTCAATTATAAATTCAATGGTCATGATCATACCAGTCACAATTCAACTTTGCACTACAGGCCAAAGAGAACCCTAGTCATGATCATACCAATAATCTACCCATCTTTACACTCCAGTGAAAGAGAATTTCAACATCAGGGTTATAAAAATGTTATATATGATAATAAAATCAATATAATCAAAATATAGATTTAATCTCAAGAGTAATATTCATAAATCAACTATAATTTAGTTAGAAAAAGAAACCAATTTTGTCTTGAATAGTACCCGTGAATAGTAACTCGTGAATAGTAATTCGTGAATAGTAACTCATGAATAGTAACTCATGAATAACTAGTATATTCAAAAAAGATTTTCCACAATAAAATCCATACCAATATTTCGGTATAATGATATTGAAAGAATAACATTTCTTAAGCTTATAAACAATTTATTTAAATTGTTTACACTTTACTAAATAATGCATTTAATCATCAAAAATGCCAACTCATAAGATTTCATTATCAATAACCAAAACCTCATCAAAAATCTGCATATACCTCATATAGGATTCTCAAGCCATAAAATCCTATTTTCCAATTTTCTTACTTCACATAACATATTTAATTCATTTACTCATAACTAGTATATTTTTATGAAAAATACCAAATCAGTTCCAAAAATATTTCTTTTCTGGAATTTAGCATAATATAGTCCCATAGTGAACATATATTTTTCTCAGAATTTTTAAAAGTCATTTACTATTTTTCATATGGCCAAAATAGCCGAATATTTAGACATTTATCAAAAATTGTACTTTTATCTAAAAATTCTGAAATTCACAGAGTATACTTCTATCATATACATGTACTCCCAATAAAAATTTCATCAATTTTGGAGTTAACCACAAGGAATTATAAGCGGTTACTTTTAAAATAGTCTTTTCTCATAAAATTCATAACTCTCAATCTATACATCCAAAAATCACCATTTTTGGACACAATCAATAAAACTCATCAAAATATCATTTCAAATTTTTCCAGAATTTTTGAAGTTCAGAAAAATTACGAAACTGAAAATCATAACAACCCTTAAAATCCCTTACTATCCCTTACAATCCCTTACCTCAAAACAGCAGTACTTCTGACCGGAATGTAAAGCCGAAGGAAACTTGCACTGAATAGCAACTCTCAAAGTATCTAAATACTCACAAAATATGCTTCATAATATAGAGAGAGAAAGAGAGAAAGCTTATGTTTTTGGTGTGATTTTCAATTCTAACTTAGCCCTCTATTTATAGGAAAATTTTGGTAGGTTTGACCTGCAACCTGATGGCTTTACCTGCTACTATTCCCACCCACCACATTTGAAATATAATTCAGCACATTTCTTCACCAACCACAAGTGGGGCCCACCAATTCTAGAATTTTCCACCAAAATGATAAACTCCGAAAATTCAACAATTTCTGAACCAGTCATCTCGTAAAATTCATAATAAATCATACGTTCATTTTTAACGGTTCAAAATTTGTGGGCATATACTCAACTTATATATGTATAACATATCCAAAAATTACCACGATCCAACGGTCGGATTAAAAATTATAACCCCCGCAAAATATCTCAAAAACCCTAATTTGATTTTCAATACCTCCATTCCGACAAAAATACAGATAAAAACCTCAACATTAACTCCTTCATTTTTAACCACAAAAATATATCCCTCATTTATATCCACATAAAATAAATATTTCCTTATCATATGAATCAATAATTAATTATTCACAAATAATATTACAGAATCACATTTATGACAACCAGGCCGTTCCCAGGAAAGAGGGGGCTTTCCAATAAGGATTTCTCCTTACTGGCGCGCAATTAGATGACCAAACCTCTCCTTAGACAGAACTTTCTAGACATTGCCAATAATGCTATCTAATAATATTATTCAAATAATATGAATTATTGATCTGATAATGGAAAATACTGTGCAGCAACAATTATTGAACAACAATAATATAAAATTTCAACGTAGCAATTATTGAATCAATAAAATAAAATATTGAACAGTAATTACTGTAACAATTATTGAGTAGTGCCTTCTTACGTAAGAATCAATAATTTCAAAAATACTGTGCAATACCGTGTGCTACTGTGCAATAACGCGTATTACTGTATTTTAACCACCGGGTATTCCAACAGTGTTAACGGTAACAACTACGCCGTTATTTGTAAAAACTCAAATTTGTCGTTTTCTTCACCCGACAGTTATTCGTTATGGGGCCCACAAATAGCTGCGCCGTCGTACGAATATTCCCCGACAGAAAGAATATTCCACGACCAAACGAATATTCCCCGACAACAATGATTATTTTATAACCACTTGCTTATTTTGAAAAAAAATCATATTTCACTCATAACTTTAAACTTTTATCAATTTAACCATTTACTGAATAGTAATTATAAGAAAAATTGAATACTTTTATTTCATAAAATTCGGGGTCTTACAATATCTCCTCCTTATAAAATTTCGTCCCCGAAATTTACGTACCTGGTATTTCAAAGAGTTGAGAATACCTTCCTTTCATTTCAAATTCCATCTTTCCTGTCATCATAATTTCTCCATTGCTCATCTCCTGTATTTCAAATATCATTCTAGAATACAGCTTCAAAACAAGGGTTAATTTAACAAATTAACATATCACATAATATCCCGATATTATGACTGACTAACAAATAAGCTTAGGTAGGACACACTAGCGAAGGATTTACTCATCTCTCCCCTCCTAGTTGTATTCCCCGATCTCCGCCAGAGATCATATCCCTAAGCTCTGATACCACCTGTGACAACCCAAAATAGGTCCATTCCACCCAACCCATTCTGAGTCGTCAAATACATGGTACAAAAAATAACTACAACTTTATTACAACAATTGTCGTGCAAAATACAACAACACATATGCTGTGAGTTTGGATACAAATATATACCAAATGTGACTCATGTTCCAACCGTGGACATCACCTCACAATAACACCTTACATAAAGGTATAGTCAAAAACTGTTTTAGAAATTAGAATCTTTGGGAAGTGCTCAAGGAAACCTTCGTACATGGGAGGCCACGCGTCTAGGTTATGATAGATATCATATGGCCACAGAATTATCCTTGGTTGACCCAATAGACCCCAAAGAAAAACGAAAAGATTACTATCATATTCTTCCCAATGGTGAGTCTTCTCTTGACTTATCATTATCTCCACTGTCTCTAATTGAGAATTATACTTCAAACAAACACCAGATTATATAGGTAGTGCCCATAGATATACTCAGCAAGTGGATGAGCACAACCCTGTCCTATGATGACACGAGGTTGTATGTCATTAGACATCTTGTATGATAGTGACAAAACACCCTTCCAACGTTGGGTTCGCCTCACCCTATTTTCTTCACCAAATATAACTACTAAATGATGACCACCGTTCTATTCCCTTGTTACCCCGCTCGACCCAGCTACACTCTTATTACCTGAAAGGAATTGTGAAGCAAAAGGGTGAGCACAACTAGCTCAGTAAAGAATATCATGACTAAAGATAATTAAATTATCAATAGCCTTCATCAATAATAAATCAGAGATTTAGAACATATGGTAAATGATAAAAATTTCAACCATAGTTGCAGCGGAACGAGCAATCCATTAGAAGAGTCAAATAGACTATAAAGTCTATTATCTTCTCCATGTTAAAAATCCACCAACAATGTTTTATCCCTGTAACATCAATCAACAATTCTGGTTCACAATCATATGAATAACTCATAATCATAATTGTGATTCTAAATTCCTCTTCTCATCCAGGACGATGATAATTTTCATCACCTATCTTTACCTGAAACATCAAAGATCATGGTTACACCAAATCACATTTCCTGTTCATAATCATACTAATAACTTCATCTTTGCACTACGTCCAAAGATATTCATTTGTATCACCAGTTGGTCATGTTTATCTCAACATCTGTTCATCTTTGCACTACTGGCCAAAGATATTCAACAACATGTCATCTTTGCACTACGGGCCAAAGATATTCATCAACAATTCATCTTTGCACTACAGGCCAAAGATATTCATCAATATTTCATCTTTGCACTACAGGCCAAAGATATTAATATCTCAAAGAAATATATAATCATTTCAGAATTTATATAAACAATAATTATAACCATGTTGATCAATTCACCTTTGCACTTAAGCTTAAGATATTCAATTATAAATTCAATGGTCATGATCATACCAGTCACAATTCAACTTTGCACTACAGGCCAAAGAGAACCCTAGTCATGATCATACCAATAATCTACCCATCTTTACACTCCAGTGAAAGAGAATTTCAACATCAGGGTTATAAAAATGTTATATATGATAATAAAATCAATATAATCAAAATATCTAGATTTAATCTCAAGAGTAATATTCATAAATCAACTATAATTTAGTTAGAAAAAGAAACCAATTTTGTCTTGAATAGTACCCGTGAATAGTAACTCGTGAATAGTAATTCGTGAATAGTAACTCATGAATAGTAACTCATGAATAACTAGTATATTCAAAAAAGATTTCCACAATAAAATCCATACCAATATTTCGGTATAATGATATTGAAAGAATAACATTTCTTAAGCTTATAAACAATTTATTTAAATTGTTTACACTTACTAAATAATGCATTTAATCATTCAAAAATACCAAACTCATAAGATTTCATTACCAATAACCAAAATCCTCATCAAAAATCTGCATATACCTCATATAGGATTCTCAAGCTATAAAATCCTATTTTCCAATTTTCTTACTTCACATAACATATTTAATTCATTTACTCATAACTAGTATATTTTTATAAAAATACCAAATCAGTTCCAAAAATATTTCTTTTCTGGAATTTAGCATAATATAGTCCCATAGTGAACATATATTTTTCTCAGAATTTTTAAAAGTCATTTACTATTTTTCATATGGCCAAAATAGCCGAATATTTAGACATTTATCAAAAATTGTACTTTTATCTAAAAATTCTGAAATTCACAGAGTATACTTCTATCATATACATGTACTCCCAATAAAAATTTCATCAATTTTGGAGTTAACCACAAGGAATTATAAGCGGTTACTTTTAAAATAGTCTTTTCTCATAAAATTCATAACTCTCAATCTATACATCCAAAAATCACCATTTTTGGACACAATCAATAAAACTCATCAAAATATTATTTCAAATTTTTCCAGAATTTTTGAAGTTCAGAAAAATTACGAAACTGAAAATCATAACAACCCTTAAAATCCCTTACTATCCCTTACAATCCCTTACCTCAAAACAGCAGTACTTCTGACCGGAATGTAAAGCCGAATGAAACTTGCACTGAATAGCAACTCTCAAAGTATCTAAATACTCACAAAATATGCTTCATAATATAGAGAGAGAAAGAGAGAAAGCTTATATTTTTGGTGTGATTTTTAATTCTAACTTAGCCCTCTATTTATAGGAAAATTTTGGTAGGTTTGACCTGCAACCTGATGGCTTTACCTGCTATTATTCCCACCCACCACATTTGAAATATAATTCAGGACATTTCTTCACCAACCACAAGTGGAGCCCACCAATTCTAGAATTTTCCACCAAAATGATAAACTCCGAAAATTCAACAATTTCTGAACCAGTCATCTCGTAAAATTCATAATAAATCATACGTTCATTTTTAACGGTTCAAAATTTGTGGGCATATACTCAACTTATATATGTATAACATATCCAAAAATTACCACGATCCAACGGTCGGATTAAAAATTATAACCCCCGCAAAATATCTCAAAAACCCTAATTTGATTTTCAATACCTCCGTTCCGACAAAAATACAGATAAAACACCTCAACATTAACTCCTTCATTTTTAACCACAAAAATATATCCCTCATTTATATCCACATAAAATAAATATTTCCTTATCATATGAATCAATAATTAATTATTCACAAATAATATTACAGAATCACATTTATGACAACCAGGTCGTTCCCAGGAAAGAGGGGGCTTTCCAATAAGGATTTCTCCTTACTAGCGCGCAATTAGATGACCAAACCTCTCCTTAGACAGAACTTTCTAGACATTGCCAATAATGCTATCTAATAATACTATTCAAATAATATGAATTATTGATCTGATAATGGAAAATACTGTGCAGCAACAATTATTGAACAACAATAATATAAAATTTCAACGTAGCAATTATTGAATCAATAAAATAAAATATTGAACAGTAATTACTGTAACAATTATTGAGTAGTGCCTTCTTACGTAAGAATCAATAATTTCAAAAATACTGTGCAATACCGTGTGCTACTGTGCAATAACGCGTATTACTGTATTTTAACCACCGGGTATTTCAACAGTATTAACGATAACAACTACGCCGTTATTTGTAAAAACTCAAATTTGTCGTTTTTCTTCACCCGACAGTTATTCGTTATGGGGCCCACAAATAGCTGCGCCGTCGTACGAATATTCCCCGACAGAAAGAATATTCCACGACCAAACGAATATTCCCCGACAACAATGATTATTTTATAACCACTTGCTTATTTTGAAAAAAAATCATATTTCACTCATAACTTTAAACTTTTATCAATTTAACCATTTACTGAATAGTAATTATAACAAAAATTGTATACTTTTATTTCATAAAATTCGGGGTCTTACAATTTGTGTATAATTAATTATTGATTTATATGACGAGGAAAATAGTAATTTTATGTGGATATAGATAGAGAAAAATTTTAATTGTTGAAAATTAATATTTTATCTTTTTCTGATAAAATAATTCATTTAAATATATTATTTTAATAATATATTGATGGTGGTATTTTTACAATGAATGTGGGATATATGAGTATATGAGGAGGAAGAGTATTTTTATGGCATTAAATGATTAACACGTGTTTTGTGTGTTGGTGGACATAATTCTTGACCGAAAATTTATTATTGACTATAAAATCGCCCGTTTGTGAATTTCGGTCAATTTCTGTTTGGAATTTGGAAAAACTTTCTTCTGCAAAGTTGTAGAGAATTGAATTTCCTATAAAAACTCGCGAGATTCGAATTTTCTGATAAAAGGGCTATTTATTATGAATTATTGAAGTTCTGTAGTTCCGAAATAATTGATTTTTGGAAGTTTTATTTATTATTTTGAAGAAAAACATTTTTTGGCATTTAAGTGGGCTAACATGTGATATAAATGGGCTGAGATCAGATGTCTAGAGGTGGGCTAAGGAAAATTTGATAAATATATTATTATTATATTAAATTTTCTGCTTTGGTGTTCTAAGCATTTTCCTATAAATAGGGTGCTTAGGTTAGAATTGAAATCACACCAGAAATACAAGTTTCTCTCTATTTCTCTCTCTATAACGAGCGTATTCTTGTGAGTATTTGATACTTTGAGTGTTGCTTTACGGTGCAAGTTTCCTTCAGCACTATATCTAGTATTCCAGTCAGAAGTACCGTCTTTCCGAGGTAAGGGATGCTATTTCTTCTTAAATGATATTATTTTCTTCAATATCATTATGCCGAAGTATTGATCTGAATTTTTATCAAATTTAGAACTTTTCATGTCGGGGTTACTATTCATGAGTTACTATCCATGAGTTACTATTCACGAGTTACTATTCACGAGTTACTATTCACCGAAAAATGAAATTTCCTTCTTTTCGTCCAAATATCTATTCTGGATACTAGCTTTGATTGTATCCATGTTTTGATCATTCTTGAATTTTACTTCACTGTGATAAGGTATTTTTGGACATGGATAAATCGAAATACGAATCCTTAATACTTGTTATTTTGCTTCACTGGATTCGTTTTCTTTAAAATATTTTTCATCATCCTCAGTCTTAAATGATGATATAACTGAATATCTTTGGCCTGTAGTGCAAAGATGAATAATTTCTGATGAATATCTTTGGCCCGTAGTGCAAAGATGAACAGGTGTTGAGGTGAACATGACCAACTGATGGATATCTTTGGCCTGTAGTGCAAAGATGACTATTTGATTCAAGATATTTATTGATTGATGTTACAGGGATAAAATGTTGATGATGGGCTTTTAAATTCACAGATAATCGTAGATTTCATTCTCTACGTAACTTCTCTATGAATTATTATTTTTCGCTGCGAATAATGAATTAAAACTTGTTGTCTGTTATATTCTATTAAATTTTTTCCTGTTGAAGACTAACGATAATTTGTTGTATATTATCTTAGTCATAATATTCTTTACTGGGCTAGTTGAGCTCACCCTTTTCTTTGTTGTTCCATTTTCTTCTCAGGAGGCGAGAATGTAGCAGGTACTAGTCGGGGTATAGAATGAAGGTTCTAGGAAGTTGTTTTAGTAGTCCTCACCATTTTTTTTTGTAAAATATTGTTCCAATAATTGTAATGAGGACTTATTTGAGTGTGAATATTGTCTAGATGACAATATTTGTATTTACACTCACAATTTTTATGTTGCATTAATAAAGTTGTAGTTGTTTCTGTACCATGTTATTGACGACTCAGAATAGGTGTTGTATACCTATTTTGGGGGCGTCACAGTTGGTATCAGAGCTTAGGGATATGATCTCTGGCGGAGATCGTGGAATAGAACTAGGAGGGGAGAGACGAGTAAATCCTTCGCTAGTGTATCCTACCTAAGCTTATTTGTTGGTTGGTCATAATATAGGGATATTATGTGATTTGTTAATTTGTTAAATTAACCCTTATTTTATGGCAGTATTTGAGAATGTCGACTGAGAATGTTAACAGTGGAGCAAATGAAACCGTGGAGACACCTGTACTCACCAACGAGGAGAACGTGCAACAGGCTGGCAATGTTCCTCCTGTGAACAACACCACTGAGCAGACGGTGAACGATGAGATGTTTAGAAGCTTTTTGCGATTCATGCAAAACCAGACGAAGGAGATTCCTGTTCAAAATATAGGAAGAAACAATGGCAATGCACAGCTGGTCACAGCCAAGCAGTTCAAAGAGTTGGGACCACCAGAATTCTGGGGAAAGCCGGATCCGATTAAGGCGGAGACATGGTTCAAGCAAATTACCAAGATATTTGATGTCTTGGGATGCACGGAGGAACAGAAGGTTCCATTTGCCACCTTTATGTTCCGTGGTGAGGTAGACTACTGGTGGGAATCTGTGAAGCGTACCCATCCAGCTGCACTCAGCATGTCTTGGGAGATATTTCAGAAGCTATTCAATGACAAGTACTTTCCTGAAAGTATTCGTCATATGAAGGAGGTAGAGTTTATTAGACTGGAGCAGAATAACATGACGGTGTCCCAGTACGAGGCGAAGTTTGCGGAGTTGTCCAGGTTTGCACCTCATTTGGTGGAGAATGAGGAACGTATGACGTGGATATTTCTGAGAGGTTTGAAACCCGGCATACGTCAATATCTCATTTCTCATAAATTTTCTCTCTATTCAGATGTTGTCAATAGGGCTTAATTATTAGAGCGAGATAACGAGTACGGTCAACCGAGGGACCACAACCAGGATCATATCGGTGACAACAGTCATCAGAACAATGATAATCAGCGGAGAAAGAAAAATACAGACAAGAACGGCAACCACTTTGGTGGTAATCGTGGCTATGAAAATAGAAGAAGCGAGTCGGGAGGAGATTTTAAAAAGAGGAGATTCAACAATGACAATACGAAGACGTCAGCACCAGCAGCAACTGGTTCCAAGGGAGGAGAACGACCACCGGTCATATGCTATAAATGTGGAAAAGAGGGACATATCAGCCCAAACTGTCCACAACAGTTCAAGGTATACTATAATTGTGGAAAGGAAGGACATATCGCTCGAGATTGTACGATAGCGAAACCAAGTTCAGCGGGGACTGTGACTCAAAAGGCTGCCCCAGAAAAGTCAAAGTCAACGGTTCCTGGAAGAGCGCTTGTCGTGACTGGTCAACATGCGAGGAACCCAAACGAGGTGATCACGGGTAAGCTAATCATAAATTCATGTGAAGTTTATACCTTACTAGATACCGGTGCTACCCATTCATTTATTTCTCCTACTTGTGCTCAACGTTTAAACTTGACTCCGGAGAAATTAGACTTTGATTTATCTGTGGAGACTCCGTTAGGGGAAACTTTCATCACATCCACTGTTTATAAATCTTGTTTGATCCAAGTTGGTACCATCACCTTACCTGTTGACCTTATCTCTTTAAAGATACTTGCATTTGACGTGATTTTAGGAATTGATTGGTTAACTACTCATCATGCCAAAAT
Organism: Panax notoginseng; assembly: GCA_016801055.1. Classification (NCBI taxonomy): domain Eukaryota; kingdom Viridiplantae; phylum Streptophyta; class Magnoliopsida; order Apiales; family Araliaceae; genus Panax; species Panax notoginseng. The sequence continues at coordinate 171,916,294 of CM029023.1, read as the reverse complement.
TGATTGTTTTCGTAAGGTGATTAGTTTTCATATTCCTAATCAACCTGTTGTTCGAATTCAAGCAACAAAGCCATTAAAATCAATCACTGTCATATCAAGTCATAAAGCTATTCGTTTATTGAAAAACGGATGTCAAGCTTTCTTAGCCCATGTTATGGATTTGAATAAAGACACGTCAAATTTGAATAATATTCCTGTTGTTAGTAACTTTCCTGACGTATTTCCTGAAGAACTTCCCGGTCTACCCCCGGAACGTGAAGTTGAATTCTTTATTGATCTTGAACCTGGTACAAAGCCCATTTCTAAATCCACATATCGAATGGCTCCTATTTAACTTCAGGAGTTAAAAGTCCAACTACAAGAGTTGTTGGACATCGGTTTCATTCGTCCTAGTACATCTCCTTGGGGTGCTCCTGTTTTATTTGTAAAGAAGAAAGACGGGAGTATGCGACTTTGTATCGATTACCGGGAATTAAACCATGTCACCATCAAGAATAGGTATCCGCTACCTCGTATTGATGACCTGTTTGACCAGTTACAAGGAGCACAATTCTTTTCAAAAATCGATCTTCGTTCTGGATATCATCAGCTGAAGGTTAAAACTAAGGATATTCCGAAGACTGCCTTTAGAACTCGGTACGGGCATTATGAATTCTTAGTCATGTCTTTTGGATTGACTAATGCTCCTGCGGCTTTCATGGATATGATGAACCGAGTATTCAAGGATTATTTGGATCAATTCGTTGTTGTCTTTATTGATGACATCCTCATATATTCTAAAAGCCGTGAAGATCATGAGCACCATTTAAAGCTGGTACTCCAAAGGCTGCGTGAAAACAAGTTATATGCTAAGTTGAAGAAATGCGAGTTCTGACTTGAGGAAGTAGCATTCCTAGGGCACGTGGTGTCAAAACATGGAGTATCTGTGGACCCGGCGAAGATTGAAGCAATACAAAGCTGGGAGCAACCGAAGACGGTGACCGATGTACGTAGCTTTCTAGGCTTAGCTGGTTATTATCGGAGATTCGTAGAAGGGTTTTCTCGAATCGCTACCCCATTAACTCAGCTGACTCGGAAGGATATCAAATTCGTATGAAGAGAAGAATGCGAGAAGAGTTTCCAAGAGCTTAAGAGGAGACTCATTTCGGCATCTGTTCTGACAATACCATCTGGTTCGGATGGATTTGTTATCTATAGCGATGCTTCAGGCAAAGGGTTAGGATGTATTCTCATGCAACGTGGGAAAGTCATAGCCTATGCCTCGCGACAACTTAAAGAATATGAGAGGAATTATCCTACTCATGATCTAGAGTTGGCAGCAGTCATTTTCGCACTAAAGATCTGGAGGCACTATCTATATGGGGAGAAGGTGGAGATATATTCAGACCATAAAAGCCTCAAATATTTCTTCACTCAAAAAGAACTCAACATGCGGCAACGACGTTGGCTCGAGCTGTTGAAAGATTACGACCACACTATTCAATACCATCCTGGAAAAGCAAACGTGGTAGCTGACGCGTTGAGTAGAAGATCATATGCAGGAACGAGTGCGATGATGTCAAGTATACGCGTAGAACCAACTTTAATCGATAAAGTTAAAGTTGCTCAAGCTACAGACCCGGAGCTTATGCGTATGAAGAAGAAAGTGCAAGAAGGTGCTATTCCAGAAGCAAGAATCGATGAAGAAGGAATACTTCGAGTCCACTCCAGACTTTGTGTTCCTAACGATTCTGATTTAAAGTACAAGATCATGATGGAGGCACACAATACACCATTTGCAATCCATCCTGGAAGTACTAAAATGTATCGTGATCTTCGACATACATTTTGGTAGAACAATATGAAGAGAGAGATTGCAAAGTTTATCTCGAGGTGTTTAACTTGTCAACGTGTAAAGGCGGAGTATCAAGTACCAAAGGGTCCATTGCAACCACTTGAGATTCCGAAATGGAAGTGGGAACACATTACCATGGATTTTGTTACGGGTCTTCCCACGGTTTCTCAAGGCATAAATGCTATTTGGGTTATAGTTGATAGATTAACCAAGTCTGCTCATTTCTTGCCGATACGAGAGACTTATTCCCTTGAATGTCTTGCTAGTATGTACGTGAATGAGATTGTAAGGTTGCATGGCATGCCAGTATCCATAGTTTCGGATCGTGACCCAAGATTCACTTCAAGATTTTGGGTTAGCTTGTAAAAAGCTATGGGCATGGATTTACGGTTCAGTTCGGCATACCATCCTCAAACGGACGGGCAATCAGAGAGGACTATTCAAACTCTTGAAGATCTATTAAGACTTTGTGTCCTAGATTTCAAAGGAAGTTGGGATAAGTATCTACCATTGGTGGAATTCTCCTACAACAACAGTTATCAGGCAAGTATAGGTGTGGCTCCCTTTGAAGCATTGTATGGACGAAAGTGTCGCTCTCTAGTATGTTAGGATGAGGTGGGAGAAGCAACGTTATTGGGACCAGAGTTGGTACGAATGACTACAGAGAAGATCCAAACGATTCGACAACGTATACAAACGGCACAGGATCGACAAAAGAGTTATGTGGATCTTCATCGAAAGGACGTGGAATTTGACATTGGGGATCATGTATTATTACGTGTAGCTCCATGGAAAGGAGTTACAAGATTTGGGAAAAGAGGAAAGTTCAATCCACGATTTATTGGTCCATTTCAGATTCTTGACCGAGTAGGAAATGTGGCCTATAGGCTCGCGTTACCTCCAAGTATGTCTCGTGTTCATAATGTTTTTCATATATCTGTGCTTCGTAAATATGTGATAGACCCGAACCACGTTATTGAGTTAGAACCGGACGAGATAGCCGAAGACTTAACGTACGAGGAGGTACCTGTCAAGATCTTGGATAGGAAGGAGCATGTCCTACGCACGAAGGTCATACCACAAGTTAAGGTTTTGTGGAGAAACCATGCTATTGAAGAAATGACCTGGGAGTTGGAATCAGAAATGAAAGCGAGGTATCCTCACCTTTTCGAAATATCAGGTACGTATGTTAATTTCGAGGACGAAATTTCATAAGGAGGGGAGGTTGTAAGACCCCAAATTATTAATAAATGAAATTTAAATTTCTCTATTTATTATTCTGAAATAGTAAGAGTTGATTTGATTAATGTGGTTAGTTATGGGTAAAATGCGCAAATATTTCAAATAAGCAAGTGGTTATAAAATATTCATTGTTGTCGGGGAATATTTATTTGGTCGTGGAATATTCTTGTTGTCGGGGAATATTCGTACGACGGCGCAGCCTTGTGTGGGCCCCATAACAGAAAACGATTGGATGAAGAAAACGACAAAAATAAGTTGTTTATAAATAACGGCGTAGTTGTTACCATTAATACTGTTGGAATACCCGGTGGTTAAAATACGGTAATACGCGTAGCACACGGTATTGCACCAATTATTAATTCTTACGTAAGAAGGCACTACTCAATAATTATTACAGTAATTACTGTTCAATATTGTATTTTATTGATTCAATAATTGCTGCGTTGATATTTTATATTACTGTTGTTTCAATAATTGTCACTACGCAGTATTTTTTATTATCGGAGCAATAATTCATATTATCTGAATAATATTATTAGATAACATTATTGGTAATGTCTAGAAAGTTCTGTCTAAGGAGAGGTTTGGTCATCTAATTGCGCGCCAGTAAGGAGAGATCCTTATTGGAAAGCCCCCTCTTTCCTGGGAACGGCCTGGTTGCTAGTACTGTGATTCTGTAATATTATTTGTGTATAATTAATTATTGATTTATATGACGAGAAAAATAGTAATTTTATGTGGATATAGATAGAGAAAAATTTTAATTGTTGAAAATTAATATTTTATCTTTTTCTGATAAAATAATTCATTTAAATATATTATTTTAATAATATATTGATGGTGGTATTTTTACAATGAATGTGGGATATATGAGTATATGAGGAGGAAGAGTATTTTTATGGCATTAAATGATTAACACGTGTTTTGTGTGTTGGTGGACATAATTCTTGACCGAAAATTTATTATTGACTATAAAATCGCCCGTTTGTGAATTTCGGTCAATTTCTGTTTGGAATTTGGAAAAACTTTCTTCTGCAAAGTTGTAGAGAATTGAATTTCCTATAAAAACTCGCGAGATTCGAATTTTCTGATAAAAGGGCTATTTATTATGAATTATTGAAGTTCTGAAGTTCCGAAATAATTGATTTTTAGAAGTTTTATTTATTATTTTGAAGAAAAACGTTTTTTTGGCATTTAAGTGGGCTAACATGTGATATAAATGGGCTGAGATCAGATGTCTAGAGGTGGGCTAAGGAAAATTTGATAAATATATTATTATTATATTAAATTTTCTGCTTTGGTGTTCTAAGCATTTTCCTATAAATAGGGTGCTTAGGTTAGAATTGAAATCACACCAGAAACACAAGTTTCTCTCTATTTCTCTCTCTATAACGAGCGTATTCTTGTGAGTATTTGATACTTTGAGTGTTGCTTTACGGTGCAAGTTTCCTTCAGCACTATATCTAGTATTCCAGTCAGAAGTACCGTCTTTCCGAGGTAAGGGATGTTATTTCTTCTTAAATGATAATATTTTTTTCAATATCATTATGCCGAAGTATTGATCTGAATTTTTATCAAATTTGAAACTTTTCATGTCGGGGTTACTATTCACGAGTTACTATTCACGAGTTACTATTCACCGAAAAATGAAATTTCCTTCTTTTCGTCCAAATATCTATTCTGGATACTAGCTTTGATTGTATCCATGTTTTGATCATTCTTGAATTTTACTTCACTATGATAAGGTATTTTTGGACATGGATAAATCGAAATACGAATCCTTAATATTTGTTATTTTGCTTCACTGGATTCGTTTTCTTTAAAATATTTTTTATCATCCTCAGTCTTAAATGATGATATAACTGAATATCTTTGGCCTGTAGTGCAAAGATGAATAATTTCTGATGAATATCTTTGGCCCGTAGTGCAAAGATGAACAGATGTTGAGGTGAACATGACCAACTGATGGATATCTTTGGCCTGTAGTGCAAAGATGACTATTTAATTCAAGATATTTATTGATTGATGTTACAGGGATAAAATATTGATGATGGGCTTTTAAATTCATAGATAATCGTAGATTTCATTCTCTACGTAACTTCTCTATGAATTATTATTTTCCGCTGCGAATAATGAATTAAAACTTGTTGTCTATTGTATTCTATTAAATTTTTTCCTGTTGAAGACTAACGATAATTTGTTGTATATTATCTTAGTCATAATATTCTTTACTGGGCTAGTTGAGCTCACCCTTTTCCTTGTTGTTCCATTTTCTTCTCAGGAGGCGAGAATGTAGCAGGTACTAGTCGGGGTATGGAAGGAAGGTTCTAGGAAGTTGTTTTAGTAGTCCTCACCATTTTTTTTTGTAAAATATTGTTTCAATAATTGTAATGAGGACTTATTTGAGTGTGGATATTGTCTAGATGATAATATTTGTATTTACACTCACAGTATTTATGTTGTATTAATAAAGTTGTAGTTGTTTCTGTACCATGTTATTGACGACTCAGAATAGGTGTTGTATACCTGTTTTGGGGGCGTCACAGACGCCCCCAAAATAGGTATACAACACCCATTCTGAGTCGCCAAATACATGGTACAGAAAGCAAACTACAACTTCAATAATACAATTGTCGTGCAAAATACGACAACACATACTGTGAGTTTAAATACAAATATTGTCTTCTAGACAATATCCACACCCAAATAAGTCCTCAATATAATTATTCAAACACTATTTTACAGAAATAGTGAGGATTGCTAAAACATCTTTCTAGAACCATAACTCCATACCCCGACTAGATCCTGTTATGTTCTCACCTCCTGAGAAAAAATGGAACAAAAAAGAAAAGGGTGAGCTCAACTAACCCAGTAAAGAATATTATGACTAAGATAATATACAACAAATTATCATTAGTATTCAACAGAGAAAAATCTGATAGAATATAATCGACAACAAGTTTTAGATCAACAACTGCAGCGGAAACAGCAAACCATTAGAAGAGTCAAGTAGAGAATGAATTCTACTATCTTCTAAGATTTAAAAGTCCATCATCAATATTTTATCCCTGTAACATCAATTAATAATCATCTTTATCCAAATATTCATCTGTGCACTACAGGCCAAAGATATTCATTTGTATCACCTGTCAGTCATGTTCATCTCAACACCTGTTCATCTTTGCACTACAGGCCAAAGATATTCATTAAGTAATCATACATCTTTGCACTACAGGCCAAAGATATTCAGTAATATCATCATTTAGGACTGAGGATGATGAAAAATATCTTAAAGAGAACGAATCCAGTGAGACAGAAGGACAAATAGTAGGGATTCGTATAACAGTTTATCCAAGATCAATAATACTTCATAATAATCAATTGTGAAGCAGAATTCAAAAATAAAGATCAAAACATGGATACAATCAAAGATAGTAACCATAATAGACATCTTGGACAAAAAGAGAAAATTTTATTTTTCGGTGAATAGTGCCATATTCGTGAATAGTGCCGTATACGTGAATAGTAACCCCGACACAAAAAGTTTCAAATTTGATAAAAAGTTCATATCAATATTTTAGCATAATGATATTGAAGAAAATAATATAATTAAGAAGAAAATAATATCCCTTAGCTCAAAATATCAGTACTTCTGATCGGAATACCGGTATAAGGCTGAAAAAAACTTGCTCTGATGAATAGAAACTCTCAAAGTATCTAAATACTCACAAAATACACTCAATAATCTAGAGAGAGAAAGAGATAAACTTTTTTCTTGTATGATTTTTAATTCTAACTTAGCCCTCTATTTATAGGAAAATGTTAGCACGCCGAAGTAGACTTAACCTGCAACCTGATGGCTTTACCTGCTACTATTCCCACCCACCACATTTGAATAAAAATCTCAGCACATTTCTTCACCAACCAAGAGTGGGGCCCACCAATACTAGAATTTTCCACCAAAATGATTAACTTCGAAAATTCAACAATTTCTGAACCAGTCATCTCGTAAAATTCATAATAAATCATACGTTCATTTTTAACTGTTCAAAATTTGTGGACATATACTCAACTCATATATGTATAACATATCCAAAAATTACCACGATCCAACGGTCGGATTAAAAATTATAACCCCCGCAAAATATCTCAAAAACCCTGATTTTTAATACCTCCATTCCGACAAAAATACTGATAAAAACCTCAACATTAACTCCTTCATTTTTAACCACAAAAATATATCCCTCATTTATATCCACATAAAATAAATATTTCCTTATCATATGAATCAATAATTAATTATTCACAAATAATATTACAGAATCACATTTATGACAACCAGGCCGTTCCCAGGAGAGAGGGGGCTTTCCAATAAGGATTTCTCCTTATTGGCGCGCAATTAGATGACCAAACCTCTCCTTAGACAAAACTTTCTAGACATTGCCAATAATGTTATCTAATAATATTATTCAAATAATATGAATTATTGATCTGATAAAGGAAAATGATGTGCAGCAACAATTATTGAAACAACAATAATATAAAATATCAACGCATCAATTATTGAATCAATAAAATAAAATATTGAACAATAACTACTGTAACAATTATTGAGTAGTGCCTTCTTACGTAAGAATCAATAATTGGTGCAATACCGTGTGCTACTGTATTTTAACCACCGGGTATTCCAACAGTATTAACGGTAACAACTACGCCGTTATTTATAAACAACTTATACTTGTCGTTTTCTTCATCCAATCGCTTTCCGTTATGGGGCCCACACAAGGCTGCACTGTCATACGAATATTCCCCGACAGCAAGAATATTCCACGACCAAATGAATATTCTCCGACAAAATGAATATTTTATAACCACTTGCTTATTTTGCAAAATTTACACATTTCACCCATAACCAAAGTATTATATCAAATTAACCCCTTATTATTCACAATAATATTTAGAGAAAATTTGATTTTATTCATTAATAAGCTGGGGTCTTACAGATATAATGACTTTCTCAAATCAGTTTATACAAAGATATGATTTTCAAAACAAATTGCTATAACTTAATTGAAGGAGCAACAAATAAGGAAGTTAGTGTCCAGCATAAAATAAATTACCTGACACATATTGTTCTCATAAAGGACTTTTACTAAAAAAAATCCATAATTAATAGACTACCCTGTTTTCATAATATCATTACTTTCACTACAAAAAAATAGGTCATTGACGACGGCCTCATTAGCGACGGCAGAATCCCCGTCGAGAATGACCTCATTAGCGACGGCCTAGCCGTCGCCAATGTAGTCCGTCAAGAATGACCCTTCCCGGGTCCAAATTTGGTGGGAATTTTTTCGCGTGCGTGGGAAAAGGTCATAGGCGACGGCCTTGCCGTCGCTATTGAGTCAATCCTTATTACCGTCGAGAATTTCAATCCCTAAAATTTATTTTTCTTTTGTTCTCTTTCTGTCTTTCTCCCGCTCGACCTGCTCAGTGTCTCTGCACCTCGTCGTCGCCTCTGTACCTCTGCCGTCGCCTTTGCACCATCCCTGCCGTCGTCGGCGCCATCAACGTTGCCGTCTGCCTCTCCATTTCTTGCTCCCACTGACTGACCTTCCCCTTTCTTGCTCCCCTTTCCTTGGCTTGTGTGCACTGCTGCCTCCACTGATCTTTTCTTCAGTTCTGCTGGTTCTCCATTTCTCAAAGAACAATTAGTAAGTTATTTTTTTTCTTAGACTTTAATTTGTAAGTTCCAATTTATTTATTGTAAGACCCCAACTTTTATAAATAAAGATGAATTTTCTATAAATATCATTTTTGAATATTATGGAGTTAATTTGATATAATGTTATAGTTGTGAGTAATATTTATAAATTTTACAAAGTACGCAAGTTGTTATATAATATTCGATTGGTCGGGGAATATTCGTTTTAACATGGATTATTCGTACAACGACACAATCATTGGTGGACCCCACAACGGAATTATTGTCGGATTGAGAAAACGACAAAAATATTTTATTAAAAATAACGGCGGAAGTTTTACCATTGATACTGTTGAACTACTCGGTAGTAAAAGTACAGTAATACGTGTGGTTGCATAGTAGCACACTGTATTGATTATTAATGTTTATGTGAGAAGTCACTCAGTTTGATTCAATTATTGTCAGTTAATAATATGAATTATTTAGCGATAATGACGTTTTATTTTATTCGTATTATTAACGTAATAAAACAGAAACATCTTTTTATATAAAACAGAATACTTTATTAAAGTTATTCTATAAATAGAATATATTATATTTTATTTAAAAGATTTTTCTTTAAATCTGGACCGTCAGATTAAAGTAATCAATCTGGACCGTTCATGGATTAGTTACTATGCATTCTATTTTTCTATAAATAACAGCTCATTCCTTCATTATTTCTTACAAATTCACTGAACTCTACAGAGAGAAACTATAGAGAGAAACTATAGAGAGATAGAAGAAGAGTATTCTGCTACTTAACTAGTTCCTTATTTCAGCTCTTCTTTAAAACGGTAAAGGGTGTTATTCTTTCTTATTCATGAAGAGAACTGTTGTTATTCTATTTATTATTATTCTGTTGGAACATCCTGTCTGTGTGTTTTACACCGGACCTGGTTCCGTCTTTATTATTATTCTGTTTGGAATATCCTGTCTGTGCGTTTTACGCCGGACCTGGTTCCATCTTTATTATTTTTCTGTTGGAATATCCTGTCTGTGCGTTTTACGCCGGACCTGGTTCCGTCTTTATTATTATTTTGTTGGAATATCCTGTCTGTGCGTTTTACGCCGGACCTGGTTCCATTATTTATTATTCTGTTAGAATAACCTGTCTGTGCGGTCTATCGCATGCATGGTGATTTCTTTTGTTATTCTATTCTTTATTATACTCAGTTGGTTAAGTTTTGACTTCTATACTCCATGAAATTTATGGAATATCCTTGATAATTGCGTTTCATCCAGTATCTTTTCATGAAAATATTCTTCTAAGCATTCTTGAATTTTACTCCACAAAATAGTATCATGTTGACAATTTGGACGTTGTTAATTCTTGGATAAATTAATTCTTGAACTTGTTTTATTGAATTCTTATATTATTGTCATCATCCTCATGTTTATAAAATGTTGAAAGTCATATGTGGCCTGTAGTGCATAGATGGACTTGGTATGATTATGACCAGGGATTATTCGGTATAATTATGACCGTAATGTTATAAATGATGTGGTAAAAGTCCTCATTGGCCCGTAGTGCGTTGATGGACAGTTGTTGGCATGATCATGACCATTAATGAATACACGAATATCCTTGGCCGTAGTGCAGGGGTGATTCGATGATGTGGATTATTTTATTAAGCTGAGTCCCAGCGATCACAGTGTTGAAAAACTTTTTAAATCATAAAAGATAGTAGAGTTTATTTTCTACTTGACTCTTTTAATGGATTGCTTGTTCCGCTGCAGTTAAACTTGATGTCTATTATATTTTATCAGTTTAACATTGTTGCAGTCTAATGATAATTTATTCTGCATTATCTTAGTCATAATATTTTTTACTGGGCTAGTTGAGCTCACCCTTTCTTTCACTGTTCTCTTCAGGAAATGAGAACGTAGTTGGGGCAAGTCGGGGAACGGAGTGATAGTTCGAATGATAGTATTAGTTAGTAGTTCTCACTATTCTATGTAATAGTGTGTTAATAAATGTAATGAGGACTCCTTTTGAGTATGAATACTCTCAAGAAGATAATATTTGTATTCAAACTCGCAGTTTATGTTTTGTCGTATTGTACACGACAGTTGTATTAGTAAGTTGTATTTGTATCCTGTACTTTGTATCTGACAACCCAAGATGGGTGATGTATACCTAATTTTGGGGGCGTCACATTTATGTTAGGGTTTAATTGGGTCTTCAATTTTTTTATGTTATCAGGCTTCTATTATTGTCTTTGCTGCTAAGTAATATATATTCTACCTTTTTTTGAGCATTATCCATCTCTATTATATGTTAGCTTATAGTACTAGTGTAGAATTAATTATGTGTTAGCAATTTGTAATTTGTGCTGTGTAAAATAGTTCTACAATTTGTAATGTCTTTGAGGCTTTGGTGACTGTGTATTGGTGTATGTGTATAGTGGTAAAGTGAGGCTGTTTCCGAAGCTTACTGTACACTCCATGATTTCTTAGATAGAAAAGACTTCAATTATGGTTGAGTTTAACTGATTTATATGTAACATGTAATATATAGATGGTCCATTAAACTGCAAGCATAATCAAATTCTCAATTTATTTGTTTTTTTCCTATTTCAGGGTGGGTTAAGAAATTTACCAACTCATTATACTTTCACACGTACATATTTTCATATAGTTTAAGAAGCTTAGAAACCCGTTTGAGAGTCACTTAGTTTGAGTGAATCTCAAATAGTTCCCGTTTTGGGACTGTTCTTGTATGTTTCGATCTCACTTAGGTCGGTGTTAACGACTTGAGCACGTCTTTATATTTTTTGAATTTTCGGTCAGTATATATCTCTTGATGTTCTTCGGGTGCATATTTAGAGTACGATGTGTTAGTCTATTTCGTGTACTTGAAGACCATGGGGAGGTGCTGTCGAAATTTCTGAAAAATTTAATGATGTGTTCAAGTTGTTGGCATCAGTGAGGCGACACATCCGGGAATGGGATAGAAGACTGACCCGTTAGAGGTGGAGATGAAGTTAGGAAACTCATAAGCTTGCATATACATTAACTTGGAGACTTGACTGTGTTTGTCAGACTTTCCATATATATAGCATACAGTTGTCCGAGATATCTGTTGATCGAAGTTGGATGGAACGTATGGTAGCCACTGATAAGAGTGGGTTTAGCTCTGAGTACCGTAGTGGGGTTGAACAATTTCTCAATTTCGCGTTTAAGCAAGTCAACGGCGATGAGATTAGATGTCCTTGTAAGAGGTGTGTGAATGAAGTGTGGAAGGAAAGGAGTGATGTCATGTGCGACTTATTTGAGTATGGGTTCAAGTAGGGTTATACGACATGGATCTATTATGGGGAAACCTGGTTGGATGAACATGAATCAGAACCAGAATCTAGAGGTGACGAAACCTTTGACTGTACTAATATGATAGTCGAAGTTGCTGGTTCATACTTCCAGTGGAATACAGACAAGGATGACAGCAACGTCGGGCAAGAGCCGAATGACGGGGCTAAGGGTTTCTATGAGTTATTGCATGAAGCAACGACGCCACTGTATGACGGGCATGAAAAACACACCGTCTTTTCTGTCGTGACTAAGTTTTTATACTTCAAGAACGAGCATGACTGTAGTGAGAGAGGTTTTAATGAACTGTTAAGCATTGTGAAAGAGTGCTTAGCTGCAGGTAATAAGTTACCGGAGTCGTACTATGATGTGAAGAAAATGGTCAAAAGGCTCAATCTAGGGTATGAGAAGATTGATGCTTGTAAGAATGATTGTATGTTTTATTAAGGTGATGTCAATAAAGATAAGAGGTCATGTGATATTTGTGGTACAAGTAGATACCATGAACAACGCAAGAAAAAGGGAAAAGACGTGCCGAGAAAGATCTTACGTTACTTTTCCATTGCCCCGAGGCTTCAGCGGTTGTTCATGTCAACACATACCGCCGAGGATATGAGGTGGCACTCTACACGAGACATAGTCGAAGGTCAACTGACGCACCCGACAGATGGGCTTGAGTGGAAAAATTTTGATAACAAGCACCCCTCGTTTGCTGAAGAGGTTCGTAATGTTAGGCTTGGACTTGCTATGGATGGGTTTAATCCGTTTAACGGGCCTTACACAAACCCCTACTCAACTTGGCCGGTGATTATTGTGGTGTATAATCTCCCGCCTTCGATGTTCATGAAAGATCCATACATGTTCATGCCTTTACTGATTCTGGGTGATAAGAGTCCGAGTAAAGACATCAATGTACACCTCAGGCCGTTAGTTGATGAGTTAAAGATGTTGTAGGAAAAAGGGGTTCAAACTTATGATGTATCTCTTAAGCAGAACTTTAACATGAGGGCAGCTTTACTGTGGACAATAAATGACTTCCCGGCGTTAGGAATGATCAGTGGATGGTCGCCCAGTTTGCAAAACTCGCCAACACTTAGGAAAAAGTCGAAAAAGAGCTCAAAACTCGCATTGGCCGTCTGAACACCACGCAAACACACACATAGCACCGCGTAGGTATTAGAAACGCATTACAACTTACGAAACTCGATTCCGACATACGGAGACCGAGTTATCGCCAAGTTTGCAAAACTCGTCAACACTTAGGCAAAAAACTGAAAAAGAGCCCAAAACCCGCATCGGCAGTTCGAACCCCACGCAAACACACACATAGCACCGCGTAGGTATTAGACACGCGTTACAACTTACGGGACTTGATTCCGATATACGGAGACTGAGTTATCGCCCAGTTTGCAAAACTCGCCAACACTTAGGCAAAAAGCCGAAAAAGAGCCCAAAACCCGCATCGGCCTTCCGAACGCCATGCAAACATACACATAGCACCGCGTAGGTATTAGAAACGCGTTACAACTTATGGGACTCGATTCTGACATACGGAGACCGAGTTATCGTCCAGTTTGTAAATCTCGCCAATACTTAGGCAAAAAGTCGAAAAAGAGCCCAAAACCCGCATCGGCCGTCCGAACGCCACGAAAACACACACATAGTACCACGTAGGTATTAGAAATGCGTTACAACTTACGGGACTCGATTCTGACATACGAAGACCGAGTTATAGCCCAGTTTGTAAAACTCGCCAACACTTGTAGAACACAAACTAAAATAATTTAAATATGCTCTATTTTAGAATTCGTTATTAATATTTTAATTTTGTAGGGTCTTGTTGATGAGACACGTGGGGGTGGAGATTGCGGCACAGGCGATGCTCGTGGAGGAGATGGTGATGATCGCCGGGATAATGCTGATGAGACTATGGAGGATGGGACCGGCGATGGGACCGGAGGTGGGACCGATGATGGGACCGGAGGCAATGACACAGAGATTCCTGATCTTGGGCAATAGTTAGTTTATATTTATATTTTGACTTTCATGTATGTATTTAGCTTTTGAGTTGTACAGACTTGAGTTTGGTATCTAATTATATTGATTGTTGATAGTAAAAGATATGATTGTTATTGATATGCGTACATTGTCATTATTTGTTTTTCTTTAGTTTATAATAGGTACAATGTATATGTAAATGAACAGGAGAATTTTGCAATTTTAATAAAAAAAATTTTAGAGTGGGTCATTGGCGACCTATAGCGACGAATACAGAATTATATTAAATAGAGGTCATTGGCGACGGGGTGTACACTCATTGGCGACGGCGTGGCCGTCGGTAATAACTGAATTATTAAAATTAAGGTATGGTTATTACCGACGGTCTGACCGTCGCTGTAGCCGTCGCTAATGACATATTACCGACGGCATGTCATCGACAATGACTTAGTTCTCGACGGTAAGCGATGGGAGCCAGGGGCGACGACCTGAGGGGCGACTGTGACGCCCCCAAAATAGGTATACATCACCCATTTTGAGTCGTCAAATACATGGTATAGAAACAAATACAACTTCATTACTACAATTGTCGTGCAAAATACGACAACACATAAACTGTGAGTTTAAATACAAATATTGTCTAATAGACAGTATTAAAACTCAAAAGGAGTCCTCATTACAATTATTAATACACTATTTTAAAAAAATAGTGAGGACTACTAAAATAACTTTCTAGAACCATCACTTCATACCCCGGCTAGTTCTTGCTATATTCTCACCTCCTGAGAAGAAAACTGGAACAAAAATGAAAAGGGTGAGCCTAACTAGCCCAGTAAAGAATATTATGACTAAGATAATATACAACAAATTATCATTAGTCTTCAACAGGGAAAAATCTGATAGAATATAATAGACAACAAGTTTTAGATCAACAACTGCAGCGGAAACAATAATTCATTAGAAGAGTTAAGTAGAGAATGAAATCTACTATCGTCTATGAATTTAAAAGTCCATCATCAATAATTTATCCCTGTAACATCAATTAATATACATCTTGAATTGAATATTCATCTTTGCATTACGGGCCAAAGATATTCATTTGTATCACCAGTTGGTCATGTTCATCTCAACACCTGTTCATCTTTGCACTACGGGCCAAAGATATTCATCAGGTAATCATTCATCTTTGCACTACAGGCCAAAGATATTCATCAAGTATCACTATTAAGGACTGAGGATGATGAAAAATATTTTAGAGAACGAATACAGTGAGACAGAAGGACAAATATTAAGAATTCGTATTTCGGTTTATCCAAATTCAATAATACTCCATAATAACCAATTGTGAAGTAGAATTCAAAAATAAAGATTAAAATATGGATACAATCAAAGATAGTAACCATAATAGACATCTTGGATAAAAAGAAAAAAATTTATTTTTCCGATAAATAGTGCCGTATTCGTGAATAGTGCCGTATACGTGAATAGTGTCGTATACGTGAATAGTAATCTCGACACAAAAAGTTTTAAATTTGATAAAAAATTCAGAACAATATTTCGACATAATAATATTGAAGAAAATAATATCATTTAAGAAGAAAATAGCATCCCTTACCTCAAAATAACGGTACTTCTGATCGGAATATCAGATATAAAGTCGAAGGAAGCTTGTACCGAATAGTAACTCTCATAGTATCTAAATACTCATAAAAATACGCTCGACAATATAGAGATAAAAGAAAACTTATTTCTGGTGTGATTTTCAATTCTAACCTAAGCGCCTATGTATAGAAAAATGCTAGAACGCCAAAGGAGACTAAAATAATAAAATATAATATTTCTTTTCTTCATCTACGCACCAACCAAGACCAATTCAAAGCATGCCATCTTGGAAAAAAAATAGCAGCCCACATGTTTTAAAAACAAAAGTAGGTCCCACCCAATTTTAATAAAAATATTTTATTTTTCAAAACTTCAATAATTCATAATAAATAGCTCTTTTATTAGAAAAATTCGAATCTCATGTCCTTTTCATAGGAAATTTAATTCTCTACAACTTTGTAGAAGAAAGTTTTTCCAAATTCCAAACCGAAAATATCCGAAATCCACAAACGGATGATTTTTAATACCTCATAAAATTCATAACAAATCATACGTTAATTTTTAACGGTTCAAAATTTATGGATATATATATTCAACTTATATATGTATAATATATCCAAAAATCACAATGATCTAACGGTCGGATTAAAATTATAACTCACACAATAGAGCTTTAAGAACACTGTTTTGATTTTTAAAAACCTCCATTCCGACAAAATACTGATCAAACACCTCAAAATTAAATCCTTCATTTAGATAAAAATAAATATTTTCTTATCAATAATTAATTATTCACAAATAATATTACAGAATCACAATTATGACAACCAGGTCGTTCTCAGAAAAAAGGGGCTTTCCGATAAGGATTTCTCCTAACTGGCGCGCAATTAGGTGACCAAACCTCTCCTTATACATAACTTTCTTAGACATTATCAATAATGCTATCTAATAATATTATTCGAATAATATGAATTATTGATCTAATAATGGAGATACTGTGCAGTGACAATTATTGAAATAACAATAATATAAAATATCAACGCAGCAATTATCGAATCAATAAAATAAAATATTGAACAGTAATTTTGGAGTTAACCACAAGGAGTTAGAAGCGTTTACTTTTAAAATAGTCTTTTCTCATAAAATTCATAACTCTTAATCTATATATCCAAAAATTGCTATTTTTGGACACAATGAACAAAACTCATCAAATTATCATTTCAAATTTTTTCAGAATTTTTGAAGGTTCGCAAAAATTTCGAAACTGAAAAACATAATAACCCTTAAAATCCCTTACTATCCCTTACCTCAAAAGAGCAGTACTGGAATGTCGGATATAATGTTGAACGAACTTGCACCGTATAGTAATACTCAAGATATCTAAATACTCACAAAATACGCTCGATAATATTAAGAGAGAAAACTTCAGTTTCTGGTGTGTGTTTTTTAATTCTAACCTAAGCACCCTATTTATAAAAAATTGCTTAGAACACCAAAGTAAAAAATTTAATAAAATATTAATATATTTATATTATTTTCTTACGCACACCTTGCCAAATGAATTCAGCCACAAACACACCAAACATGTTTTTCTTTTAAAAAAATACTTAACACTTCAAAAAATTAATTATTTCAAAACTTCAATAATTCATAATAAATAGCTCCTTTATCAGAAAAATTCAAATCTTATGTCCATTCTATAGAAAATTTAATTCTCTACAACTTTGTAGAAGAAAGTTTTTCTAAATTCCAAATAAAAATTGACCGAAATCCACAAACGGAAGATTTTACAGGCTATAATCAAATTTCAGTCAAAAATTGTGTCCAACAACACACAAAACACGTGTTAAACATTTAATGTAATAAAAATATTCTTCCTCCTCATTTATTCATATATCACACATTCATTGTAAAAATATCACCATTATTATATTATTGAAATATAATAATATATTTAAGATAAAATATCAACTTTCAACAACTATCACATTAAAAATTTTCTCCATCTATATCCACATAAAATGAATATTTTTCTTATCATATAAATTAATAATTAATTATTCACAAATAATATTACAGAATCACAATAATGACACCCAGGCAGTTCCCAGGAAAGAGGGGGCTTTCTAATAAGGATGTCTCCTTACTGGTGCGCAATTAGATGACCAAACCACTCCTTGACAGAACTTTTTAGACATTGCCAATAATGTTATCTAATAATATTATTCAAATAATATGAATTATTGATCTGATAATGGAAAATACTGTGCCGTGATAATTATTGAAACAACAATAATATAAAATATCAACGTAGTAATTATTGAATCAATAAAATAAAATATTGAACAGTAATTACTGTAACAATTATTGAGTAGTGCCTTCTTACGGAAAAAAATATCATGCTTCGTGAATAGTAACTCGTGAATAGTAACTCATAAATAGTAACTCATGAATAGTATTCCGTATTCGTACATAGTACCGTATACGTAAATAATGTCATATACATAAATAGTGCAATATACATGAATAGTGCTGTATACGTGAATAGTGCCGTATACGTGAATAGTAACTCCGACTCAAAAAGTTTCAAATTTGATAAAAAGTTCATACCAACATTTCGGTATAATGATATTAAAGAAAATATCATTTTAAGAAGAATATAACACCCCTTGCTATCTCTTACTATCCCTTACCTCAAAAGAGCAGTATTTATGACTACAATGCAAAGCCGAAGGAAATTTGCACTGAATATCAACTCTCAAAGTATCTTAATACTCATAAAATATGCTTCATAATATAGAGAAAGAAAGAGAGAAAACTTATGTTTCTGGTGTGATTTTCAATTCTAACTTAGCCCTCTATTTATAGGAAAATGTTAGCACGCCGAAGCAGGCTTAACCTGCTACTATTTCCACCCACCACATTTGAATAAAAATCTCAGCACATTTCTTCACCAACCAAGAGTGGGGCCCACCAATTCTAGAATTTTCCACCAAAATGATTAACTCCGAAAATTCAATAATTTCTGAACCAATCATCTCGTAACATTCATAACAAATCATACGTTCATTTTTAACGGTTCAAAATTTGTGGACATATACTAAACTTATATATGTATAACATATCCAAATATTATCACGATCCAACGGTCAGATTAAAAATTATAACCCTCGTAAAATATCTCAAAAACCCTAATTTGATTTTCAATACCTCCGTTCCGACAAAAATACAGATAAAACACCTCAATATTAACTCCTTCATTTTTAACCACAAATATATGTAAGACCCCAGCTTATTAATGAATAAAATCAAATTTTTTCTAAATATTATTGTGAATAATAAGGGGTTAATTTGATATAATACTTTGGTTATGGGTGAAATGTGCAAATTTTACAAAATAAGCAAGTGGTTATAAAATATTCATTTTGTTGGGAAATATTCGTTTGGTCGTGGAATATTCTTGCTGTCGGGGAATATTCGTACGACGGTGCAGCCTTGTGTGGGCCCCATAACGGAAAGCGATTGGATGAAAAAAACGATAAGTATAAGTTGTTTATAAATAACGGCGTAGTTGTTACCGTTAATACTGTTGGAATACCCGGTGGTTAAAATACAGTAGCACACGGTATTGCACCAATTATTAATTCTTACGTAAGAAGGCACTACTCAATAATTGTTACAGTAGTTATTATTCAATATTTTATTTTATTGATTCAATAATTGCTGCGTTGATATTTTATATTATTGTTGTTTCAATAATTGTTGCTGCACAGTATTTTCCATTATCAGATCAATAATTCATATTATTTGAATAATATTATTAGGTAACATTATTGGCAATGTCTAGAAAGTTCTGTCTAAGGAGAGGTTTGGTCATCTAATTGCGCGCCAGTAAGAAGAAATCCTTATTGGAAAGCCCCCTCTTTCTTGGGAACGGCCTGGTTGTCATAAATGTGATTCTGTAATATTATTTGTGAATAATTAATTATTGATTCATATGATAAGAAAATATTTATTTTATGTGGATATAAATGAGGGATATATTTTTGTGGTTAAAAATGAAGAAGTTAATGTTGAGGTTTTTATCAGTATTTTTATCGGAATTGAGGTATTAAAAATTAGAATTTTTGAGATATTTATGGGGGTTATAATTTTTAATCCGACCGTTAGATCGTGGTAATTTTTATATATGTTATACATATATAAGTTGAGTATATGTCCACAAATTTTGAACCGTTAAAAATAAACGTATGATTTATTATGAATTTTACGAGATGACTGGTTCAGAAATTGTTGAATTTTCGGAGTTAATCATTTTGGTGGAAAATTCTAGAATTGGTGGACCCCACTCTTGGTTGGTGAAGAAATGTGCTGAGATTTTTATTCAAATGTGGTGGGTGGGAATAGTAGCAGGTAAAACCATCAGGTTGCAGGTTAAGTCTGTTTCGGTGTGCTAACATTTTCCTATAAATAGAGGGCTAAGTTAGAATTGAAAATCACACCAGAAACAAGTTTTCTCTCTTTCTCTCTCTAGATTATTGAGTGTATTTTGTGAGTATTTAGATACTTTGAGAGTTTCTATTCATCAGAGCAAGTTTCTTTCAGCCTTATACCGGTATTCCGACCAGAAGTACTGATATTTTGAGGTAAGGGATATTATTTTCTTCTTAATGATATTATTTTCGTCAATATCATTATGCTGAAATATTGATATGAACTTTTTATCAAATTTGGAACTTTTTGTGTCGGGGTTACTATTCACGTATACGGTACTATTCACGAATACGGTACTATTCACCGAAAAATAAAATTTTCCCTTTTTGTCCAAGATGTCTATTATGGTTACTATCTTTGATTGTATCCATATTTTGATCTTTATTTTTGAATTCTGCTTCACAATTGATTATTATGAAGTATTATTGATCTTGGATAAACTGTTATACGAATCCCTACTATTTGTCCTTCTGTCTCACTGGATTCGTTCTCTTTAAGATATTTTTCATCATCCTCAGTCCTAAATGATGATATTACTGAATATCTTTGGCCTGTAGTGCAATGATGTATGATTACTTGATGAATATCTTTGTCCTGTAGTGCAAAGATGAACAGGTGTTGAGATGAACATGACTGACAGGTGATACAAATGAATATCTTTGGCCTGTAGTGCAAAGATGAATATTTGGATAAAGATGATTATTAATTGATGTTACAGGGATAAAATATTGATGATGGACTTTTAAATCTTAGAAGATAGTAGAATTCATTCTCTACTTGACTCTTCTAATGGCTTGATGTTTCTGCTGCAGTTGTTGATCTAAAACTTGTTGTCAATTATATTCTATCAGATTTTTCCCTGTTGAATACTAATGATAATTTTTTGTATATTATCTTAGTCATAATATTCTTTACTGGGCTAGTTGAGCTCACCCTTTTCCTTTTTGTTCCATTTTTTCTCAGGAGGTGAGAACATAACAGGATCTAGTCGGGGTATGGAGTTATGGTTCTAGAAAGATGTTTTAGCAATCCTCACTATTTCTGTAAAATAGTGTTTGAATAATTATATTGAGGACTTATTTGGGTGTGGATATTGTCTAGAAGACAATATTTGTATTTAAACTCACAGTATGTGTTGTCGTATTTTGCACGACAATTGTATTATTGAAGTTGTAGTTTGCTTTCTGTACCATGTATTTGGCGACTCAGAATGGGTGTTGTATACCTATTTTGGGGGCGTCACAGTTGGTATCAGAGCTTAGGGATATGATCCATGGCTGAGATATGAGACAAGAACTAGGAAGGGAGAGACGGAGAATTCCTTCGCTAGTATGACCTGACTAAGTTTATTTGGTGTTTATTTGGTCGGTCAGAGTATAGGGATAATATATGACATGACTATTAACCATTATTTTATGGCAATTTTTAAAAATGGCAGCTGAGAACGTTAATAATAGAGTAAATCAGACCGCGGAGACACCTTTGATCACCACCCAGGGGAACGTGCAACAGAAAGACAATATTCCTCCAATAAACAACGTTACCGAGCAAACGATGAATGATGGAATATTTAGGAGCTTTTTGCAGTTCATGCAAAATCAGACGAGGGAGACTCATGTGTAGAATACAGGTGGAAATGATAATAACGCGCGGTTTGTCACAGCCAAGCAGTTCAAAGAATTGGGACCACCAGAATTTAAGGGAAAGCCGGATCCGATCATGGCGGAAACGTGGGTCAAGCAAATTACCAAGATATTCGATATCTTGGGATGCACGGAGGAACAGAATGTTCCATTCACCACCTTTATGTTCCGCAGTGAGGCAGACTACTGGTGGGAGTCTGTGAAGCGTACCCAGCATGACGCACTCAACATGTCCTGGGAAACATTTCAAAAAATGTTCAATGACAAGTACTTTCCTGAAAGTATTCGTCATATGAAGGAGGTGGAGTTTATCAGACTGGAACAAAACAACATGACGGTGTCCCAGTACGAAGCAAAGTTTACAGAGTTATCTAGGTTTGCACCTCATTTGGTCGAAAATGAGGAACGAATGACAAGGATGTTTCTCAGAGGTCTAAAACCCGAGATTCGACAATATCTTATCTCTCATAAATTTTCTTTATATTCAGATGTTGTAAACAGGGCTCAATTATTAGAGCGAGATAATGAGTATGTGCAACCGAGGGACCACAACCAGGGTCATACCAGTGGCGGCAGTCATCGAAGCAATGAAAACCAGCAAGGAGGAAAACATTCGGACAAAAGCGATAACCACTCTGGTGGTAATCGTGGTCGTGATAATAAAAGGAGCGAGTCGGGAGGAGATTTCAAGAAGAGAAGGTACAACAATGATAACATGAAGACGTCCGCACAAACATCAACTGTTTCTAGGGGAGGAGAACGACCACCGGTCGTATGTTATAAATGTGGGAAAGAGGGACATATCAGCCCAAACTGCCCACAATAATCCAAGGTATGTTATAACTGTGGAAAGGAGGGTCATATAGCTCGAGAGTGTTCTGTAGCAAAACCAAGTTCAGCGGGGATGGTGACTCCAAAACTTGTCTCGGATAAGTCAAAATCAGCGGTTCCTGGAAGAGCGTTTGTCGTGACTGGCCAAAACGCGAGAAACCCGAACGAGGTGATCACGGGTAAGCTAATCTTGAATTCTTGCGAAGTTTATACTTTACTAGATACCGGTTCTACCCATTCTTTTATCTCTCATGCTTGTGCTCAACGTTTAAACTTGACTCCGGAGAAATTGGACTTTGACTTATCTGTTGAAACTCCGTTGGGTGAAACCTTCGTTACATCTACAGTTTATAAATCTTGCATGATACAAGTTGGCACTATCACATTACCTATTGATCTTATCTCTTTAAAGATACTTACTTTTGATGTGATTTTATTGATTTGTTAACCACTCATCATGCTAAAATTAATTGTTTTCGTAAGGTTGTTAGTTTTCATATTCCTAACCAACCTGTCATACGAATTCAAACTACTAAACCACTAAAATCAGTCACTGTCATATCAAGCGACAAAGCTGTAAGACCCCGAATTTTATGAAATAAAAGTATTCAATTTTTCTTATAATTACTATTCAGTAAATGGTTAAATTGATAAAAATTTAAAGTTATGGGTGAAATATGAATTTTTTTCAAAATAAGCAAGTGGTTATAAAATAATCATTGTTGTCGGGGAATATTCGTTTGGTCGTGGAATATTCTTTCTGTCGGGGAATATTCGTACGACGGCGCAGCTATTTGTGGGCCCCATAACGAATAACTGTCGGGTGAAGAAAACGACAAATTTGAGTTTTTACAAATAACGGCGTAGTTGTTACCGTTAACACTGTTGGAATACCCGGTGATTAAAATACAGTAATACGCGTTATTGCACAGTAGCACACGGTATTGCACAGTATTTTTGAAATTATTGATTCTTACGTAAAAAGGCACTACTCAATAATTGTTACAGTAATTACTGTTCAATATTTTATTTTATTGATTCAATAATTGCTACGTTGAAATTTTGTATTATTGTTGTTCAATAATTGTTGCTGCACAGTATTTTCCATTATCATATCAATAATTCATATTATTTAAATAGTATTATTAGATAGCATTATTGGCAATGTCTAGAAAGTTCTGTCTAAGGAGAGGTTTGGTCATCTAATTACGCGCCAGTAAGGAGAAATCCTTATTGGAAAGCCCCCTCTTTCCTGGGAACGACCTGGTTGTCATAAATGTGATTCTGTAATATTATTTGTGAATAATTAATTATTGATTCATATGATAAGGAAATATTTATTTTATGTGGATATAAATGAGGAATATATTTTTGTGGTTAAAAATAAAGGAGTTAATGTTAAGGTTTTTATCAGTATTTTTGTCGGAATGGAGGTATTAAAAATCAGGGTTTTTGAGATATTTTGCGGGGGTTATAATTTTTAATCCGACCGTTGGATCGTGGTAATTTTTGGATATGTTATACATATATAAGTTGAGTATATGCCCACAAATTTTGAACCGTTAAAAATGAACGTATGATTTGTTATGAATTTTACGAGATGACTGGTTTAGAAATTGTTGAATTTTCGGAGTTTATCATTTTGGTGGAAAATTCTAGAATTGGTGGGCCCCACTTGTGGTTGGTGAAGAAATGTGCTGAATTATATTTCAAATGTGGTGGGTGAGAATAGTAGCAGGTAAAGCCATCAGGTTGCAGGTCAAACCTACCAAAATTTTCCTATAAATAGAGGGCTAAGTTAGAATTGAAAATCACACCAGAAACATAAGTTTTCTCTCTTTCTCTCTCTAGATTATTGAGTGTATTTTGTGAGTATTTAGATACTCTGTGAGTTTCTATTCATCAGTGCAAGTTTCCTTCAGCCTTATACCGATCAGAAGTACTGCTCTTTTGAGGTAAGGGATAGTAAGGGATAGTAAGGGATATCATTATTGTGGTAAGATGTATCATTTTATGGTAAAGTGATATCATTTTCTTTCATACTCCATATTATGGTAAGATGGTATTATTCGTTTTTTTTCAGTTTATCATTAAATGATGAAAGGTTCTGAAAGGATTAGAATATCCTTAATAGTTTGTGTTTCATCTATTATTATGTTATGAATATGAACTGTTGATGAATATATTTGGCCTGTAATGCAAATATGAACTGTTGAGGAATATCTTTGGCCTGTAGTGCAAAGATGAATGGTTAATGAGTATCTTTAGCCCGTAGTGCAAAGATGACCTGTTGTTGAATATCTTTGGCCTGTAGTGCAAAGATGACCTGTTGTTGTATATCTTTGGCCTGTAGTGTAAAGATGAATTGTTGATGAATATCTTTGGCCCGTAGTGCAAAGATGACCTGTTGTTGAATATCTTTGGCCTGTAGTGCAAAGATGGATGGTTGATTATTAGTTTTACAGTTGTATATCTTTGGCCTGTAGTGCAAAGATGGATGGTTGATTATTGGTTTTACAGTTGTATATCTTTTGCCTGTAGTGCAAAGATGGACTGTTGGTTATTGGTTTTACAGTTGTATACCTTTTGTCTGTAGTGCAAAGGTGGACTGTTGGTTATTAGTTTTACAGTTGTATATCTTTGGCATGTAGTGCAAAGTTGAACTATTGATGTACTTGATTATAAATATGAATTGTGATTTAATTATAATCTGTGGTAGTTCAGGTGAAGACAGGTGATGATAGTTCTCTTTGTCTTGGGTATAACCAAGAACTGTTGATGATTATTACAGGAATGAAATATTAACGATGGATTTTTAATCTAGAGGAGATAGTAGACATTATGTTCTACTTGACTCTTCTAATGGATTGCTCGTTCCGCTGCAACTATGGTTGAAATTTTTATCATTTACCATATGTTCTAAATCTCTGATTTATTGTTGATGAAGGCTATTGATAATTGAATTATCTTTAGTCATGATATTCTTTACTGAGCTAGTTGTGCTCACCCTTTTGCTTCACAATTCCTTTCAGGTAATAAGAGTGTAGCTGGGTCGAGCGGGGGTAACAAGGGAATAGAACGGTGGTTATCATTTAGTAGTTATATTTGGTGAAGAAACCCAACGTTGGAAGGGTGTTTTGTCACTATCATACAAGATGTCTAATGACATACAACCTCGTGTCATCATAGGACAGGGTTGTGCTCATCCACTTGCTGAGTATATCTATGGGCACTACTTATATAATCTTGGTGTTTGTTTGAAGTATAATTCTCAATTAGAGACAGTGGAGATAATGATAAGTCAAGAGAAGACTCACCATTGGGAAGAATATGATAGTAATCTTCTCGTTTTTCTTTGGGGTCTATTGGGTCAACCAAGGATAATTCTGTGGCCATATGATATCTATCATAACCTAGACGCGTGGCCTCCCATGTACGAAGGTTTCCTTAAGCACTTCCCAAAGATTCTAATTTCTAAAACAGTTTTTGACTATACCTTTATGTAAGGTGTTATTGTGAGGTGATGTCCACGGTTGGAACATGAGTCACATTTGGTATATATTTGTATCCAAACTCACAGCATATGTGTTGTTGTATTTTGCATGACAATTATTGTAATAAAGTTGTAGTTGTTTTCTGTACCATGTATTTGGCGACTCAGAATAGGTTGGATGGAATGAACCTATTTTGGGGTCGTTACAAAAGCTATTCGTTTATTGAAAAACGGATGTCAAGCTTTCTTAGCCCATGTTATGGATTTGAACAAAGACAAGTCAGATTTGAATAATATTTCTATTGTTAGAGAATTTCCCGATGTATTTCCTGAAAAACTTCCTGGTCTACCCCCAGAACGTGAAATTGAATTCTTTATTGACCTTGAACCCGGTACAAAGCCCATTTCTAAAATCCCATATCGAATGGCTCCTATTGAACTTCAGGAGTTAAAAGTCCAACTACAGGAGTTGTTGGACATCGGTTTTATTCGTCCTAGTACATCTCCTTGGGGTGCTTCTGTGTTATTTGTAAAGAAGAAAGACGGGAGTATGCGACTTTGTATTGACTATCGAGAATTGAATCATGTCACTTTCAAGAATAGGTATCCGCCACCTCGCATTGATGACCTGTTTGACCAGTTGCAAGGAGAACAATTCTTTTTAGAGATCGATCTTCGTTTTGGATATCATCAGCTGAAGATTAAAACTGAGGATATTCCAAAGACTGCCTTCAAAACTCGGTACGGGCATTATGAATTCTTAGTCATGTCTTTTGGATTGACTAATGCTCCTGCTGCCTTCATGGATATGATGAACCGTGTATTCAAAGAATATTTGGATCAGTTCGTTGTTGTCTTTATTGATGATATCCTCATCTATTCTAATAGCCGTGAAGATCATGAGCGCCATTTGAAGTTGATATTGCAAAGGCTTCGTGAAAATAAGCTATATGCCAAACTGAAGAAATGCGAGTTCTAGCTTGAGGAAGTAGCATTCCTTGGGCACGTGGTGTCAAAACATGGAGTATCTGTCGACCCGACGAAGATTGAAGCTATACAAAGTTGGGAGCAACCGAAGTCGGTAACCGAAGTACGTAGCTTTCTGGGCTTAGCTGGTTATTATCGGAGATTTGTGGAAGGATTTTCTCGAATCGCTACTCCGTTAACTCAGCTGACTTGGAAAGATACAAAATTCGTATGGAGTGAGGAATGCGAGAAGAGTTTCCAAGAACTCAAGAGGAGACTCATTTCGGCACCTGTTCTAACAATACCATCTGGTTCGGATGGATTTGTTATCTACAGCGATACTTCAGGCAAAGGGTTAGGATGTGTTCTCATGCAACATGAGAAAGTCATAGCCTATGCCTCGTGACAACTCAAAGAATATGAGATGAGTTATCCTACTCATGAATTGGAGTTGGCAGCAGTCGTTTTTGCGTTGAAGATCTGGAGACACTACCTGTATGGGGAGAAAGTGGAGATCTATACAGATCATAAAAGCCTCAAATATTTCTTCACCCAAAAGGAACTCAACATGCGGCAGCGACGTTGGCTCGAGCTGTTGAAAGATTACGATCATACCATCTAATATCATCCTGGAAAAGCAAACGTAGTAGCTGACGCATTGAGTAGAAGAGCATATGCGGGTACGAGTGCAATGTTGTTAACACAAAGGCCCATTTTGTATGACTTGCAAAGGATGGAGATAGAGATGAAAGCTCCAAGTACCCACATGATGATATCAAATATACGAGTATAACTGACTTTAATCGATAAAGTTAAAGCTGCTCAAGCAACGGACATAGAGCTGATGCGTATGAAGAAGAAAGTGCAAGAAGGTGTTATTCCAGAAGCAAGAATCGATGAAGAAGGAATACTTCGAGTCAACTCCAGACTTTGTGTTCCTAACGATTTTGACTTGAAACGTAGAATAATGATGGAGGCACACAACACACCGTTTGTAATCCATCCTAGGAGTACCAAAATGTATCACGATCTTCGACATACATTTTGGTGGAGCAATATGAAAAGAGAGATCGCGGAGTTTATCTCGAGGTGTTTAACTTGTCAACGTGTAAAAGTGGAACATCAAGTACCAAAGGGTCCATTGCAACCACTTGAGATTCCGAAATAGAAGTGGGAACACATTACCATGGATTTCGTTACAGGTCTTCCCAAGGTTTCTCAAGGCATAGATGCAATTTGGGTTATTGTTTATAGATTAACCAAGTCTGCTCATTTCTTACCGATACGTGAGACTTATTCCCTTGAACGTCTTGCTAGTATGTATGTGAACGAGATTGTGAGATTGCATGGCATGCCAGTATCCATAGTTTCGGATCGTGACCCAAGATTCACTTCACGATTTTGGGTTAGCTTGCAGAAAGCTATGGGCACAGATTTACGATTCAGTTCGGCATACCATCCTCAAACGGACGGACAATCAGAGAGGACTATTCAAACTCTTGAAGATCTATTAAGACTTTGTGTCCTAGATCTCAAGGGGAGTTGGGATAAGTACCTACCATTGGTGGAATTCTCCTACAACAACAATTATCAGGCGAGCATAGGTGTGGCTCTATTCGAGGTGTTGTATGGAAAAAAATGTCGTTCTCCAGTATGCTGGGACGAGGTGGGTGAAGCAACATTGTTAGGACCAGAGTTGGTACGCATGACTACAGAGAAGATCCAAACGATTCAACAACGTATACAAACGGCACATGATCGACAAAAGAGTTATGCGAATCTTCATCGGAAGGACGTGGAATTTAATATTGGGGATCATGTATTGTTATGTGTTGCACCATGGAAGGGAGTTACAAGATTTGGGAAGAGAGGAAAGCTCAATCCAAGATTTTTTGGTCCATTTGAGATTCTTGAGCGAATAGGAAATGTGGCATATAGACTCGCATTCCCTCCAAGCATGTCTCGTGTTCATAATGTTTTTCATATATCTATGCTTCGTAAATATGTTAAAGACCCGAACCACATTATTGAGTTAGAACCAGACGAGATAGCTGAAGATTTAACGTACGAGGAGGTACCTGCTAAGATCTTGGATAGGAAAGAGCATGTCCTACGCACAAAGGTTATACCACAAGTTAAGGTTTTGTGGAGAAACCATGCTATTGAAGAAATGACCTGGGAGTTGGAATCAGAAATGAAAGCGAAGTATCCTCACCTTTTCGAAATATCAGGTACGTACGTCAATTTCGAGGACGAAATTTCATAAGGAGGGGAGGTTGTAAGACCCCAGCTTATTAATGAATAAAATCAAATTTTCTCTAAATATTATTGTGAATAATAAGGGGTTAATTTGATATAATACTTTGGTTATGGGTGAAATGTGTAAATTTTGCAAAATAAGCAAGTGGTTATAAAATATTCATTTTGTCGGGGAATATTCGTTTGGTCGTGGAATATTCTTGCTGTCGGGGAATATTCGTACGACGGTGCAGCCTTGTGTGGGCCCCATAACGAAAAGCGATTGGATGAAGAAAACGACAAGTATAAGTTGTTTATAAATAACGGCGTAGTTGTTACCGTTAATACTGTTGGAATACCCAGTGGTTAAAATACAGTAGCACACGGTATTGCACCAATTATTGATTCTTACGTAAGAAGGCACTACTCAATAATTGTTACAGTAGTTATTATTCAATATTTTATTTTATTGATTCAATAATTGCTGCGTTGATATTTTATATTATTGTTGTTTCAATAATTGTTGCTGCACAGTATTTTCCTTTATCAGATCAATAATTCATATTATTTGAATAATATTATTAGATAATATTATTGGCAACGTCTAGAAAGTTCTGTCTAAGGAGAGGTTTGGTCATCTAAATGCGCGCCAGTAAGGAAAAATTCTTATTGAAAAGCCCCCTCTTTCTTGAGAACGGCCTGGTTGTCATAAATATGATTCTGTAATATTATTTGTGAATAAGTAATTATTGATTCATATGATAAGGAAATATTTATTTTATGTGAATATAAATGAGGGATATATTTTTGTGGTTAAAAATGAAGGAGTTAATGTTGAGGTTTTTATCAGTATTTTTGTCGGAATGGAGGTATTAAAAATCAGGATTTTTGAGATATTTTGCGGGAGTTATAATTTTTAATCCGACCGTTGGATCGTGGTAATTTTTGGATATGTTATACATATATAAGTTGAGTATATGTCCACAAATTTTGAACTGTTAAAAATAAACGTATGATTTATTATGAATTTTACGAGATGACTGGTTCAGAAATTGTTGAATTTTCGGAGTTAATCATTTTGGTAAAAAATTCTAGTATTGGTGGGCCCCACTCTTAGTTGGTTAATCATTTTTATTCAAATGTGGTGGGTGAGAATAGTAGCAGGTAAAGCCATCAGGTTGCAGGTTAAGTCTACTTCGGCGTGCTAACATTTTCCTATAAATAGAGGGCTAAGTTAGAATTGAAAATCACACCAGAAAAAAGTTTATCTCTTTCTCTCTCTAGATTATTGAGTGTATTTTGTGAGTATTTAGATACTTTGAGAGTTTCTATTCATCAGAGCAAGTTTTTTTCAGCCTTATACCGGTATTCCGACCAGAAGTACTGATATTTTGAGGTAAGGGATATTATTTTCTTCTTAATGATATTATTTTCTTCAATATCATTATGCTGAAATATTGATATGAACTTTTTATCAAATTTGGAACTTTTTGTGTCGGGGTTACTATTCACGTATACGTTACTATTCACGTATACGGCACTATTCACGAATACGGCACTATTCACCGAAAAATAAAACTTTTCCTTTTTGTCCAAGATGTCTATTATGGTTACTATCTTTGATTGTATCCATGTTTTGATCTTTATTTTTGAATTTTGCTTCACAATTGATTATTATGAAG
The DNA here is from genome assembly GCA_016801055.1 of Panax notoginseng. Classification (NCBI taxonomy): domain Eukaryota; kingdom Viridiplantae; phylum Streptophyta; class Magnoliopsida; order Apiales; family Araliaceae; genus Panax; species Panax notoginseng. The sequence continues at coordinate 171,885,219 of CM029023.1, read as the reverse complement.
TATTATTGATATTGGATAAACTGTTATACGAATCCCTACTATTTGTCCTTCTGTCTCACTGGATTCGTTCTCTTTAAGATATTTTTCATTATCCTCAGTCCTAAATGATGATATTACTGAATATCTTTGGCCTGTAGTACAAAGATGTATGATTACTTGATGAATATCTTTGGCCTGTAGTGCAAAGATGAACAGGTGTTGAGATGAACATGACTGATAGGTGATACAAATGAATATCTTTGGCCTGTAGTGTACAGATGAATATTTGGATAAAGATGATTATTAATTGATGTTACAGGGATAAAATATTGATGATGGACTTTTAAATCTTAGAAGATAGTAGAATTCATTCTCTACTTGACTCTTCTAATGGTTTGTTGTTTCCGCTGCAGTTGTTGATCTAAAACTTGTTGTCGATTATATTCTATCAGATTTTTCTCTGTTGAATACTAATGATAATTTGTTGTATATTATCTTAGTCATAATATTCTTTACTGGGCTAGTTGAGCTCACCCTTTTCTTTTTTGTTCCATTTTTTCTCAGGAGGTGAGAACATAACAGGATCTAGTCGGGGTATGGAGTTATGGTTCTAGAAAGATGTTTTAGCAATCCTCACTATTTCTGTAAAATAGTGTTTGAATAATTGTATTGAGGACTTATTTGGGTGTAGATATTGCCTAGAAGACAATATTTGTATTTAAACTCACAGTATGTGTTGTCGTATTTTGCACGACAATTGTATTATTGAAGTTGTAGTTTGCTTTCTGTACCATGTATTTGACGACTCAGAATGGGTGTTGTATACCTATTTTGGGGGCGTCACAATATATATCCCTCATTTATATCCACATAAAATAAATATTTCCTTATCATATGAATCAATAATTAATTATTAACAAATAATATTACAGAATCGCATTTATGACAACCAGGCCGTTTCCAGGAAAGAGGGGGCTTTCCAATAAGAATTTCTCCTTACTGGCGCGCAATTAGGTGACCAAACCTCTCCTTAGACAGAACTTTCTAGACATTGCCAATAATGTTATCTAATAATATTATTCAAATAATTTGAATTATTGATATGATAAAAGAAAATTCTGTGCAGCAACAATTATTGAAACAACAATAATATAAAATATCAACGCAGCAATTATTGAATCAATAAAATAAAATATTGAACAGTAATTACTGTGACAATTATTGAGTAGTGCCTTCCTTCGTAAGAATCAATAATTCTAAAATACTGTGCAATCCGTGTGCTACTGTACAACTACGCGTATTACTGTATTTTAACCACCGGGTAATCCAACAGTGTTAACGGTAACAACTACGCCGTTAATTATAAAAACTCAATTTTTGTCATTATCTTCATCCGACCGTTTTTCGTTATGGGGCCCACAAATAGCTGCGCCGTCGTACGAATATTCCCCGACAGAAAGAATATTCCACGACCAACGAATATTCCCCGACAACAATGATTATTTTATAACCACTTGTTTATTTTGAAAAAAAATTCATATATCACCCTTAACTTTAACATTTTATCAATTTAACCATTTACTGAATTGTAATTATAAGAAAATTTGAATACTTTTATTTCATAAAATTCGGAGTCTTATAATCTCCCCTCCTTATGAAATTTCGTCCCCGAAATTTACGTACCTGGTATTTCAAAGAATTGAGAATACCTTGCTTTCATTTCAGATTCCATCTTCCATGTCATTATGATTTCTCCGATGCTCATCTCCTGTATTTCAGATATCATTTTAGAATACAGCTTCAAAACAAGGGTTAACTGAATAAATTAACATATCACATAATATCCCGATATTATGACTGACCAACAAATAAGCTTAGGTAGGACACACTAGCGAAGGACTTACTCACCTCTCCCTCCTAGTTCTATTTCTCGATCTCCACCAGAGATCATATCCCTAAGCTCTGATACCAAAATGTAACGACCCCAAAATAGGTCCATTCCATCCAACCTATTCTGAGTCGCCAAATACATGGTACAGAAAATAACTATAACTTTATTACAACAATTGTCGTGCACATATGCTGTGAGTTTGGATACAAATATATACCAAATGTGACTTATGTCCAAATCGTGGACAGCACCTTACAATGACACCTTACATAAAGGTATAGTCAAAACTGTTTTAGAAATTAGAATCTTTGGGAAGTGCTCAAGGAAACCTTCGTACATGGGAGGCCATGCTTCTAGGTTATGATAGATATCATATGGCCACAGAATTATCCTTGGTTGACCCAATAGACCCTAAAGAAAAACGAGAATATTACTATCATATTCTTTCCAATGGTGAGTCTTCTCTTGACATATCATTATCTCCACTGTCTCTAATTGAGAATTATACTTCAAACAAACACCAAGATTATATAGGTAGTGCTCATAGATATACTCAGCAAGTGGATGTGCACAACCCTGTCTTATGATGACACGAGATTGTATGTCGTTAGACATCTTGTATAATAGTGGCAAAGATATTCAATCACAGGTCATCTTTGCACTACAGGCCAAAGATATTCAACAACAGTTCATATTTGCACTACAGGCCAAATATATTCAACAACAGTTCATATTTGCACTACAGGCCAAATATATTCATCAGCAGTTCATATTTGCACTATAGGCCAGATATATTAATATCTCAAAGAAATATATAATCATTTCAGAATTTATATAAACAATAATTATAACCATATTGATCAATTCACCTTTGCGCTTAAGCTAAAGATATTCAATTATAAATTCAATGGTCATGATCATACCAGTCAACAATTCAACTTCGCTCTACTGGCCAAAGGGAACCCATAGTCATGATCATACCAAAAATCTACCCATCTTTACACTCAAGTCAAAGAGAAATATCAACATTAGGGTTATAAAAATGTTATATATGATAATAAAATCAATATAATCAACATATAGATTTAATCTCAAGAGTAATATTCATAAATCAACTATAATTTGGTCAGAAAAAGAAACCAATTTTATCGTAAATAGTAACTCATAAATAGTAACTCGTGAATAGTAACTCGTAAATAGTAACTCATGAATAGTAACTTATGAATAGTAACTCATGAATAGTATTCCGTATTCGTACATAGTACTGTATACGTAAATAATGTCATATACGTAAATAGTGCCATATACATGAATAGTGTCGTATACGTGAATAGTGCCGTATACGTGAATAGTAACCCCGACTCAAAAAGTTCTAAATTTGATAAAAAGTTCATACCAACATTTCGGTATAATGATATTAAAGAAAATGTCATTTTAAGAAGAATATAACACCCCTTACTATCCCTTACAATCCATTACCTCAAAAGAGTAGTATTTCTGACTAGAATGCAAAGCCGAAGGAAACTTGCACTGAATAGTAACTCTCAAAATATCTTAATACTCATAAAATATGCTTCATAATATAGAGAGAGAAAGAGAGAAAGCTTATGTGTAAGACCCCGAATTTTATGAAATATAAGTATTCAATTTTTCTTATAATTATAATTCAGTAAATGGTTAAATTGATAAAAAGTTAAAGTTATGGGTGAAATGTGAAAATTTTTCAAAATACGCAAGTGGTTATAAAATATTCATTGTTGTCGGGGAATAGTCGTTTGGTCGTGGAATATTCTTTCTGTCGAGGAATATTCGTACGACGGCGCAGACATTTGTGGGCCCCATAACAGAATAACTGTCGAATGAAGAAAACGACAAATTTGAGTTTTTATAAATAACGGCGTAATTGTTACCGTTAACACTGTTGGAATACCCGGTGGTTAAAATACAGTAATACGTGTTGTTACACAGTAGCACACGGTATTGCACAGTATTTTTGAATTATTGATTCTTAAGTAAGAAGGCATTACTCAAGAATTATTACAGTAGTTACTGTTCAATATTTTATTTTATTGATTCAATAATTGTTGTGTTGATATTTTATATTACTGTTGTTACAATAATTGTTGCTGCACAGTATTTTCCATTATCAGATCAATAATTCATATTATTTAAATAATATTATTAGATAGCATTATTGATAATGTCTAGAAAATTCTGTCTAAGGAGAGGTTTGGTCATCTAATTACGCGCTAGTAAGGAGAAATCCTTATTAGAAAGCCCCCTCTTTCCTAGGAACGGCCTGGTTGTCATAATTGTGATTCTGTAATATTATTTGTGAATAATTAATTATTAATTCATATGATAAGAAAATATTTATTTTATGTGGATATAAATGAGAGATATATTTTTGTGATTAAAAATGAAGGAGTTAATGTTGAGGTGTTTTATCTGTATTTTTGTCGGAACGGAGGTATTGAAAATCAAATTAGGATTTTTGAGATATTTTGCGAGGGTTATAATTTTTAATTCGACCGTTAGATCGTGGTAATATTTGGATATGTTATACATATATAAGTTGAGTATATGTCCACAAATTTTGAACCGTTAAAAATGAACGTATGATTTGTTATGAATTTTACGAGATGACTGGTTCAGAAATTGTTAAATTTTCGCAGTTAATCATTTGGTGGAAAATTCTAGAATTAGTGGGCCCCACACTTAGTTGGTGAAGAAATATACTGAGATTTTTATTCAAGGTTAAGTCTGCTTCGACGTGCTAACATTTTCCTATAAATAGAGGGCTAAGTTAGAATTGAAAATCACACCAGAAACATACGCTTTCTCTCTTTCTCTCTCTATATTATGAAGCATATTTTGTGAGTATTTAGATACTTTGAGAGTTGCTATTCAGTACAAGTTTTCTTCGGCTTTGCATTCCAGTCAGAAATACTGCACTTTTGAGATAAGGGATATTAAGGGATTTTAAGGGTTATTATGTTTTTCAGTTTGTACTTCTTCTGACCTTCAGAAAATTCTGGAAAAATTTGAAATGATATTTTGATGAGTTTTATTGATTGAGTCCAAAAATGGTGATTTTTTGATGTATAGATTAAGAGTTATGAATTTTATGAGAAAAGACTATTTTAAAAGTAACTGCTCATGACTCCTTGTGGTTAACTCCAAAATTGGTAAAATTTTTATTGAGAGTACATGTATATGATAGAAGTATACTCTATAAATTTCGAAATTTTTGGATAAAAGTACAATTTATGATAAATGTCTAAATATTCGGCGATTTTGGCCATATGAAAAATAGTAAATGAGTTTTAAAAATTATGAAAAAAATATATGTTCAATATGGGACTATATTCTACTAAATTCCAAAAAAGAAATATTTTTGGAACTGATTTGGTATTTTTCATGAAAATAGACTAGTTATGAGTAAATAAATTAAATATGTTATGTGAAGTAAGAAAATTGGAAAATAGGATTTTATAGCTTGAGAATCCTATATGAGGTATATGCAGATTTTTTATGAAGGTTTTGGTTATTGATGATGAAATCTTAAGAGTTGACATTTTATGATGATTAAATGCATTAATTAGTAAAGTGTAAACAATTTAAATAAATTGTTTATAAGCTTAAGAAATATTATTCTTTCAATATCATTATACCAAAATATTGGTATATATATTATTGTGGAATTTCTACCTTTTTCATGTCGGGGTTACTATTCATGAGTTACTATTCACGAGTTACTATTCACGACAAAATTGGTTTCTTTTTCTAACCAAATTATAGTTGATTTATGAATATTGCTCTTGAAATTAAATCCATATTTTGATCATATTATTTTTATTATCATATATAACATTTTTATAACCTTGATGTTAAAATTCTCTTTCGCTTGAGTGTAAAGATGGGTAAATTATTGGTATGATCATGACTATGGGTTCTCTTTGGCCAGTAGTGCAAAGTTGAATTGTTGACTGGTATGATCATGACCATTGAATTTATAATTGAATATCTTTAGCTTAAGTGCAAAGGTGAAATGATCAACATGGTTATAATTATTGTTTATATAAATTCTGAAATGATTATATATTTTTTTGAGATATTAATATATTTGGCCTGTAGTGCAAATATGAACTGTTAATAAATATATTTGGCCTGTAGTGCAAATATAAACTGTTGAGGAATATCTTTGGCCTGTAGCGCAAAGATGAATTGTTGATGAATATCTTTGGCCGTAGTGCAAAGATGAATTATTGATGAATATATTTGGCCTATAGTGCAAAGATGAACTGTTGTTGAATATCTTTGACCGTAGTGCAAAGATGAATTTATTAGTATGATTATGAACAGGAACTGTGACTTGGTATAACCATGATCTTTGATGTTTCAGGTAAAGACAGGTGATGAAAATATTCTTCATCCTGGGTGCGAAGAAAAATTTAGAATCACAATTATGATTATGAGTTATTCATATGATTGTGGAAAGGAACTGTTGAGTGATGTTACAGGGATAAAACATTGTTGGTGGATTTTTAATATGGAGAAGATAATAGATTTTATGGTCTATTTAACTCTTCTAATGGATTGCTCATTCCGCTGCAACTATGGTTGAAAAATTTTATTATCTACCATATGTTCTAAATCTCTGGTTTATTACTGATGAAGACTATTGATAATTTATTTATCTTTAGTCATGACATTCTTTACTAGGCTAGTTGTGCTCACCCTTTTGTTTCACAATTCCTTTCAAGTAATAAAAGTGTAGCTGGGTCGAGCGGGGGTAACAAGGAAATAGAACGGTGGTCATCATTTAGTAGTTATATTTGGTGAAGAAAATAGGGTGAGGCTAACCCAACGTTGGAAGGGTGTTTTGTCACTATCATACAAGATGTCTAATGACATACAATCTCGTGTCGGAATATCCTGTCTGTGCGTTTACGCTGGACCTGGTTCCATTATTTATTATTCTGTCGGAATATCATGTCTGTGCGTTTACGCCGGACCTGGTTCCATTATTTATTATTCTGTTGGAATAACCTGTTTGTGCGGTCTATCGCATGCATGGTGATTTCTTTTGTTATTCCATTCTTTATTGTACTCAGTTGGTTAAGTTTTGACTTCTATACTCCATGAAATTTGTGGAATATCCTTGATAATTGCGTTTCATCCAGTATCTTTTCATGAAAATATTATTCTAAGCATTCCTGAATTTTAGTCCACAAAGCAGTATCATGTTGACAATTTGGACGTTATTAATTCTTGGATAAATTAATTCTTGAACTTGTTTTATTGAATTCTTATATCATTGTCATCATCCTCATGTTTATAAAATGTTAAAAGTCATCTGTTGCCTGTAGTGCATAGATGGACTTGGTATGATTATGACCAGGGATTATTCGGTATAATCATGACCGTAATGTTACAAATGATGTGGTAAAAGTCCTCATTGGCCCGTAGTGCGTTGATGGACAGTTGTTGGCATGATCATGACCATTAATGAATACACGAATATCCTTGGCCGTAGTGCAGGGGTGATTCGATGATGTGGATTATTTTATTAAGCTGAGTCCCAGCGATCACAGTGTTGAAAAACCTTTTAAATCATAAAAGATAATAGAGTTTATTTTCTACTTGACTCTTTTAATGGATTGCTTGTTCCGCTGCAGTTAAACTTGATGTCTATTATATTTTATCAGTTTAACATTGTTGAAGGCTAATGACAATTTATTCTGCATTATCTTAGTCATAATATTTCTTACTGGGCTAGTTGAGCTCACCATTTCTTTCACTGTTCTCTTCAGGAAATGAGAACGTAGCTGGGGCAAGTCAGGGAACGGAGTGATGGTTCGAATAATAGTATTAGTTAGTAATCCTCACTATTCTATGTAATAGTGTGTTAATAAATGTAATGAGGACTCCTTTTGAGTATGAATACTCTCTAGAAGATAATATTTGTATTCAAACTCACAGTTTATGTTTTGTCGTATTGTACACGACAGTTGTATTAGTAAGTTGTATTTGTATTCTATACTATGTATCTGACGACCCAAGATGGGTGATGTATACCTAATTTTGGGGGCGTCACACAGTTTTCTTTTTGAGCTGTTCATTTTCATTCAAAAGTTTCATTAAAATGAAAATTGTTTACCTTAAGTTGTCAAGTTGTCATCATCTTCTAGTCCTATGAAACAGAGTTGACCAATTTCTTCTTCTTGTTCTGTTTTGGACTTACTCATTGGAGTTGAGCTACCTTTTTGATTCTTTCTTTGTTTCTTTCTTTAAAGTAGTCTCTCGAGTTTTTTTGAGAGTATTTCAATTTCTTTATCAAAATCTTCGTGATCACATTCATTGTTGCTCTCGGCTTGAAGTGTCAATGTCTTCTTTAGTGGTGCTTCATCTTCTTCATCATACCTTCTTAGCTGATTTTTAAATTCTTCAAACTCTCCAAATAAAGTGCGAGTTTCCATATATGGTACTGATTGTTGTCGAATCTTGAAGAGTTGTAACCTTTGGTGCGAATTGTTTGACTCTAAGTAGCTTTTTATTTATTTCCCTTTGATCAATTTTTTGACCAAGCATACTTAAAGAATTCATTAGTTTGAGAAATCTCCCTTGAGCCTCATTAATTGTTTCATATTTCTCTAATTTGAACAACTCGTGCTCTTGCATCAACATGCTAAGTTTCACTTCTTTCACCTTGAACGTTCCTTCATGGCTCATAATGATTGTATCCCATATTTCTTTTGATGTGTTGCGTGCAAAGACATTGTCGATTTCAGCTTGAACCATATCACTCAGCAGCGTGTTTATGGCTTTGGAGTCATAGAATACTATATAAGATTCATTTGTATCCATTTTCATGAGAGTTTTGGGTCTACCATCATCGTGTCTTGGAATGACATGTCCATTTTCAATTACCCACCATTCTCATAGGTCTCAGTTGAGATAGATTTTTATTCTGAACTTTCAGAAGTTAAAGTTCTCACTTCCGAGCAACAAAGGTGGTCGACTTGTGGATTGACCTTCTTAAAAATTGAGATGTACCATAGGATCTTTCCTTACGATTTGCAAAAATCAATATTAGTAGAGTCTTGCTCTGATATCAAATGTAATTATATAAATAAGCACACCCTAGAATGGGGTGAATAGGTGTAAATTAAATGTCAAAATGATCTACAGTGGTCAATTTTTTATTTTACTGCTACATGTTATAATCTAACAGATAACCCTTTTTGTTTTAGTATATGTTCTTCGTCAGATATAATCGGACATGATACCCTGTCTGTTTTAGTGTATCTTGAAGCACAAACCTGAACTAAACATGCATATTAAAGAAATGAGTATAACAGAAATCACATCAAGATTGTTACGTGTTTCAACCCCTAACCTCTAGTCTAGTGGCCTACATCCACGTCCAATATCAATTGGTATTGGAGACTCCTTTTATTAAAATGATATTCAAATAAGTACAAAAATACTCCCTTTACAAATAAGCTCTATTCTTTGTTGGACACGACTGACTCCTTTACACCTTTACAACTTTTGCACCAATGCAATTTTTTCACCACTGAGACCTCTAGAGCTTCTTTTCTACAACCCTTATCCACTACTGGATTAACCAAGTCAAACAAGGCTTGAACTCAAATTTTAATACAAGGAAGATGTTTACAATAGACTATAATTTTCCAACCCAAATAGAATTAATAACAATACAAAGGACTGCTGAAAATTTTCTATGAAAGCACACAATGAAGAATATCTATAGTAGTAAAGTGAAGCATGAAGAATTCTTCTTGAGTTCTAACTCCTTTTTGTCGAAATATGTGTGTATAATAATATGAAGTTCAATGGCTATAAAATTTGTTAGCAAGAAAAGCTCAGATCATAATTGGAAAAAGCCTTAATTTTAGAAACAGTTAAGTCCAACGGATATAATGACTTTCTCAAATTAGTTTAGACAAAGATATGATTTTCAAAACAAATTGAAATAACTTAATTAAAGGAACAACAAATAAAGTTAGAGGCGAGCATAAAATAAATTGCCTGACATATTGTTCTCATAAAGGATGTTTTTCCATAATAGACTCCCACTCTGTTTTCATAATATCATTACTTTATTCCTTAACAAGTTATATTAAAATATATTTCCAGCAATATAAATGACATGCCTTCAATGGACTTTATTCAAATTAGATATCATGAAATCAACTTATATCATTTTAATTTAAGTCAAATCATATCACAACAACCCATGATATTAAATTTATCCAAACATATTGTTATTATTAAAATCACAAAAAATATAAACTAACATCTAAATGCTACATGCATGCATACACATATATAGAGAAATTAAATATGTATAGAGGCGAAACACCTTTAATTCTTTAAGTTGCTATATGTGCTTCTTTTATTCATATATATAGTAATTGTGCTGTGGAAAAAACGCATATATCAAGGAAATTAAGGAAGAGAGACACCTTAAGCTAAAGTCTCTGGCTGGCCAGGACCTAATATAATAATTGCCCCCACAAACTTTAGTGGAAAATTTAGGCTGAATATTTTATTGTCTACCCTACAATTAACCTTTATAGCATTCCTATAATACGTCACTCCTCACATTTATATCCTCCATCCTCCTTTATATTCCAAACACCACCACGGCCAAAAAAAAGAAAAGAAAGTATGATCCCAAACAATATTTCCACCATTAGAAGTGCAGCTATGACTGAAGAATGCACAGAAAACTCTACTGCAACATCTTCCTCCGCACGCAACTGGTGGCTAGATCATCATCATGTTCATGCAAATTCTCTCTCTTCATGGAGTAACAACACCAACACTTGGAACCCTCAAAACCCTAATTCCAACAATTCTTCTGGAGATGAAGATGTATCCATGTCTATATCATTTACTAATACCTCCAATCATTCTAGCCTAACAATGGACTCCTCTCGTCGACTCTCAGAAAGTGTATCGACCAACGAGCTGATCGGAGAGATCACTCCTTCCAATAACCACTTATGGAACCATGTTTTCTTGTAAGTATAATTAATTATATATGTTGTTGCAAGATAATATTTCTTACTGTATAGACAACTTTAATTTTTGTTCTTGTACTATTTTTCATACAATTATTAAATTCCATTTTGATATGATGCATCTTTGATTATTTTTGAGTGCGAAGAAAGAATCTTTTTCCCTGAAAGAGAAAAGGAAAAAAGTTGTACTGGGTAGGCGCACATCGAGGGAGGTCATAGTTCATGTCTCTAGTGGGTGCATTTATTTAAGAAAACAACAAGTAGCACCAAAAAAATACCCAATTTTCCGGCTCATATGCCCACAACCTACCTAGGGCACAAACACCAATAAGGAGAAAAGATGTAAACAAGAGGAAATAAAAAAAATAAAGCACATAAAATCATAATGATTTGAAGTTAATTCTTAAGCTTAATTAGTGTTACAGTTCAATCACTCAACTATATATATATATATATATATATATATATATATATATATATATATATATTTCGGTCCAACTAGCTATATTTTAATTTTGCTTTATTTATTTGTGTGAAATTTAAATAACTTTTATTATAACTTGCAGAAGTGTAGGAAATAATGGAGAATTGCACAACAATCATGATGTAGGTGGCAATTTAATCGATACGTTTTCCGAGAAAAATTTATCTACCGGATTGTTCGATCCAGCTTGTAACTACTTGAAGAAAATGGACAACGGTTGGGAATTCACGAGCTCGACTCCTTTCAACAATTTTGAAAAGAACTTCATTAATGATAACATATTTGAAACCGAAAGGTTAACCAAGTTGTCAAACTTAGTCAGCAACTGGTCTATAGCTCCCCCGGATCCAGAAGTAAACGGGCAATTCGATCCTACCTTAGACCAATATTCACCCTCTGATGTATGTTACATGAAGCCAACTATTAATAGAAAGCTCGGGTCGTATTCATCTGATCATGATCATGATCATGATCATGACTTAAAAGTTTTAGTAAATAATGAACAAAGAGGAGAAGCTGAGGTAACTGGGAATTTACCATTCAATGGTAACGGGAATATTGGATATCAAATGGGAATGAACAACGGGATGGTAGGAGATAACGGCAAATTCTACGACGCTGTGCCAGATGTTCCATGCAATAATGGAAGAAATTTTGCAGATGTTTTAACTTTCAGTAATTGTTTCAGCAATAATCCCCCCATGAATATTCATTCTTCTAAACCGCTCTTGAAGACCTTGAATTTGGCAGATTGTAAGAAGCAGGCACGGCAAGCCTCTTACAACGTAAGTTAGTTAATTATTCCTCTTAATTATTTCTTTATGGACCAAGTACTGTGAAATCAAATATTTGCCACCTAGTATTTTGCTATTTTTAACATGCATGTTTCAGCCAAAAATATCAACGTGCAACACATTGACAAGAAACAATAAAAGGGGACAAGTGCTTGCAAATGAGGGGAAGAAGAAAAGATCTGAACAAAACTCAGACACAGTTTTGAAGAAACCTAAGCATGAGAGTTCTACAGTCTCATCTGCAAAGGTATGTATATAGTCATGTTAAAATATAAACTAAAATTTTTTATATCGCTAAAAAGGCCTCAAGCTTGTTCTTATATAATAGTCCTAATTAATATTTTGGTTTGTAATTAATTTATAGGTACAGGTACCAAAAGCCAAGCTCGGAGACAAAATCACAGCCCTTCAGCAGATTGTATCACCCTTTGGAAAGGTATTTACCATGTCCTAGTACAAGATGCTATTAATATATATATATATAGTCATTTGTTCCTGTAAATAAATTAAATCTACTTATAATAAATATTCCTAGCTAGCTAGCTATTAGTACGAATTAATCTTCATGTCACGATATATAAATTTTGTTATAATATTAATGCGCTTTGGTGTGACCTGGCAGACGGATACAGCATCTGTTTTATGGGATGCAATCGGTTATATAAAGTTTCTACAAGAGCAAGTACAGGTAATAGCTTTACTCAACACAGTTGTGATGTTTAAATATATATATTGGCTTTTGAGCTAGTAAGAGCATTACGTCACAGCTTCATCTAATACTACCACTGGTGGTGATAAATATGGAATTAATATAATGACTCGTGAGACTTTTACATGTCAATATTTAAATTTTATATTAAGTGACGTGGTGCATGTGAACGGTTGAATTTTTAAATTTTATTTATCAACACCTTCCGCTATGATGATTTTATATATATATATATATATATTTTATAAGGTTAAATCACGCACCAAATATTATTTGAAAGGCCCTGACAATTATCAATTTCCTACATTGTGCAGTTATTAAGCAATCCTTACACGAAGACAAACGCCATTAAGGTAAGCAAGTGAAATACTGTGAATTTTATTGCTTGCAGATCATGTTTCTTAGTAGTGGATATAAAGTAATGATGTTATTAATTTGATGCATGCATGTGTATTGATCAGCTGGACCCATGGGGAGGATTGGATAGAAAAGATAGAGGAGAAGTAAAAGTTGATCTCAAGAACCGAGGTCTTTGTTTAGTTCCGGTTACGTGTACTCCTCAAGTGTATCGTGAGAACACCGGACCGGACTACTTGACTCCAGCGTATAGAGGATGTTTATATAGATGATGAAACCAACTCATATATGCATGCACATACAAATGTGTGTATATATATATACAAAAATATATATATATATATATATATATATATATATATATATATATATATATTTGTATATGGCATGGTTTCTTTTAAGAACTCTAATGGAACAACGTATTTGTTTGCAGAAGTGACCATATTAATATCTTAATTTCTTCAAGGAAGAGGCTATAGATCGATAATTCAATTGCATGCCTGTGGTAGATTAATATGTATTTCATTAACGTGGAGAACTATCAGGAATGTTTTCCACATATCCCAAAAACAAAGAAGTAGTGAACAGTGAGGATTCTAGCCCTAATTAAATTACAGATATTTAGAGCCATAGGCCATAGCCCTGTACGTAGCGGATAATCATTATATATAATATAAAAGAATACTATATCCTTAATTTGTATTTTCATTATCATGCATGCGATCCGTGCACCAACTACTATGTTAAGGGTGAACAAAAAACAAAGTATGTGTTTAATTTTTATATACTTTACAAATAAAATACTTTTTGTGAGACAAATGAAATATCATCATATCTTATTGTGATTTAAACAAATTTTAATATGCATAGTCCAAACTGAAAATAAATGATGCATGGAGGGATCGGAGTATAGACTTATGTTGTCAGTAATGAAGGAAAAAAGTAATCAAAATTAAGAAGAAACAACTTTTTAGAACAGTTGAAAGTGCCATCGCCTAATTGGAATTAACAACTAATTAAGAGCCAATCATATATCTTTATTAAAATGAGGAGTATATACTTGCAATATCCCAAAACTGTCGGGGGGGTTCTTCTTTTGTTGGTATTTGCACAACATTAGTTAGTTTCAAACCACCAAGTTGATATATATATATATATATATATATATATATATATAAAAGATGAATGAATGGAAAAATTAATATCATTTCAAGATCAGGTGAATATGTTTGCAACAAAAAAGTAGATATTCAATGTTCCTTCAATACTGGAAATGATCACCAAATGGTTGAATGGCAATTTGTGGATGCTTTTCAAGGTGGCCATTAATTCTCCATGCAAGTCAAGTATTGATCATCTCTCGGTGCCTAAATTAAATCATGAGTACTTTTGTAGACTTATATTTAGTGCTGATGTTTCTCATGAGAGCTAAAGAGACTCTAGTACGTACATACGTACGTACGTACGTACTGAGATCATCTCATATATAGTGTTTCATATATATATATATATATATATATATATATATATATATATATATATATATATAGCCCCAGATAAATTAATTCTAGCTACTAGCTAATTCTTTAATCACCAAAATTGATGTGCATTTCGTTATATATGTCTCCTCTTTTTTTTTTGCCAGAATTGAATATTCATGATGATACTGAAATTAAAATTGAACTTCATGCATGTTATGTTTGCAAAAATGAAATAGATGATTATTTTATTTTATTAATTTTGTTTTGCAATTGCCTGTCGTAGTCAATAAAAGAGAATAATAATAATAAAAAATAGTAGAAGAATACAGGAAAGTGAGTAATGTATAACAGCCCAAACCTTAAAGACCAATAAATTATTATATGATAGTCCGTCCTCGTAACAACTTCTATGGGCTATTAGACTTGTTATTATTTAGAAGGCCAATCCTATGGGAGGCCCAAGTTTTAGTAATTGTTTTAGTGTTGTTATCCTTGTGCTTCCATTATACACAAAAATCTAAAAATTTCAAGATTAGAAATCCTACTTTGACCAATTCAACTGATTTTTTTTTTAAAAGAGAACCCGAATTCTATATCATAAATTCATAATTATTGAAATATTTTAGCATAAAATGAGTTTTCTGACTTATTTATTCTTTTTGAAACGAAATATAATATAATTTCATAATACATCATTATTATTATAATATTAAAAACTAATTAAATATTTAAAAAAAATCCATTAATAATTGCCGCTGGGCTTCGGTCTCTTGACCAAACCATACTCCCTCCATAATTTAAGGGTGAGCATGGTGCGGTTTGGTGCAGTTTGAAATCGAAACCGCACCCGAAACCGCTTAGGTGCGGTTGATAAATTCAAAACCGCACATGAAACCGCTTGTGATTGGTGCAATGCGATTTTAAAAGTGCGGTACGGTTTCATTTTGTGCGGTTTCGATTTCAAAACCAATTGAAACAACAATTGATATAAAATAAGCTCTCTGTTTTCGAAATTGATATAAGTTCGTTAATGTAGACAAATACAACAATGAAAACTATAAACTATCTAAAATGTAAATTTTTTCTGCAATAACTTCTTCATTACATGTAAACTGTGGAATATTTTATAAATCAAAATATAAAATGAGCAATTAACCTCTGTGCATGTCTTTTAATTTCTTGAACGCGGGAGTAGGTGGGGAACTTTTCTCAGTCTTATCAGCACTTGTATAAATGTCAAAAAGTTATGTTCCATGTTCCATCCATAATGTTTGCACACCCATACATACATAAATAAAATAGGGGGAAAATGCCATCAATGAGAGGAAAACAAATACGTACAATAAATAAATTAAAAACTAGTATAGTAATTTTGAATTGATTTCATTGCACAATGCCCACTTTCATCATTAAGAAGTACATAATGTTGCGTAAAATTAAACTACCAAGTACTACTACGGTTGGACTAGAGATAGTAATTAAGCTACACAAGATAGTGCCAAACTCACTTCTCCCAAATTCTGTAGCATGCGCGGTGAATGGCATCCACACATACACACATATGGTACGGTTTCGGTTTTATAGTTGCGATTTTGGCTAGTAACCAAACGGGAACAATAAATTTGGTTATTCAACCAACCTAAAATCGCAACATACGCCGGAACTGTTGGTACAATTTTAATTAGTGCGGTTTTTAGTACGATTTCGGTTCTAATTTAGTTACTTGCTCAGCCCTGCTCCATATATTGTACATACCCGACCCGCAACCGTAAAAAGAATCTAGGAGTAGTATTTTATGGTACCGCCCATTTCTGTATTCTCTTTCTCAATAAAAATGGCGGTCTAATTTCACATCACTCCCAAATCCTCCATTCTTTTGTCACAGAGCTCAAAATTCAATTATAGTTGATACATTCTGCCGTAAGTAAATTAACGAAGAAAGATGAAGCGAACATTCGAAGAAATCTCAGAGGATGAATGGCCAGAGCTCCCCTTCAATCCATCTCGAATTCTCAACCGCAGCAGCAACAGCAACAGCAAAAGCAAAAGCAAAAGCAAAAGCAAAAAACCCTCTTCCAAAACCCCAAAACCACCTCCGCCCACTATCGAATCCTTCACTTACACCTCCACATCTAAAAATTCCAACTCCGACGACGATTGTGTCGATATTACTGAAGCTTTGCAAAAGGAAAATTTGGAGGACGATGATTTTGATGAGGCTCCTCCTTCAAATGTAAATCGTGGCCGTAGGTTCATCATTGAAGACGATGAGGATGATTGGGACACTAGCGGCGGGGCACCAGAAGTTATTGAGGTCAAGTCTGATGAAGATGAAGGTACAAAATTATTAGGGTTTGGGGAAGATAATGAAGAAGAATTCGAATTAGGGTTTGAGGAGGATGAAGAGGAAGACGTGGAGGAGAGTGATGTTGTTGGTAAGGCTTTGCAGAAGTGTGGGGAAATATCGGAAGAGCTAAAGAGGGATTTGTATGGTTCGACCGGGGTTGCCTGTGATCGGTATGCCGAAGTAGAAAGTTCCTCGGTCAGAATCGTTACTCAGGTGAAATATGAATAAGAATGCTTGCATTTAATGGGAATTTATTTTCCTTTTTTATCTGGGTTTGTAATTTTATTTATGAATTTTGTGGTTTTAGGATGATATATATAAGGCCTCTATGGCAGAGGATTCGGGTTTTCAACCACTTCTGAAGCCGTACCAGCTTGTTGGAGTCAACTTTCTTCTCTTTCTGTACAGAAAGAGAATTGCAGGAGGTAGTTACTTGCTTCAAGTGTTATTAATTATTTCCCGTATCATCTTTACTGTTTGTATTTTTTTACGGTCTAAAATATTTTATCAATGAATTTAGTACTTAGATAGAAAGTGGAATAGTTTGAGATTATGCTACGAGGTGATTTTCTTTAGAAAGACACTCACTTGAGCAAAAATTGTGGATGAATGAATTTAGTGTTTTAGATAGAAATTTGGAATAGTTTGAGATCGATTCATGCTGTTATCGAGCTGCTTCGCGTACGAAAGCCGTATTGCCCTTAGAGGACATGCTGCTGTAAGAGTGTAGGTGCGTGATAAGCGTAGAAGGTGTGCCAGAAGGGCAGGGACAGCAGTGTGGTTCCAGGTTCCGTCGCTAGATTGAGATCTGCCGGTGCTCGCTTACTCTGAAATTTAAACTACACTTAACACCAACCCAATATCATTTCGAAAAAGAAAGAATTGCAACTACATCAACAACCTCCTTCAAGAGAGAAGAGCCGAGCACTCCTAAAAGAAAAGCAGCCTCCTTTCTTATATAACATAGACCAATCAAGGGAATGGAGTCCCGGAGAAGATGGTTTGTATTTTCCATTTCCTTTTTTTTTCCCATTTTTTTTCACTTTCCTTGCGTTTAAGATGGGAGATGAGGAAATTAAGAGAGCAAGCTCCATACTCTCGAGAGAAAGCACGTAGAGAAGGGAATTGCACTCCTTCGTATACGTAAGGAGTCCATTAATGAGCAGGGTCTGGGGAAAGGTTGAACCCAATTCTTATGTTGGTGAATATGAGTGCAATTAAAATTCCCGGGTAGGGCACCTTTCGGGTGTGGGATGGTCGTTTAAGCTCTGTATTCATCTATGTTCCTTATTTACATGGGTGCATTGCGTTTTCAAAAGCTTCCTGTCGTAAGCAAAAAATGTTGCCCTGATGGGAAATATATTTAGGGAGTGATTAATAGCAAGTGTTGGCTATGACTCTAATTTGAGCCAATCTATCTACAACGGTGGATGACAACTACTGAACTACTAGGTGAATGCATCATCACATGGTATTGTTACTGAAGTTAATTGATTCCTTTTTTATATTTTTTGCAGCAATATTGGCAGATGAGATGGGTCTTGGTAAGACCATTCAGGTATATTGCTGTTTGGTCTTAGATTTTTTTTTTTAATCTGTACCTTAATGCTGATTCTGAGGGATCTGAGCATTATTCTTTGAAAAGCTGAAATAATGACACTGATTACATTTATTAGGCTATAACATATTTAACCTTGCTGAACCACTTGGAACATGATCCTGGTCCCCATTTGATTGTATGCCCTGCTTCTGTGTTGGAAAACTGGGAAAGGGAGCTGAAAAAATGGTGTCCAACATTTAATGTGCTCCAGTATCATGGAGCTGCGCGATCAGTTTATTCAAAAGAGCTGAGCTCTATAGCCAAGAATGGATCGGCTACTCCTTTTAATGTCATTCTTGTGTGTTACTCACTTTTTGAGCGCCACAGGTTAGCTTTATAATGTTTATGAGTCCAAAATTACTTTTTCTGTTTCATGTGAATCTAATTGTTTGTTCTTTAATGCTCTATCTACAGTGCACAGCAGAAAGATGACCGTAAAATTTTAAAACGCTGGCGATGGAGTTGTGTGCTGATGGACGAGGCTCATGCTTTGAAGGATAAAAACAGCTATAGGTGGAAAAACCTCATGTCTGTTGCACGAAATGCAAACCAGCGTCTAATGCTTACAGGGACACCGTTACAAAATGACTTGCATGTATGCGAATTGTTATTAGCTTTGCTTTAATTACATTGAAATGGATGGTGCATTATGTAATAGAATAACTGATTGCTTTGCAAATTCCAATACTACACTGCACTGCACTGACATGAAGCTATCTGTGTGATGTGTATAAAATTATCATCATCAAGAAAAGCTGAAAGGTAAAAGTAAATTCTTGATGTTTTCTTGTTATTTTTAAAATGTTTTCCTGAGATTTGTGGCAACATAAAGTGGTGGGAGAAATGGTAGAGGCCTTGAAGAATAACCTAAAGTCGGTGGTTCTAATCCCCAAACTTAGGCCAAAATTTTCTATTAAAAAAGAAACAGTTGAGAGGCGTGGTATGTTCTTGTAACTAATGATTTGATTGTGGTGCCCACATACTAGACTTTGTCTTTGATATCATTATTAAGCAGTTTCTTGAGATAAAATTAGTGCCTGCAGTACAATTGTATTCGCAGTACCCAACTATTTGTTTCAGTCTTTGGAGTTCGGAATCATATTTAAAGATTCTTTGATTAGCTCTGTAGGATGGGTGCGGTGCCTTCAGTTATATGCATTGGGTTGCTTGAATTCTTAGTAGGACAAATTTTCTAGTTTGTCCCACGTTTTAGTGCTCAAATGTTTTATTTCTTATATTAATTATTATTTATTATTTTTTCCCGTGGCAGCTGGCAAAACAGTTGCGCTTGTGCATAGATCCATATTTTTTAGTATATGATTTGTGAAGTGATTATATGATTGTAACGTGGTGCCACCTGTAGATGTCTATTAATCGTTCCAACCAAATGAGCATCACATGATTCAACCCAAAAGATTGGGGCAAAAGCTTCGTAAAGTTAAAATTTTGAAAATGTCTATGACAACTGCAGCATTGTCATCCTATCGAATTTTCATACCGTTGTAATTTGACTTCCGTATAAGTGATTTAATTTGATTTCCTTATAAGTGATTTGAAACATGTTTTGTCTTTCAGTGTCTGATTGTATCGTATCTGCTTGTTTAATCATTAGATTTAGAAGACCCAAGGTGTTGTCAGTAGATCATGTGGTCTGATTGTGTCAATGTTACAGGATTTGTGAAGACTTCCTATATATTATTAATAAATGAGCAGTGGAAAATTACCGTCATATGGAGATTGTTGCTATTGTTTATTTGCAAAATTATCTAGGCCTAACAAAAGTGAAATTTAACTCTATTGGTTACCATTGCAGGAGTTGTGGTCACTGTTGGAGTTCATGCTGCCTGATCTTTTTGAAACTGGAGATGTTGACTTGAAAAAGCTTTTGAATGCAGAAGATAGAGACTTGATTACTCGAATGAAGTCAATCTTGGGACCATTTATTCTCAGGCGACTAAAATCAGATGTGATGCAGCAATTAGTCCCAAAGATACAGAAGGTATGAGACATCTGTTTGCTGGTTAAGTTGCAAATTGCCTGTTGCTGCTTTAAGTTGTGATCTACATTTCTCCAAATTTCAAGGCATAAGAATTGTTACAGGTTGAGTATGTTCGTATGGAAAAGCAACAGGTTGATGCTTATAAAGAAGCTATTGAGGAGTATCGTGCTGCTTCACATGCTCGTATATCCAAATCTTCACTTGTTAGCTCTAATAATGTTGTTGTTCTTCCTCAACGCCAGATTAACAATTATTTTGTTCAATTTCGCAAGGTGCTGCTTCCCCCCCAATATAGTTGCTTAATTTTAGATTTGTCCCCTTGAAAAAATGATTTTTGCATAATGCTTACGTTTTTTCTCGGTACAGATTGCTAATCATCCTTTACTTGTGAGGCGTATTTACACTGATGACGATGTTATACGATTTGCTAAAAAGTTACATCCCAAAGGCATCTTTGGTTTTGAATGCACGGTGGACAGAGTAGTTGAGGAGCTCAAGAGTTATAATGACTTCTCTATTCACCGGGTAATTTTCTAATAATGTATCTGTGTATAGTTTCTTACAAGTTGACCTCTTGTTTATCTTGAAGTGCGCGATATGGCTTAGATTAGGAGATGAGTGCATGAACATGGCTCTTTTAATTTGATTTTACTCTTTGTAAGCTTTATATATATATATAGGGGAAAGGGAATCTAAGGCATGCCTTAGCCAAGCTTGGCTACAAAGCACTCTTAAATCACATTTTTAATGTTTTCTTGCAAATCCAAATTGCTGATAATAACATGGAAAAATAAGAGACATTGTCGTTTTATAGGAACTTCTATGATGTAAGACCCTCTCATTAAAAATCAAGAAAATTTGTAAATCTATGCCATTGAAGTTCCTTTGGTTGTTTGAGCATGTATGTTCATCTGTATACTCATAATTCTTCTAAGCTTTGGTGCATTTTGTAGTTGTCTTGTTACATTTTACTTAAAATTAGTTTTAGTTTAAATTTTTGAGTTGTATTAAGCTTCTCAAAATTGAAAATGATCACCACAAACAATTTTTTCAAAAGATAAGGTATGCTATCAGGTAAGTATGATTACAGTTGTTAGTGTTAATATTTCCAGGGTAGGCTTAAAGGATTGTTTAATAATGACAAGAGTCATCTGTTGTAGTATATTTCTGTTGATATATGTGCTTGTCTGCCCTTTTGCAGCTTTTGCTTTATCATGATATCATCGATAAAAAGGGAGTTCTTTCAGATCAACACGTTATGTGTTCAGCAAAATGTCGGGTACTACAATTTCTATAAAATTTCTTGTAATTCATGTTGTTAAAAGTTAATTAAAGGTGATTGCATCTATAATCTTTCTCTCACTTAAATATTTTTGGTCTCATGCACATGGTGTAGGAATTATCTAGACTTCTCCCTACACTAAAGCAAGGTGGGCATCGAGTTCTAATTTTTAGTCAATGGACATCAATGCTTGATATCTTGGAGTGGACGTTAGATGTAATTGGGGTTACTTATAGACGCCTTGATGGAAGGTATCACTACAACTTTAGTAGCTTCATCTTCTTCTTTCAGCCAAAAATATTCTGGTATTTTGGTATGTGTGTTATCAATTGAATTTCCTTTATGAAGAATCTGATGTTGAAGTGTGATTTGCCAAATTATATTGGAAAAGCATATCAACTGGGTTTCCTATATGAAGCATGTTGTGATTTACCTTGTTAGGAAATGCATGAACTTAGAACAGGACTATGAATTTCTAGTTACTAAATAGAGTTCTGTATCCAATCCTCATGGTACTTGTATATCTTTAGTGAGTTCTTCATGATTGCGACATGTTAAAGGATCAATATATTCATTTTATTGGGGGAGCACTGGATATGGTATGGTGATCAATTTATTTGAATTCCATCATGTCAACTTAAGGCTGTATTAACTAATCCATTGATGATTTGGTCTGGTGGTAATTTTTGACCCTAAGGAGCAGACTGTAAGCTTGCTTTGATATTTTGTAAGCTATCAATAATCATTTCTATTTTTTTTTTCTTTTGACCCCTTTGAATCAGTACTCAGGTGACAGATAGACAAACAATTGTAGATATGTACAACAATGATACTTCAATATTTGCATGCTTACTGTCCACGAGGGCTGGAGGGCAGGGTTTGAACTTGATTGGGGCTGATACTGTCATAATACACGACATGGATTTCAATCCTCAGATTGACCGGCAAGCTGAAGATCGCTGCCATCGTATTGGTCAAACAAAACCAGTTACAGTATACAGGTTTCTCCCTCTACTCTCTCTCTCTCTCTCTCTATATATATATATATATATATATATATACACACACACACACACACACGCACATATGTATGCACTTATTTTTATTATTGTCAACATTAGAACTCTTCTATATTTGGCATAATTTTTCCCAGGCTGGTGACCAAGGACACCGTTGATGAGAATGTGTATGAGATTGCAAAACGCAAGCTAGTACTGGATGCTGCCGTCCTGGAGTCTGGGCAGGAAGCTGAGAAAGAAGGGAATATTCCTGACCAGACTATGGGGGAGATATTGTCAAAAATTTTGCTGATATAACATTCTGATCAGAATTTTATTTTTTATTTTATTTTTTGGGGGTGGTGTTTACGGTATTTTTTTAATTGTTTTTTGGGTTTTTTGGTGGGGAGTTGTAACGAGTAAGTTTTTTTTTTTCTTTGCTGGAAAGGCCCCATTGTTGTATTAGTTAGGCTCCACACATGGTGACATAATGGTTATGTAGAATATGCATTTGTAAACCAGTCTCTACATTTTAACAAAAATAATTGCAAAAAACAAAAGAGAAGGCTATTTGTTGACATGTTTTAAATGCTAGTATCATTTCTTTATTTACAAACAAGCGTTTGGGCTGGGCCGGCCCAAATGGGCTGGTCCTGGGTTGTGCTAAAAATGGGCTGGATTAGAAATGCCTGATTTTTATTGGGCTATAGAGTCATAGCTCAAGGTACAATGGGCTGGGCTTGTCCATGGGTTTTTAATATATATATATTATTTTAAAAATAAGGTTATTTAATATAAATGAGTTAGTGATTTTAAGTAAAAGTCATTTGACAAAAAAAGTAATGAATTGATAATAGGCGCTAACAACTTATTAGGTACTAGTTTTTTCTTACTAGAGGAACGAACAATTAGTTTCAATTGATTAATATGACATTGATAATAATAAATTAATTCAGTAATTATTATTCATTTTTTGTTTTTGCTTTCGTTACATATTGTATTTACTTATACACAATTCAAACATTATTTTTTATTGATAAAATAATAGTAAAAACCCGACATCATCATTCACGAATAATTCAAGTATAAAGGCTAAAACACTAAAAAATAATAATAAAATATAATATATTTTTTTATTCAAATATCAGAAGTAATATATAATTAAGGCAAATGTATTACAAAAACTTCAGTTTGATCGTCTTGATAAATAAAAGAAGTTTTAAGATAAATAAAAATTGAATTAAAAGAATATAAACCATGGATTTGAGGAAGACATGTGGGAGATAGAGAGAGTGAGATATTGGAAGGTTGTATAAACAGAAGTAAAAGTGATGTTTTATGGGTTTTTTTTTTGTTTATTATTAAATTCTTATAAAATTGAATTTCACATTTAACTTTTGAGCAGTGCTGTAGTGGAATGAATAAAGTTACTAGTTTACTTTTAGATGTGGGTGGGTTGGTCTGATTTGGATTGTGCCAACATTGGGCTGGGACAAAGAGGCCCAAATATTTTTTGACATAAAAATTTACAACCTACTTTTTTGTGACTGGGTTGGGCCGACCCGTGAACTTGAGCTGCTTTTGTCTAGTTTAGAATGTGATGACATACACTAATGCTCAGTAACGTTAATATTAATTGGAAACCGTTGATATATTTAGTGTAGTACTAGTAGTATTTTGTAACGAGTATATTAACTACCATTAACGTTATAGAAATGATTAATAGACTAAAAAGTAGTGCTATTGCAGACTGTGCACTTATCTCTAGCTCGTTGCGGTTTATTTCTAACTTGCCAATATAAAGCTATATGACAGTAGTCGATCATCTATGAAATTGACAATAATTACAGCCTAAAAATTGATGACAATTACATCATGTGTATAATTTGCATAAAGCTAATTATTTCTCATGATATATAACAGGCTAGGGGTCATTTAAATTCCTTTATTTTTATCATTAAATCTGGTAAGATCTTGATGAACATTAGTGTGACATATACACGTTGAATTGTGAAAGGATTAGTGTGTCAATAATTATTACAACAAAAGACTATACATGAAAAAGTGATGGGATTTACGTAATTAAGATTAATAATCGTAAAATATTTTTTCGATTTCAAAATTAAATATATATTTATAAAATAACTACGGGACTATACCACCTTAGGTTACTATTATCTTTGCTTCGTTCAACATTTGCATCTTCTTGTTGTTTTTTTTTTTTTTCATTTGAAAACCAACATTTCATTTTGAAACCATTTAAATGTAATATATAAAGTCGAAGGAGTTCGGCCGTGAACAAAAAAAATATAGTTTTTTTGGCATTATTGAAAATGCCCTTCGATTTTTAAAAATTCATATTTTACCCCACATAATTTATATATGTAATGCTTGTGCCACCGGATGATACTAGTAAGATATAAATTAATCAAAACCTCACACTTAATGAGTTCACATACAAGTCTCATAATAAAGAGAGATTTTATTTTTTAACATATATAAGAAAGATTGATTTTTTATTTATTCAATACAAACTCATAAATCTGGTGAAAATCTAGTCTAAAATCCTCATCCCAGACGCCCGAAACTTCAATCTTAAAACGGAACTATATATATTGATTAGCTTATAGATCAAATTTAAACACCAATATTCCTTGTTAAAGGAGGATAACAATTAACAATGCCTGCAACAGATCTTTGGAATCATTATGATCATCTGACATATATATATATATATATATATATATATATATATATATATATATATAATAATGTATATGTAAATCACTACTCCCTGTTTTGTAATCCAACAAAAAAGTGTGTTAACGCCAAGTTCGTCCGCGCGTCCAATCACAAAATCCACGCGCTGAATCCTGCACAATAACAGATCACACAGAAGCTTGACGGCCGTACCGCCGGGGGATAGCTCCGGTGTGAGAATAAGCACAGGCCGTTCACAAGGTTTAACAATGGAGGTTTATATGTTTAGTGCTCAAAGTAGATATTACCTGTTAATTGTAACCTCGGCCTTGTATTTATAGAGCTCCCACCACATTGGTATCCTCCTCTTTGGATTAGAGTAGGACTCCTAAATATGTTAGCTACCATATTTGGGTCCAACACAATCTCCTTAAAAAGTGCAAGTGGAATTCCTTTCCATCACTACATCCAGAGTTACCTTGTTGACGTAGGATTAGGGCTGATGCCCTTAATCACGTAAACTCCTTGTCGCACCAACTCTGCATGTGGACTGCTCATACGCTCAGGCCCAAACCAATAGTCAAACCCAACAGGCCCGAACTCAACCCTCACGATGACCACGGGCCCCAGCCTATTGGGATCGGGTAACCGACCCCGATCTTACATCTCTGAACATACGAGCCCGACCTCCTTTGACCCGACCCAAGCCTTCAGAACAAAAGAGGGTCGGGAAAACACTCCCGAACATTGCCCCCCAGTCTCTTGTTATAAGATATTTATGACACGAGACTTGAAAGGACATGAATTCGGATAGTCACGCCATAATGATGAGTTGTCTCGGGAACCCAAACGGTTTCTCCTCGGTCCGCGAGCTAGTACACGCTTTCTCACAACTGGGCCCACCTGCCATAAATAGCCGCCTTTGGAAGCCGTGCCAGACGGGCTATATAAGCCCCCCAACATTCAGCAGCGTCACTTTTTCGAGCTTTTAATATTTTGAATCTCTGTCGAACCTTTCCGGCAAGAGCGATTTCCGGCGAGACACCCATTTTTCCAGATTTCTTCAGTCCGTGCCATTTCTCCACTAAGCTCTTGTCTTGTACCTCTCTTCCCTTCTTCCCACCATAAATGGCTGACTCCAGCGATCCTCGTCCTCTACCAGCCATAGCAGCCGGCACTCCCACTCTTAACTCCGGTGACCTTCTCCAAATCGAGCTGGAGGCTACTCCGGTCGAACTCTCCGCGGAGAACGCCGAAACCAGAATTCGCCAGTTCTACGCATCGGAAACCGACTACGCTGTCATCAACACCAAATCTTCCATCACCCACTCTCAACTGTCGGACATCCAAACTTTATTCAACATCCCCAAAGAATACAAGCTTCGGGTTCCCGAGGCCAGCGAGAGGATGTACCACCGACCCGAGGGCGAATGGGTAGCCGTCCATCTGTATGCACTAAGGTACGGGGTTCGGTTCCCCCTCCACGAATTCATCTCCTCTTTCCTCTGCCTGGTAGGGATCAGGTTCTCCCAGTTGGCTCCCAACTCCTATATCCAGCTGATCAGCTTCATCGCCCTCTGCCAGGAGGCTGGCATCACCCCCGGGCTGGATTTCTTCTTCGTCCTGTTCTCGGTGGGTCGGTCAAAGGAGCCCGGCCTTCGCCATCTGAACCGTGTTCCTGGACGGGACACCTTCGTGAAGACCCCATCCAGCAACAAGGGGTGGCATTCACAATGGTTCTTCCCAGGGGGTCACCCATCCTAGTACTACTATCGCCCAAGCACGATTAACTTCGGAGTTCTGATGGGATCCGGTGCAATTGAAGCATGATCGTAATTGATTATTGATACAATTTTACATATTTTCTAACTTATATTATGCATGTAGTGATAGTATTCACATGATGTATGTAAAATCTAAATATTAACACTTTGGTCCAGGTGATGATAAATTGGTGCTGAGTCACCGCACCAGTAACGAATTCAGCCAGCGCAAAGATAAAAGTTTAAGCTTTTATATCATTGAAGTGCTTTAAAGGCAGCTTTGGTTTCATCATCAACCACTAAGAAAATTCGGATGATAAAAATCCAGCGGATATAAATCCGGAGGTTAAAAATTCCGAAGAGACTTTTTGTATACTCTCCTATTTTAAGTTCCTTGTAAATAAGAGACTGGGGGGCAATGTTGGAGTGTGATTATTTGGATAGTGAGAGAGTCCTTATTAAAATAAGATTGTATTTTCTTATTTGGTGGGATAAGGAGGTTTAATTTGGGAAGGAATCTATTAGCCATTAATTGCAGTTATAAGGTGATTCTGAAAAGGACTCCTACTCCTATCTATAAATACATCAATATGCAAGCGATTGAAGTGGATTACTATTATTATAGTGGATTACTCTCTCACTCCGTGATTTTTTCCCAATTGGGTTTCCACGTAATTCTTATGTTCATACTTTATATTTCTTTATTTATGTTTATGTGAGTGTATTTCGTGAGTTTGATTTCACAACAATTACTCCATCAACCGTTGGCGCTATTTTTGCCTGCTGTTTTGGTGATTTCGTCAGGCGTACAAAATCGGACCTTAACAAAGTGGTCATTGGATTCAATCGCGAGAGATGAAAAGTTTTAGACCTTGGATAGTCTTTCATATTTCACAAATGAATTATACATGCATGCATCTATTTATCATTTAATTATTCAATTAATGATGTATTACAAAACTTAATTTCAATCAATTTTTGCCTACATTTTATAAAATAAAAATGAACTAGTACCAATGACTCCATCGGCGGGACATGTAAACTACTAATTTCCTAATGATATGTTGGGGCCATGCATTAATTATTAATTTGATAATATCTTCCGATACACACACACATATATATATATATATATATATATATATATATATATATATATATATATATCAATTAAACTGTTTCTTAGTTAGTTCGTGAGGACATGATATATAATATAAAAAATACATCACAAATTGGGTTAGGTAAACAAATTTTTTTTAAAAGAATTTGCACCATATAAAAATATATAAATGAGTGAATAAGAATTTTAAATTAGTGTTAAACAAATGGAAATGGAATGATGAGAGAGAGAGAGAGAGAGAAAGAAGAGGAGGGGAGCAATACCGCCTTGTCGTTTAGGATGTCGTTTTTTTCAGGGGTACGGTCGTGGGCCACAATCCAACTTCTCCTTCCAGGACCAGGAAGATGTTCCGGTGGGCCCGTATTCCGAACCCTCATCTTTTCCAACCGCAAAATATCCTTTCTCCGGATTGATTAGACAACTCACTCCATCCACAACTCCTTTATTTATTTATTTTTCAAAAGATGTTTTTATTCACTTTCTGATGTCAATTTTTCAATTTTACTTACGGTTACTCCCTCAATTCATTGACTAGCTACTCTTCCAAGTTCCAGCATCCAAACTTAATTTCTTAGACCATGAAGCATATTGTATTTTGTTATCAACTTAGAAATCCAGTGGTCATGTGATCAACTAAATGATACTCCTTCCGTTCTTTAATATAGGTCGTTTTAGATATGTGCACAAGAATTAAAAAAATGATTGAAAAACATTAACTATATTATCAATTATCTATAATATCCTTCACCTCACTTATCTCATAAATATGGATCAAAAAAATAGGTGGAGTAATTAGGGACAATTTGGGAAAAAATAGGTGGAGTAATTAGGGATAATTTGAGAAAAATAATAATCAATTCTCCTAGATAACCACAAACGATAAATAATTAAGAATAAAAAAAAGTCTAAAACGACCTACGTATAGAAATGGAGGGAGTATATATTTTCATCAAATTATTGAGGGTTAATCATATATTAACTCTAAAATACAAATTTTAATTGGGAGGGGAGCGGAGGGGAGGGGAGGGGAGGGTTGGGGGTATATATATATATATAAGGGTTTTCGATGGAGGGCTAGGCTGGCTTTATCATTAGATTGAAGATAATGTACCTACGTATTTCATTCAATTCAAGCTCAAAAGGCTAATTAAATCACTAGCTATAGCAACATGACGTCGTCGTCTCAAGCTGTCTACTCATTTTATGCTTTGTGTGGAAATATAATATAATGGTGGTCATTCAAACTAACTTTAAAGTACATTTAACTGTGTCGAGTACTAGAGCTCAAAACTGGCTTGCTTGCTTGACAGACCTAAATTTACTTCTAGCTACCACAACTGATCAGTAGGCACTTTCACATGGCGTATATATATACTAGCAACAGTCACGTGCCTCAGACACTATAAACGCGTGACTCAGACACTATAAACGGTAGGATTTATTTTAAATTTTAGACGATTTAAATAATTTATTAAGATGAGCAGAAAATTCAAAATCATTTGTATTTTGTTATATATATATATATATATATATATATATATATATATATATATATATATGGGGAATAATCCGTAGAAAACGTTAGCTATTAGCACTGTTTGAACTAACGTTAATTTATCATGTTAATGGCTGAGATGAATGCCCAACCGCTAGAGGGAGTAGTGGCCAACAAAAAAAATTGACCAATTACTGATTATCCTAATTATTCACATACATGGTACTTATTAATTAGTAAAATAAAATAATAAAAAAATTATACGTATAATTATAATGATAATTAATAATTATCTTTATACTTATCCTTATACTTATTAATAGATTATCCTTATACATATTACTTATTAATCACTAAAATAAAATAATAAAAAATTATAAGGATAATTATAAGGATAATCAGTAATTATCTTTATACTTATCCTTATACTTATTAACAAAATAAGTATGTATAAGAATAATTACTGATTATCGTCTTATGATTTTTAATTGTAAATAGGAAATAATGATTGAGTTTATATATTTGAGTAGGAATATAATATAAATTCAATCACTATTTTTTATTTATAATTAAAAATCATAAGACGATAATTATTAATTATCCTTATACATACTTATTTTATTAATAAGTATAAGGATGATTATTGATTATACTTATAATTTTTTATTATTTTATTTTACTAATTAATAAGTAGCATGTATGAGAATAATTAGGATAATCAGTAATTGACCAATTTTTTTTGACTGGCCGCTATTCCCTCTAGCGGCCAGCTGAGATGATTTTTTAATTTATTGTTGGCCGTTACTCCCTCCAGGGGCTGAGCATTCATTTCAGCCATTAATTCTAATATTGGACGGCTAGATTAACATTAGTTCAAACAGTGTTAATAATTAACGTTTTTCACAGATCATTCCCATATATATATATATATATATATATATATATATATATATATATATAGAGTCCGGATCCAGTCCGGGATCCCGGACTCTATAAAATACGGACTTTTTTTTTTTTTTTTTGCTTTTTTTTTTTGAAATAACTAAAAAAAAAATAAAAAATTTTATGGAATTGAAATTTTTTCATAATACAGTGTTTTGGGTGTGATTTGGGTACGTATAACAAAACATGGTGGTACTGTCTGTGCAGACTGTACCACCACTTTTTGGTATAGGTATTCAAAATACGTCCAAAACATTGTATTATGGAAAAATTTCAGTTCCATAAAATATTAAATATTTTTTTTTAGTTATTTTTAAAAAAAAAGCAAAAAAAAAAAAAAAAAAGGTCCGGATTTTAAGAAAATCCGGACTCCCGAACTTGATCGGCTGTGTATATATATATATATTGTACGTAAAAGTGAACGTACGTACAAGCTGTTCTGTAATTTTAATTTCAGCCAGACTCCAACTTATCTTTTCCAGCATTAGAGGTACTTTAATTTCAATAAAAAAGGGCATACACAAAATAATTAATAATGAAATTGCATTTTATATATTGGGGGTATATAAATTTAAGCCAATTAATTATCTGTTATATATATATATATATATATATATATATATATATATATATATATATATATATATAAAATTGTCTACGCATACTATCATTACATTAGTTTGTAATACACGAATCGAATATTGCTTATGAACCATCATTAATTATGTAGGCAATGGTGATTTAATTTTTCTTTTTTAAATACATTTGATTCCAACATTACTGGATCTTAGTGGAGTAAATAGTAATCTACCATCATATCTTAAATATATTAATTGTCCGATGTAAATCTAATAACAATTAATATGTATGCATATGAAAAATGTAAATATGAATTGGGACATGGCCCCTAGACCAAGAAACGCAAAATCCATACACATATATGCTGTCTGGGCCGACACGATGGCTATTCTTAGGGCAACAACTTTTGATCAGCAATATGGAGTAGGTGCCCATCACCTAGATCTGGTGGTTACACTTGCACACAAACTCTGACTTAGCTCTATGTAAATGTATTTATGTATATCAACTTCCCATCGGCCATCATCAAGTGGAACATTAATAGAATTTATCATCCAAGACTGAATTTTGACCGTTTGATACATCAAATACGTACGTTTTTACCCATCATGTTCAGGTGGTGGCGCCCATTTCAGCCATGATGAACGTACAGTACCTGCCGAAGGAATCACATGGCATGCAGCTTACCTTGCTCTTCAACATATATATATATATATATATATATATATATATATATATATATATATATATATATGCACGCGAGCGCATACACACATAAAAATTTACAAAAATAACACTTGGCATTATATTTTTCGAATGATTTAATAGTAAATTGATTTATTGTTGAAACAATTATGTCTAAATATTTGTCTTATATTAACTTTAATATTAATTTGTAAATAAAATTCCCTAATTTCCACAAAAGAATCTTATATTGAAAATTTTATAGTATATTTTAACATTTAAACTTATTATTGAGTGTTTAGTCTGATAGAACTAGTGAGCGTAATAATGATAAACTTGTGTAAATAACATCATTTTATGCTATTACACATATAAATTGAACTTTTCGTTGCAAAAAAAGAAATTGGTTAATTGAAGTAGGAGTAATAAAAAAAAGACAAATTAATGTGTATAAAATAAGGAAGATAAACATGTACATACAGATAGAAGTTCGTGGGATGTTTCTCTTTGTTTTGTTTTTGTGTTTTATGTGGGCTGATGAGGTTGACAGAGAAAGGACCCTAGGAGAATTCAACACTCATGCACATACCAACAAGCAAGAAAGGATCATCACTCTAGTACTGAAGTAGTCAATATATACATAAGAACGAGTAAACATCAACCGAATGAAATTCCTATATATATATATATATATAAAGAAAGTTTAATTTGTTGTTTCGAACATTCCTTAAATGTTGATTTAATTTCCTGTCTCATTTCTCCAGGCCTTTAGCTAATTGGAGTTCTCTTCTCTCTGTATTAGTAGTAATATAACTAAACTGTAATGCAACAATCCCGACATGTAATATTAATGTTATTCCTACGTTAAATATTAATTTGTTTCGCTTTCATCTTTTTTAATGAATTTTTAAGGATAATATTAAAATTTTATAGTCATTTTAATCAATCGTACAAAGTATTAATTGTATTTATTAATTTTTGTTCTCTCCTAAAACGGCAATTAAAAAGATCGGAGGGAGAGAGAGTGTATATATATATATATATAATATTGGTCTCCACTTTTCCATTTTTAGCTTCGGCTTCTACTTCTGATTCTAAGAAACTGGTTCTAATATATATGTAATTATTTATTAATATATATATATATATATATATATATATATATGTAATTATTAACATATATAAAAATATAATATAAATATTATTATATTAATATAAATATTTATGTATATATTATATAATATGTAGTATATAATTATATGCATTAAGGTACTAGCTTGTACTTAATTTTTAATATTTGATAGTTTTTAGACCCAAAAGTTGAAATAAACACCATTGATGTAGCTTTTCAAAAGTCAGAAACTAAAAGCGGTGAAGAAAAAGCTGAAACAAAGGTGCTTAAGTTTTATATATATATATATATAGTTAATTATAGAAAAATTCAATATTAATTATGTTGAGATATATGAATTATGAGCAATTAAAATACTCCGAGAGAGAGTATTAGATTTGATGGGTAAAGACAACTGCATGTGCAAAGTGTCTGTCTTTCAATGACTCAAAAGTGCGTCAAGTATATATTTAATTTGCGGCTTATTGAATATCCTTATTAATTTCAACCTAAATCAAAATACGGAGTAGTATATATTTACATGCATGCTAATGCTAATGCTAATGCTAATGCTAATGCTAATGCTAATGCTAGCTTGTTTTTTTCCCAGGATTAATTTTAGGATGTAGTATGTATTGTTTCAATTGACTTGTAATCGTGAGCTGAAACATTAACTTTGGCCAGTGCATGTTTCTATATCCGCTATTTTGTATAGTTCTGATTTTTATTTTTAATGGTGTCAAAAATATTCTCTCAATAAGACCTTCCTTTGTCAATTTTTTTGTGACGAAAAAGAAAAAGAGAGTTCAATTTTTATTTTATTTTTTATGTTAATATAAAATGATAAAAATATCTTTTTATCTGTACCTTTATTAATTCCCACAATATATTTTATCACTATTAGAGTAAACAATTAATAAATTTAAAGATAAACACGAAAATAAATTAAAATACCAGTGTAAACTTTGTAAATTATATAAAATTTGAAAATACGTATGAATTCGAGAATTTGACAAGCTTGGTCGGAGAAGAGCGATATATATATATATATATATATATATATATATATATATATAACTTACAAGTACGTGATTGCATTGATCGATAACTTAAGTTGATTTTTTCAAAGTTTTCCAGTGTTGAAGAATTTAAATTCACTGGGATGTACATGTACTGCAAGATTCCTTTTCCGTTAAATGAAATATTCTTTCCCTGTAATTGTCATCTTATCTGGTGTAGATATCAAGAAATCCAACAAATAATTCATAGCCACAAACTTCCAACTCTCTTTTTTAAATTTGTGATATATATATATATATATACTAAATCAATCTTTTCATTTTGAATTAATATAGCAAATTAATATTTCCTACAACAAGTAATTTTTACTTCGAAATTTGTTAGCTTAATTTCCATCTTTATATAGTTCCCCCATCAGCGTGGATGGTCGAGGTTGGAATGTTAACATATACTTTCCAAAATATAAGTGCTAACTTACTAAAAATGTAAAAACAAAAAACATAATATTCTTGATAAAGGAGACTACTACTCACTTGTATATATATATATATATATATATATATATATATATATATATATATATATATATATATATATATATATATATATATTTGTATTTGTATTTGTCCTCTTCACTCAAGTCATCTCTCTACATTTCCACTTTAAAATTGTATATGCAGTCTAAATTTATTTCTACATTATCCCCATAACTTCCTATTTAATAGTTCATGTCATTCAATTCATTTTTAAAAACCCTGCAAATAATAAATTTAAAAGAATAATCAGGTCCACACTCAATTGTATACCATATGTACAAATGAAAACATTGCAAATCTTGTCATCTTAAACACTTGCAATTTATTAGTGCACTACTTTCTTTTGAACAAGAAAATAAATAATTAAGTAACCAAAACCCAATAATGAACAGAAATGGAAAGTGAACAATAAAACTACCACTAAAACATGTTGGTATACATAGGAAACAAAATAAGAGCTTGCATCTTTCACCAAATAAACCTACAATACAAGTTAACTAAAAGAATCAGTGTAAAGCTAAGAACATTTCCATTAAATATAAATCTGATTATTCTTTCTGAAACAACGTTGAAAATATTTTACACTTAATAAAAGTTTTGTCAAATTTGTCAATGATATCCAATTGGACCTCTTAACATCTCAATTTACTCTACCCAAGATAACAGGAAAATCCCTAAAACTCAATCAAACTTTCATGAATTGAACCGAGTCAAACACCTAAAAGAAGCAATTATAGAAAACCAAAACACAAAATCTAAAAATTTAACCCTAATTCAACATTAACAGCAAGAAAATCCAGAAACCCGCTTCAAATTTTGTTACCTTGCAGTGAATCGACGAGATGGGCGGAGTAATTTTTCGAAATGGGTGTCGAACTCTTACGAGCACGGACGATAAGATTGTGACGGGAGAGCTGTGAATCGACGAATCGAGACATCGCTTGCAGTGAATCGACGAGATGGGCGGGCGCTGAACTCTTACGGGATTGTGATAAGATTTTTCGAATCGACGAGAGAGAGCTCAGTTTTTGTTTTGGCTGATAAATTGTGAGGAGAGACAATAAGGGGTATGCCCTTGATCCGGATTATATATATATATATATATATATATATATATATATATATATATACAGTCCGCTTCTTCAGCGAACTGAAAGGAGCGAACTAAGAACGAACCGGCTATAGCGATGATTTTTTTTATCGCTATAGCATAGAAAGCCGGTTTTTTATGCTATAGCGACGGAAAAAATCGTCGCTATAGCCAGTTCAATCTTAGTTTACTCTCTCCAGTTCGTTAGAGAAAGCCGGGATATACATATATATATAAAAGGGAGCATGTAAAAGTCTTAGACGACAGACACAAAAGTTTGTGTTTTACACCTAATACGATCTAGTTTTGGTTAATAAATTTATAAAATGTTAAAACAATCATTAATGAAAATGATAAAATACTAAAAATATTATTAATAAAAAAATTTAAAATAATAAGACGCACACAAACTTATGTGTATATATATTTGAAGAAAATCAACAGATTATCTGAAAGTTTAAAAAACATCGTACTCCTTTTTGTTTTATTCGTTTATATTTTTTCTGTTGTTCAGGATAGACGATTCCTTTATTCAAAATTTAAAATTAATTAATGTTGTAGTTTTGAGCTTCAACTTTAGCTAGTCCAAGCATAAAGTTAAACAATTTAAAGCATCATATATATTCCATTTCAGGCCAGTTTCTTATATATTATAAGATCAATTACAATTTATAAGTTTATTAGGTCTAACTGAAGTTCAAGTTAATTAATTTAATTCCGTCGTGACATCTATACTAATTCAAAGCGTTTTGTCGTAAAGTTCC
This sequence comes from Panax notoginseng, assembly GCA_016801055.1. Classification (NCBI taxonomy): domain Eukaryota; kingdom Viridiplantae; phylum Streptophyta; class Magnoliopsida; order Apiales; family Araliaceae; genus Panax; species Panax notoginseng. The sequence continues at coordinate 171,848,438 of CM029023.1, read as the reverse complement.
CCACTAAATCAACACTAGCTGTTTGATCAGCTCCAGCATTTGGGTTTGGTACGTAATGGTATGCATTTGCAGGTGGTAACTCTCAGATTATTGAACCTCAATGAATCTAATTGAAATTAATTAATAATGTAAATCGCGACTTAATTGGACTAGAGAAAATTTGGGGAGTCATTATCAAGAGTCTTGGTTCGAGACCTTGTCCCTCCCACCAAAGCTGCTCACCTGAGAGTGGTTAGCATGAAATTAATTTTGGTCAATTAACCAATATAGTTTCAATATACATGTCGGGAGGTGATCTCTCTATCCGTGTCAGCACAGTATTAGTCAATTGACCAACTTATCATGAAGTTAGCTTCATTAATGTAACCGGATCCTGCTCAGCTATACCATTGAATAATGATGAAAGTCTTAATTACTAAATGAGTTCATCTTTTTTAAAATAAATAAATAAATAATAATAAACTTTGGAAGATGTATTTTATTTTTATTTTGCAAAATAATTAATTTTTGACTCATCCTTCTTATTTTTGGTGAGCTTTTGAAGAATTTTCATCTTTTAGATTGGCCCTATATATATTTGTACCATTCTTGTTGCATACTAGAAAATTATTGATGATTCCATATTATGATTTATGAATTTGGATTCTCTCCCCTAACTGTCTTTCTCTATAATTTCCCTCAATTGCGTATTATAGTTGTGGGCGTCATAATATTTTTGTTAATAACGATTCAAGTATATGAATGAAGAGATCAAAATAATGTGATCAATTCTGTAAATGATTAGAATTATTAGACGTATAATATCAAAAATTAAATGTCATTGCTCTGAATTTAAGTTTGAGTAAGGATACAATTCAACAAATTAAATAAACTAAGTGATAGGTGTTAATTTCATTTATAAGACTTCTTAATTTGTTTCAAATTATATAATCATTGTTGATTTTTTAAAGTCAATTTAAGATATTTTTAAAGTCAATTGTGAAAAATCATTAGAAATTATGAAACAATAAAACTTAAAATGAATAATATTTTTTAAATAGTTTACAATATTTATCATTGTATTAAGGGCTAAATACACTTCTGGTGCGTCAAGTATCACCAAATTCATAATTTGACACTCCAAAGTAAATGGGCTTATAATTTACTACATAAACTACCTAATTGCATACAATGTCCACCCAAAAATCAATTTCCAGTGAAAATTGACCGAAATATCTGATTTTTTGACAAGTCAAATTAAATTGTTTTATACTGTTTGACTATATTCAGATTCAATTTGACTTCATTAAAAAATAATTAATTATAGAAAAAAGAAAAAAAGAGCCATATTAGCAAATATTAAAACTTTATAATAGCAAAATTTAAATGTTTAAAATTTTACAATTAAATAAAATACAAGATAAATGAAAAAGGAGTATTTATCAAAAGTTTTAAACTATAGTTTTTTTTAAAAAAAAATTAATAAAGAAAGAAAAAGAAAAATGATAAAGGAATCTAGATCGGGAGTGGTTAGCATGAAATGAACTTCATGGTAATTTCACTTCATGCTCAATACAGTGCCGACACACAGGCGGAGATATCACCCTCCCGCATATGTGTCAGCACTGTATTAAGCATGAAGTTCACTTCATCCTAACTAGCGCTGAGTAAGGAACCAAATTAGAACCGAAACCATACCAAAAATCGCGCAAACCGTACCAACAGTTTCGGCGTATGTGGCGGTTTTAAGTGAGTTGAAAAACTAAATTTACAGTTCCGGTTTGATTACTAGTCAAAACCGCACGCATAAAATCGAAACCGCACCATATTAGTAGAGTAGCCTATAATGTTTCTGACTCTTTGTATTATGATTGTAATATTATTGTAATATAATCTTTGTTAACAATATGTTGTAATATGATCATTGAGCTACTCTTAGTAACAATATGATGTAATATGGTAGAATAACCTGTAAATTATTGCAACATATTGTTACTAAGAATATTATAACATATTGTTACTAAGAGTAGAGTAGTAAATATTGTATTTAGCTTTTGTTTAATCTACTATATTCTACTCTAATAATTTATGTGACGCCCCCAAAATAGGTATAGACTTCGCTAGAGTTTATGATAAGCTTACCCGTGATGACCTCGTTCGGGTTCTTTACTTTCTGGGAGGTCACAACAAACGCTCTCCCTTGCACTATCGGCTTTGACTTTTCTGGGACGGCCTTTGGTGCCTCCATCCTAGCTGAACTTGTCTTCGGTAAACGACAAAATCGAGCTAAGTGACATTCTCTTCCACAATTATAACATGCTTTGGACGGCATCGCGCAGTTTAGACTGATGTGTCCCTCCCCTCCGCATTTGAAGCATATGATAGGTGGTCGTTCTCTTTCCTTAACAACGGGTGTTGGTGCTGACGTCTTTCCATCATTGTTGAATCTCCTCTTCTTGAAATGTCCATTCTTATTATTTTGCCCTGATTACCACCGAAGTGGTTACCATTTCTGGCATGTTGATTCCCTACACGCTTGTTGTCACCGCTTCGATGACTGCTCTCACTGGTATTATCATTTTGTCGGCTGCTCTCTTTTGGTTGCGTTGACTCGTTATCGCGCTCTACTAACTGAGCCCTATTTACAACATCTGAATACAAACACAGTTTATGAGAAATAAGATGTTGACGTATCTCGGGTTTCAAACCTCTTAAAAACATCCGCGTCATTCTTTCCTCATTGTCAACCAAGTGAGATGCAAACCGGGACAACTCGGCAAACTTAGCTTCGTACTGCGACACGATCATGCTATTTTGCTCCAACTTGATAAATTCCACCTCCTTCATATTACGAATGCTTTCGGGAAAGTACTTGTCATTGAACAGCTCTTAGAACTTCTCCTAAGACATCTTGAGTGCGTCAGGCTGGGTACATTTTACAGATTCCCACCAGTGATCTGCCTCTTCACGCAACATAAAGGTGGCAAAGGGAACCTTTTGCTCCTCAGAGCATCCCAAGACATCAAATATCTTGGTGATCTGCTTTATCCACGTTTTCGCCTTAAGTTGTTTTGGTTCTCCAATAAACACCGGTGGTCCCAGCTCCTTGAACTGTTTAGCGGTGACCGTCCGAGAGTTTTCAGTGTTTCCACCTATATTTTGGACAGGAGCCGCCCTCGCCTGCTGTTGCATGAATTACATAAAGCCTCTGAACATTTCATCATTTGGTTAGTGTTGTTGTTTGCATGAGGATTATCGCCTTCCTGATGCACATTATCCTGATTATTGATATGTGGAGACTCAACAGTCTCCTGTGCTCCATTGTTTATCTCAACATTTTTAGATGCTATTTTCAAATACTGCAACAAAACAAGGGTTAATTAACATATCACATATTATTCCTATACTCTGACCGACCAATTAAATACTAAATAAACTTAGGTAGGTCATACTGGCGAAGGAATTCCCCGCCTCTCCCCTCCTAGTTCTAGTCTCACATCTTAGCCAGGGATCATATCCCTAAGCTTTGATACCAACTGTGACGCCCCCAAAATAAGTATAGACTTCGCTAGAGTTTATGATAAACTTACCCGTGATGACCTCGTTCGGGTTCTTTGCTTTCTGGGAAGTCACAACAAACGCTCTCTCTTAAACTACCGGCTTTGACTTTTCTGGGACGACCTTTGGTGCCTCCATCCTAGCTGAACTTGTCTTCGTTAAACGACAAAATCGAGCTAAGTGACCTTCTCTTCCACAATTATAACATGCTTTGGACGACATCGCGTAGTTTGGACTGATGTGTCCCTCCCCTCCGCATTTGAAGCATATGATAGGTGGTCGTTCTTCTTCCTTAACAACGGGTGCTGGTGCTGACGTCTTTCCATCATTGTTGAATCTCCTCTTCTTGAAATGTCCATTCTTATTGTTTTAGCCCTGATTACCACCGAAGTGGTTACCATTTCTGGCCTGTTGATTTCCTACACGCTTGTTGTCACCGCTTCGATGACTGCTCTCACTGGTATTATCATTTTGCCGGCAGCTCTCTTGTGGTATATTAAAGATTGTATTTGTATTCTGTACCATGTATTTGGCGACTCAGAATAGGTGATGTATACCTATTTTGGGGGCGTCACAATTTACATCATATTACTCTATTATATTTAGCTTTTGTTTAGACAAAATATTATAAGTAAGGTTGTGTGTATTATCAAAGTGATATTTAATATTGTGTGATGTTAAATTGTTAATTTAAATTGTATAAAATTTTGTTGTTTTAATTGATTTTGGAACTGATATCGCACAAAATGAAACCGCACCGCACGATTCAAAATCGCACCGCACTAATCATAAGCGGTTTCATGTGCGATTTTGGATTTATCAAACTGCACCAATGCAATTTTGTGTGCAATTTGGATTTCAAACCGCACCATGCTCACCCCTAATGCTAACCGAATGCATCTAAATCACTTCTCTTTCCCCCTCCACCCGTCAATTTCCCTGCACCCGTCGGTTCTACTTTTCTTCCGTTATTTCTTCTTCATGACCTTTTCGGTTGTCCCCCTCCCCCCATTCATCCAGCGTCCCCTCCCCTTTCCCCCACCACCCGTTCGCTCCCAGTCCCACCCCCACAGCCTCCGATTTCCTACCTCCTAACTTCATCCCAACTAGCCTTTGCCTTGGCCTGCCCTCAAATCTTTTCAATTGGAATGATATTTATATTTTTTTTTAAAATGGAATTATATATGGATTTTGTTTTCATTTATCTATGTTTTTTAGAACTTTGCTTTCATATCTATGTTTTAAATGTGAAAATTTTAATAATTTTCTTGTGATTGTACAATTTGAGATAAAGTTGGGGTTTAGTAAAGAACTATGTTTGATAATGGTTATAGAGGAGTTGAAAATGGTGGTGGTGGTGCCGCAGCTGTGGTCTGACTGTGGTGGAGCGACAGCGGTGATGGCGTGGGGCGATGATGTTAAGTAAGGCTATAAAATGAGCAAATAATTTGAGCCCGATTTGTACTCGCTCGACTAAAAGTTCGATTCGAGCTCGACTCGAAATATAAATGAGTCAAATTTGATCAAATTTTAAAATTTGATAAATTACTCGAACCCTTTCAAATTGTAACTTTTTATTGATATTCGGATCATATTCGTTTGAAAAGTTCAAACTGTTCAGGCTCGATTCGGGATCATACTCTACTAAGTAGCTAAATTAGCCTCAATCAAACCTTATTTTATACTCGATAAATTTTGTAAACCAAATCTGAGTAACTCAATACTTGGTTCATTTACATCCTTAATGGTAAGGAGAGATGGTAGTTATTTTTAACTTTATATTTTTAAAATCAACATTATTTAGAGTTAATTGTTGTATTTTAATTGGAGGTTAATTGAATTTAGAATTATTTTATTCAAGTAGTTTAACTTTTTAATGAAGTCAATCGAATCAAAATACGGTCAAACTGTATAAAAGCAATCGAATCCAATTAGATTGTCGACTGGGTTGGGTATTTTAATAATTGAAATTATTTAGTTTATAAAGTAAATTGTAAGCCCAAATACTATAGGGACTGAATTATGAATTTGGTGGTATTTGATGTAACATAAGTGTACTTAGCTCTTGTATTAATTAAAATTAAAAAAATATGTCAATTTGAGTTTAAAATCTATTAAATTGACTTTAAAAAATTAAGGATCAAATAATATGAAATTATCTACAAAAAATTGTAAATATTGATGCAACATAATTTATAATTATCAAATGCAGTCATAAGCAAAATTATCAAGATTTGTATGACAAAAATTGAAAAATCAAAGTTTACAGGTAGTTATAAATATGCAGTATCTGTAGTTGAAATGGTTTGTCTATGTCTAAGGCTGTAAAATGAGCAAATATTTCGGGCTCAATTCATACTTATTCGACTAAAAATTCGATTCGAGCTCGACTCGAAATATAAATGAGTCAAATATGAGTAAGTTTTAAAGTTCGATAATTTACTCGAATATTGTAAGGCCCCGAATTTTATGAAATAAAAGTATTCAATTTTTCTTATAATTACTATTCAGTAAATGGTTAAATTGATAAAAGTTAAAGTTAAGGGTAATATATGAATTTTTTTTTAAAATACGTAAGTGGTTATAAAATATTCATTGTTGTCGGAGAATATTCGTTTAGTCGTGGAATATTCTTTCTGTCGGAAAATATTCGTACGACGGCGCAGCCATTTGTGGGCTCCATAACAGAATAACTGTCGGATAAAGAAAACGACAAATTTGAATTTTTATAAATAACGGCGTAATCGTTACCGTTAACACTGTTGGAATAACCGGTGGTTAAAATACAGTAATACGCGTGGTTGTACAGTAACACGCGATTTTGCACAGTATTTTTGAATTATTGATTCTTACGTAAGAAGACACTACTCAATAATTGTTACAGTAATTACTGTTCAATATTTTATTTTATTGGTTCAATAATTGCTGCGTTGATATTTTATATTATTGTTGATTCAATAATTGTCACTGCACAGTATCTCCATTATCAGATCAATAATTCATATTATTTGAATAATATTAACAGATAGCATTATTGATAATGTCTAGAAAGTTTTGTCTAAGGAGAGGTTTGGTCATCTAATTGCGCGCCAGTAAGGAGAAATCCTTATCGGAAAGCCCCCTCTTTCCTGGGAACTGCCTGGTTGTCATTATTGTGATTCTGTAATATTATTTGTGAATAATTAATTATTGATCTATATGATAATGAAATATTTATTTGATGTGGATATAAATGATGGATTTATTTATGTGGTTATAAATGAAGGAATTAATGTTGAGGTATTTTATCAGTATTTTGTCAGATTGGAGGTATTAAAAGATCAAATCACTGTTCTTACAGCTTTATTGTGTGAGTTATAATTTTTAATCTGACCGTTGGATCGTTGTGATTTTTGGATATGTTATACATATATAAGTTGAGTATATATTTACAAATTTTGAACCGTTAAAAATGAACGAATAATTTGTTATGAATTTTAAGAGGTGACTGATTCAGAAATTAGGTTTATAAATGATTTTGGTGGAAAATTCTAAAAATGGGTGGGCCCCACTTTTGGTTGTTGGGGAAGATGGCTGATTTTTGGTGGATGGAATAGTAGCAGGTAAAGACATCAGGTAGTAGGTCAAATCTGCTTTGGCGTGCTAATATTTTTCTATAAATAGAGGGCTAAGTTAGAATTGAAAATCACACCAGAATTCATAAGTTTTCTCTTTTTTTCTCTCTAGATTATCGAGTGTATTTTGTGAGTATTTAAATACTTGGTGAGTTGCTATTCATCAGTGCAAGTTTTCTTCAGCGTCATATCCGATATCCAGTCAGAAGTGCTGCTCTTTTGAGGTAAGGGATAGTAAGGGATTGTAAGGGATAGTAAGTGATTTTAAGGGTTATTATATTTTTCAGTTCGTAATTCTTCTGACCTTCAGAAAATTTTGAAAAAATTTGAAATGATATTTTGATGAGTTTTATTGATTGTGTCCAAAAATGGTGATTTTTGGATGTATAGATTAAGAGTTATGATTTTTATGAGAAAAGACTATTTTAAAAATAACCGCTTATAACTCCTTGTGGTTAACACCAAAATTGATAAAATTTTTATTGAAAGTATATCTATATAATATCAGTGTACTCTGTGAATTTCAAAATTTTTGGATAAAATTACAATTTATGATAAATGTCTAAATATTCGGCTGTTTTGGCCATATGAAAAATAGTAAATGTGTTTTAAAAATTCTGAGAAAAATATATGTTCAATATGGGACTATATTCTGCTAAATCCCAGAAAAGAAATATTTTTATAACTGATTTGGTATTTTTCATGAAAATAGACTAGTTATGAGTAAATGAATTAAATATGTTATGTGAAATAAGAAAATTAGAAAATAGGATTTTATGGCTTGAGAATTCTATATGAGGTATATGCATATTTTTGATGAGGGTTTTGGTTATTGGTAATGAAATCTTATGAGTTTGGCATTTTAAGATGATTAAATGCATTATTTAGTAAAGTGTAAACAATTAAAATAAATTGTTTATAAGCTTAAGAAATATTATTCTTTCAATATCATTATACCGAAATATTGGTATGAATTTTATTGTAGAATTTCTACCTTTTTCATGTCGAGTTACTATTCATGAATTACTATTCACGAGTTACTATTCACGACAAAATTGGTTTCTTTTTCTGATCAAATTATAGTTGATTTATGAATATTACTCTTGAGATTAAATCTATATGTTGATTATATTGATTTTATTATCATATATAACATTTTTATAGCCCTAATGATGATTTTCTCTTTTACTTGTGTGTAAAGATGGATAAATTATTGGTATGATCGTCGTGACTGAGGAATATCTTTGGCCTGTAGTGTAAAGATGAATTGTTAACTGGTATGATCATGACCATTGAATTTATAATTGAATATCTTTAGCTTAAGTGTAAAAATGAATTGATTAACATGGTTATAATTATTATTTATATAAATTCTGAAATGATTATATATTTCTTTGAGATATGAATATATTTGGCCTGTAGTGCAAATATGAACTGTTGAGGAATATCTTTGGCCTGTAGTGTAAAGATGAATTATTGATAAATATCTTTGGCCCGTAGTGTAAAAATGACCTGTTGTTGAATATCTTTGGCCAGTAGTGCAAAGATGAACTGTTAACGAATATCGTTGGCCCGTAATGCAAAGATGAATTTATTAGTATGATTATGAACAGGAACTGTGATTTGGTATAATCATGATCTTTGATGTTCAGGTACAGATAGGTGATGAAAATTATCTTCGTCTTGGATGAGAAGAGGAATTTAGAACTACAATTATGATTATGAGTTATTCATATGATTGTGGACCAGAATTGTTGATTGATGTTACAGGGATAAAACATTGTTGGTGAATTTTTAACATGGAGAAGATAATAGACTTTATAGTCTATTTGACTCTTCTAATGGATTGTTCATTCCGCTGCAACTATTGTTAAAATTTTTATCATCTACCATATGTTCTAAATTTCTGATTTATTATTGATGAAGGCTATTGATAATTTAATTATCTTTAGTCATGATATTCTCTACTGAGCTAGTTGTGCTCACCCTTTTGCTTCACAATTTCTTTCATGTAATAAAAGTGTAGTTGGGTCGAGCGGGGGTAACAAGGGAATAGAACGGTGGTCTCTAGTTGTGGAGTTCTCCCTAAACAGTATAGACAAGTGTGTTGTATACATCTTTTAGTAGTTATATTTGGTGAATCATATAGGGTGAGGCGAACCCAACGTTGGAAGGGTGTTTTGCCACTATTATACAAGATGTCTAATGACATACAACCTCGTGTCATCATAAGACATGGTTGTGCTCATCCACTTGCTGAGTATATTTACAAGCACTACCTATATAATCTTGGTGTTTGTTTGAAGTATAATTCTCAATTAGAGACAGTGGAGATAATGATAAGTCAAGAGAAGACTCACCATTGGGAAGAGTATGATAGTAATCTTCTCGTTTTTCTTTGGGGTCTATTGGGTCAACCAAGAATAATTCTGTGACCATATGATATCTATTATAACCTAGACGCATGACCTCCCATGTACGAGGGTTTCCTTGAGCACTTCCCAAAGATTCTAATTTCTAAAACAGTTTTTGACTATACCTTTATGTAAGGTGTCATTGTGACGTATTATTCAAGGTTGGGATGAGAGTCACAGTTGGTATATATTTGTATCCAAACTCACAGCATATGTGTTGTTGTATTTTGCATGACAATTGTGGTAATAAAGTTGTAGTTATTTTCTGTACCATGTATTTGGCGACTCAGAATGGGTTGGATGGAATGGACCTATTTTGGGGTCGTCACAAACATCTTCAAATTATAATTTTCTGTTGATACTCGGATTATATTCATCGAAAAGTTTAAATTGTTCGGGCTTAATTCGAGATCGTGCTTGACTCAATAGGTAAACGAGCATCAATCAAACTTTATTTTATATTCAATAAATTTTGTGAACTAAATCTGAACAATTTAATAATTACTCCCTCCATTCCTAAACAAGTGTCGTTTAAGGTTTTTAGACATGGATTAAGAAAGTCATTTAATACTATCATTTAATAATTATAATCTGTGTGAAATTCCATCACTACCCCTATATGGGAAGTTGAAAACTATTAATACTAAGGGTGAGAATTTTTTGGGACAATGAGAGAAGGTAAAGGTGATATAGGAAAATAAATAATTTATTCTCTTTAAAAGTTGTAAACGACAGATAATTTAAAACAATTTTTTTTTTTTAAAACGCCACTTATTTAAGAATGGAGGGAGTAGTTAGAATCCATTCATTTACACCCTTATCTATGTCAGTTGGGGCATGGGAAATTGACCTGCGGTCCACCGGGAAGGGAATGCTCGAATTGAAGGAGGAACCATTCGGTTCTGTGGGCCCAGTTAATCCACAAAAATTCTCATGTTATTTGCCTTCAATATATATAATTCATTAATTAATGCATCCATTATATATATATATATATATATATATATATATATATATGGACCTATTTTAAAGGACCACATCATATAGTTTGGAGCACTATTTCAATATTTATGATCTTCCATCGTAAAATTTAATATGTGAGAATAAATAAGTCAAGGCCTGCTAATAGGACTTGTGGCCAATACAACTCTCATCGGTTAGACAAATAATTATTATGTATGTCCTTATTTATAGTTTTTAAACTACAGGAAAAAAAAAAGAGAGGATGAGCCTATTTAGTGCTAACGGCAGTTTGAAAACCAAAAGTAATATATTTAGTGTTCTCAACATAATAATATAGAAAAAAATATATCAAATTCAGAAAGTGTATAAATTAATAAAGGTGAAATACTACTTACAGAATTTATGCACTTTATATGTTTGATATTTCTTTCTTGTTATTATTATGTTGTGATATTAAAATACACTAAATATATATATTACTTTTCTGTTCCATCCTAAACGTAATAGTTAATAGTTTGGCTCTTCAAATTGACCTGCGAAAAGTTCATTTCTTTTGTTTTCCTGTAATCTGATCGCAAGTACTACTAGCGACTAGTTTACACTGGACACAGATCCTACTAGCGATCACATTCTCATCTCTTGGCTCTTGCATCATACAATGAACCGTTACCTTATTCATTTTCACCTCTTAGATCATACAATGAGCCGCTAGAGATTAGCTAGCTGAAATAGTGCTCCCAACTAACATATGTTGTGGAATAGAATGGATCAGGTCCGGACTCCCGGATCTGACCAAAATCCGGACCCAAATTTTTTTTTTTTTGCTTTTTTTTTTAAAACAACTATAAAAAAAATTTAATAATTTATGGAATTAGAATTTTTACATAATACAGTGTTTTGAGTGTGATTTGAATACATATAACAAAACATGTATGTACAGACTGTTTAAAAAAAAGGTCCAGATTTTAAACCTGTCCGGGCTCCCGGACAGGATCCGGCCTCTATATATATATATATATATTCCGCAATCCGCAGTAACGTGTATATAACGTGGTGAAGTCATTTTCAAGAATCTTGCCCTAAATGATTTTGTCAAAAAGTATGTTAATGGTTTTGCATGTATACATGAAGAATATAATCTGTATGCTAAGCTAAGGTCACTCATCTGCTTCATGGAGGAGAATAATATATGCATGAAATGCAGTACAAATATATATTGAGCTGCACTGCACTGAACTGCATGATCCATTCTGACGTTGGATTTTAGAAATTTGAAACCGACCGACTGGCCTTTAATTCTTCAGTTGTGATCAACGTACGAGGGAGGAGCAAACTAAAAATTTGTTCCTAATTTGTCCTAATTTTAATAAAGTAATTTTCCTTTTCTTTTGATATTGGTTTGAACACAGCCAGCTTCAAGATATTGAAAAAAAGGAGTTTATTATTGATAATTTCTAAATTACAGCAATCTCATTAAGCTGTCTTTTACTAGTATTTAACTGAAGTGGGTATCAATCCCGAGTTGCAATTACATCACCTTTTGGGCAATGAAATTATATATAACCATATTAAGGACGGTTAAATATATGAACTAGCTCTTTCTTCCGTTCTAAAATATAAGAGTAAAATAATTTTTAATTTTCTTCCGGAATAAATGAGCAAATTGACTCAAGTTCGAAAGTATAATTTAATATACAAATGAGTGCCTCATTTCTCAAAAGGATAATCTATATTATATCTCCTTAATTTTGATATTTTTATTAAGTTAATTACTCTTAAATTTTAGAACAGAGAGAATATATAAATATTATATGTGTATGTGGTTCTAGTTTTCTCTAAATCACATTAGAAGATCTCATGATTTTATTTGTTGAGCTTAAATTAATGAACTTGTGAGAAAAGAGTTTGATGAAGGTCACCTACAATGGAAATTATGCACATCAGCGAACCAAAGAACTAGACTTGGAATTGTATAGTGTATAGTATAAAAAAATTAAAATTTTTATGTAGTTAAGGAGAATTATACATACATTTACAACTAAAATAACCAAAATCTATTGATATCAACGAACGTGCACTATTTTTTGTTCCAATTATTGAAGCTCTTGCAAAAAAATTGAAGGACTGACTGAAATAAATAAAACTACCATGCAAGTACTGACCGAAATAAATAAAACTACTACCATACAAGTATAGCAAAAGCCTAGGGAATCTCAAATCTGGCAAGAACACGGGCGCAAGGAATTTACTAACAGAAAATGATGAGGGTAATTAAAATGTTTGATAACTGACAATTTATAATATACAAGGGGGAGGGGAGCCCATGTCAGAGATAGCAAAGAGGAAGAGAGTGACGAAAGAGAGATTTGTCTTGATGCCTCTCTCTCTCTCTCTCTCTTCATCACTATCAGTACTTATATTATTCATTTTTATGGATATATTTTGTCATAGGGTATATTACTATTATAATTCAATTAATATTTATAAATAAATTTTATTCTAGGGCCTAAGACATCATCTTGCTAAGAGGTGCACTCAAATTTGTAATCTTATAGAGTGAAATGAGAAGTATTTGTCACTATGGTATCGCCTTCATGTCTACCAATATAGACTATATATAATTATAATTAATAAAACAAAATTCTTAACATTTTATCACTTTATTTTTATTGATGGAGTACTCTTATGTCAGCATTACTATATTTAGTAAATGTAAGAGATTATTTTTTTAAAAATAAATTTTTTATTTTATAAATATATTTCTAATTTTAACATAAAAAGAATAATTAAACTTCTAGACATGAAATATGAGTGAGAGAGAGGCATCGTAATGTGAGGCCTACAGTCAGGGTGGGCCGGCCGTGTGGCCCCAAACTATCACCGCTTGACGACGCCTTCTTAATCTGCTTGTGAGCTGCATGGACAGCAACACCGGCCCCCAGCTTCCCCTCAATTCTCACTCCTATTTCTTTTTGGTGATAATTATATTATTTGAAATTGCAATTTGATGGGCAAAATCAGGAATTAATTTGAGAGAGAGAGAGAGAGGGGAAAAAGAAAAAAGAATGTATACATATATATATATATATATATATATATATATATATATTATGTATGTAGTATATAGTAGTAGTATGTATGTATGTACATATATAGCTAGCATCAAATAATTGAAGAAAAGGAACAGCAACTGCGAATTTTTATATTACTAGTATAATAATATTAAACTAAAAAAAGTTATCTGAGGCAAAGAAAGAAAGAAAGAAAGAAAGAAGCTAAATAGGTATATTGTCTAATAGATTGATTGGTTTTCTTCTCCTCTCTTCTCTTCCATATCTTCATCTCCAGATTTTAGCTGTCCCATTAGATATATACTTTTTCCTCTTGGTTTCTTCTGCCTTATATTTAAGAGCTTGCTAATTCTCAACTCAATTACTCTCAAGTGGAGGTATATACTTAACTAGTATATCATCATACTGAAGACCTTGAATTAATTATTTTCCTTCTTTTCAATTATTTTCTTGTTCCCTAGCTAGCTAAATTAAGTTTGAAGAAAATTGAAACTTTCATGTGGGTGTGATGGTGATTTATGGTTTGTTTGTTGTTTGTAGATCATTCACTTGGCTTGAAGAGTAGTACAAGAAATTAAGAGAAATAAGCAGCTAGTTAGTGGATGAATATGGCTGCCTCTTCTTCATCCAATCCGTTGTTCTTCGGAGCAAGAGAAGATGATCAAAACCTGATGAAACAACAACAACAACATTCCTCCATACCCACTTCTTCAACTACTCCAACAACAACAGCCGCCTCACAGAAGAAAAAGAGAAATCTTCCGGGAACTCCAAGCAAGTACCTCTAATTGTTTACTGTTGTATCCATACAATATATTCTATGCAAGATAACATGATCTAATCAAAACCCTAATTTTGAAAGCCTTTTTAATATATGTAGTTTCTTGTTTCGTAGATGAAACTGATCATGACATGGGTATATATACTTATATATTTTTTTGTGATCTTGAGCTCATTAATTATTAATTAGCTAACTACTCAAAAAATATTGTTATGACCTTTTTTAGCTAATTGGTGTTCTTTTTGTTTTTACTAATTTTTGGCATTTTTTGTAATAATAATAAAACAGATCCAGATGCGGAGGTAATAGCACTATCTCCCAAGACCCTAATGGCAACAAACCGGTTCATATGTGAGGTATGCAACAAAGGGTTTCAAAGGGAACAAAACTTACAACTCCACAGAAGAGGACACAACCTACCTTGGAAGCTCAAACAAAAGACTAACAAAGAGGTTAAGAGGAAGGTTTATCTTTGCCCCGAGCCCTCGTGCGTCCACCACGACCCCTCGCGAGCGCTGGGAGACCTCACCGGCATCAAGAAACACTACTCCCGAAAGCACGGCGAGAAGAAGTACAAGTGTGACAAGTGCTCAAAGAGATATGCTGTTCAATCTGATTGGAAAGCCCATTCTAAAACATGTGGCACTAGGGAATACAGATGTGATTGTGGTACTCTCTTCTCAAGGTAAATAATATTAATTCATTCAATTCAAATTTAGATATCTTCTACTTGGATCCTAGCCTCTCCTTTGTTTTGTTTTCTTGTTTAGGCATCTTAATTTTAGTTAATTAATTATATATGATCATCAGAGATAATTATCTATATCTAATTCTTCTTACACAATAATTCTTCTTCATAATATATTATCTATCTATTCATCTCTCTGCTAACTCCCACGTGAGGACTCAAATATATGTATACATGTATGAATATATGTATATATGAAA
This sequence comes from Panax notoginseng, assembly GCA_016801055.1. Taxonomy (NCBI): domain Eukaryota; kingdom Viridiplantae; phylum Streptophyta; class Magnoliopsida; order Apiales; family Araliaceae; genus Panax; species Panax notoginseng. The sequence goes on along the minus strand of CM029023.1, from coordinate 171,833,110 downwards.
GGGTTAAGGAAAATGATACTAGTAGCTAGCTAGCAAGTTCATAGGGAAAGTCGCCTGCCATTCATAGATGTTTTGCTATTCACGTGCCCAACTTATTTCAACGTATGGATGATGTTGTTTACTGGATTTGTTGTTTTATGGGTTGGCTCCATATACTCAGGGCTGTGAACTTGCAGGCTCTATCTATATATCTATCTATCTCTTGTGATGAAAAATTTTAGGGTGTACTATATTTATATGGGACCCTAGGATCGATGTACTCTTTCTTTCTCTCTCCTCTTGGGGCAGGGATTAGTTAATTTATATATATATATATATATATATATATATATATATATATATATATATATATATATCATTATGAAAGTTTGATCGCTTAGTGTTGATTTACATGTATTTGGAAAATATTCTCTCGGTTGTACACGTACTAGTGTTTCTGCTTCTGGGAAATTTGTTGAAGAAGTTGGTTAGTCCAAGAAACAGACTACTCACTTGCATATGCATATACCCCTTTGCTTTTGTTTTTTCTTTTGCTTCTCAATGGAGAATCTTTCATCAACCTTATGTGCGTGGTTTGTGTTTTATCATTTTCAGGTTTTCTTAAAATTGCATTGCCTTCTTAATTTATTAAACTTAATTATCCATAATTAATCCCTTCTTATTTATTTCCTCATCTTTTTCCCCTCATATATCGTGTTCCTGATTTTTAATTTGCTCACTACTCCACATTACTGTATAATATGTAGGAATTGAAAGTGAGTTCACATTGCTGTAAGTATATAGTGTACGTACTCATTTTGATGGAGTCATAAAAACAATACTTGTTTTTTTTTTGGGTACGGTACATTCATAGTCTATAAGTTAGGGTTACATGTTTTTACGGTAGTACTGGCCCATTCCCAATCCGAACAGTTAACATTCTTACATTTTGAACTATTTCACCAAGACAAGTGACATAATTCATCTCCATCTCTTAATTTGTCTGTGTACCTTCTAATGTCGGCTGACCAATTGACCTAATTTCTTTCTTTTTTTTCCTTCAAATAATTATTAATTTGCAGGCGCGATAGTTTCATCACACACCGAGCCTTTTGCGACGCACTGGCTCAGGAAAGTGCAAGGCATCCTTCTGGCCTCAGCACAATTGGTAGCCATTTATTTGGAAACAATCACATGAATTTGAATCTATCTCAAGTTAGCACCCAAATTCCTTCAAACAACATGTTAAGGCTTGGCACTGCTGGTGCAGCCAAATTGGAGCAACTTATTCCCAATTCATCAAATCCTTCTCCATTATTCACTACTCAACCCCCACAACCCATGTCTTCATCTCCTTTTTTCATGCCACCTGATCATTCAAACCAAGGGTTTCAAGAAATGCAAAACAAGCCATTTCATCATCATGGTTTGATGCAGCTCCCTGACCTTCAAAGTAACACTAGCAACTCCCCCTCCGGTAACACTGCCGCCAATCTTTTCAATCTCGGGTTTTATTCAACTAGTAATGCAACAAACAGTATGAATAATAGTGACAATGCCAGCAATAATAACACCAACTTATCATCCTCAAGCTTCTTGATGCCAGATCATCATCAGTTCAACAATGGAAATGGTGATGGTCAAGGAACAAATATCTTTTCGGGAAATGATCACGTGGGATCAGGCCTATCTTCCCTTTACAACACTAGTCATGAAAATCAAGGGGCTGCGCCGCATATGTCAGCAACTGCATTGCTTCAAAAAGCGGCTCAAATGGGCTCAACCACAAGCAACACAAGTGTCACTTTGCTAAAAGGACTGGGGAGCAGCAGCTCATCCTTAAGTGGTGCTAATAAGTTTGGAAGAAGCTTTAGTAGTGGAAATAGTGAAAATGAAAACCAACTTCAAGGACTAATGAATTCTTTTGCAAATGGCAACTCTTCTTCGATATTCGGTGGGGGGACAGCTGATCAACATGATAATAACTTTGGAGGGTTTAATGGGAGTGGAATGAGACTGGAACAGCAGCCAAATCGCGCGAATTTTGGTAACATGGAAGAGGCTGCAGGTAAGATGAATCAGAATTTTTCTTTAAGTATTGGAGGGTCGGACAGATTGACACTGGATTTTCTTGGTGTCGGAGGAGGGGGAATAGTGAGGAATATGGGAGGTGGATTAATATCACAGAGAGAGCAGCAACAACATGCAGCAGCAGCAGCAGCAGCTGGGATTGACATAACTTCTTTAGATCATCCCAAAATGAATTCATCACAAGCAAGCCATGTGTTTGGAGGTCCGAAATTGCACTGATTTTAAGCTTGTATAGTGAAAAGGAAAGCGTGTAGGGAGTAACTGGGATAATCTTATTCATATTCAAGTATTTAATATGGTTTAAATCATTTTTCTTGCTCAATTGGCTTGATTAATTATTATCTCACTCGATCTCTCTCACACAAGCACAAATATTATGATTTTTTCTCATTTGTGGTATAATATTTTGCTTAGAAGTCCTGTTTAAGTGCTCACCACACCAATTTTAATTCGACAAAAAGAGTTTCATGTAACTTTGATCTTAGTTAATTTGCAAGATTTTAAAATTCAGTCTCATGTGATTTTATTATTTCAAGATAACAATTTTGAACTTAACAATACTTTCTAAATAATTTATGACATTAACTATTGTAAATAAATTTATATTAATTTTAAATTTTAAAATTTTACAATTTGATTAGGAAAAAAATTAAATGCATGCAACTATTTTTGTGAAAAGAAATTAAAGGAGTATCTTTCCTTCTTTTGCTATTTATTATTGAAGTATAATGGTGGTGTTAATCCGTAAACTGATTTGGGGGTCTATAAGTTTGATAGTACTTGAATTTTTTTCTAAATAAAAATCATTATATACATACATACATACATACATATATATACACACACACACACACATACACTAGGATACTTTGATAAATAAGAGCAAGTCTAATTTATTAAATTTATTGAAAATTATTTTTATATTTAGTATATTGATATGCATATTTTAGTGGATCTTGACAATAATAAATATTTTAATGAGTAATAACTTTTTAATAATTTAAAATATTTATAATTATAATGATTTATTAAATAAATTTCATTAATTTTAAATTTGAGAATATTGAATATTTCAAAAGTTCAAAGGTAACTTTATATTTTGAAGTGAAGAATTGATAAACTATTATTTTGTTATATTATACTAAGTATTAATCATTCATCACTATACGTATTAATTTTTAATTAAAATACATAGTAAATAAATTATTGATATTCAAATATTGGGCCCTAGCGTTTGATCATGTCATACAAGGTATGACTACTACTGGCTAGTATAATACCAAAATGAACACTAATTAATATGACATTTTTGAAACGCATTAATTAATTAGCCGTTCCCCGTTTATTTATGTAATGTGGTCTCATGATATATACTCCCTCCCTCTATTAATATATCTCCCTTTAAAATTGTGTATAAGTATTAAAAAAATAATTATATAGTATTAAATATAATATTAATTATTTATATTATTTTTATATTAAAAACAGAGTATTATTTATTAGACAAAAAATATTTAATATTTGGGATAATATTGTAAACTAAACAATTAAAGCTAATTAATTGAAACTAATTCTCAAACGACAAATACTAAGAGTCAAAAACACTTCTCTAAAACGACATTTAAAAAGGAACGGAGAGAGTAATATATATATATATATATATATATATATATATATATATATATATATATATATATATATATAGGGAGCAGATCCTATCCTGTGACGCCCCCAAAATTAGGTATACGTCACCCATCTTGGGTCGCCACTTACATGGTACATAAATACAAATAAAACTTAATAATACATCTGTCGTGTACAATACGACAAAACATAAACTGTGAGTTTGAATACAAATATTATCTTCTAGAGAGTATTCATACTCAAAAGGAGTCCTCATTACATTTATTAACACACCATTACATAGAATAGTGAGGACTACTAACTAATACTATCATTCGGACCATCACTCCGTACCCCGACTTGTCCCAGCTACGTTCTCATTTCCTGAAGAGAACAGTGAAAGAAAGGGTGAGCTCAACTAGCCCAGTAAGAAATATTATGACTAAGATAATGCAGAATAAATTATCATTAGCCTTCAACAATGTTAAACTGATAAAATATAATAGACATCAAGTTTAACTGCAGCGGAACAAGCAATCCATTAAAAGAGTCAAGTAGAAAATAAACTCTACTATCTTTTATGATTTAAAAGGTTTTTCAACACTGCGATCGCTGAGACTCAGCTTAATAAAATAATCCACATCATCGAATCACCCCTGCACTACGGCCAAGGATATTCGTGTATTCATTAATGGTCATGATCATGCCAACAACTGTCCATCAATGCACTACGGGCCAATGAGGACTTTTACCACATCATTTGTAACATTACGGTCATGATTATACCGAATAATCCCTGGTCATAATCATACCAAGTCCATCTATGCACTACATGCCACAGATGACTTTCAACATTTTATAAACATGAGGATGATGACAATGATATAAGAATTCAATAAAACAAGTTCAAGAATTAATTTATCCATTAATTAACAACGTCCAAATTGTCAACATGATACTGCATTGTGGAGTAAAATTCAAGAACGCTTAGAAGAATATTTTCTTGAAAAGATACTGGATGAAACGTAACTATCAAGGATATTCCACAAATTTCATGGAGTATAGAAGTCAAAACTTAACCAACTGAGTACAATAAAGAATGGAATAACAAAAGAAATCACCATGCATGCGATAGACCGCACAGACAGGTTATTCCAATAGAATAATAAATAATGGAACCAGGTCCGGCGTAAACGCACAGACAGGATATTCCGACAGAATAATAAATAATGGAACCAGGTCCGGTGTAAAACACACAGACAGGATATTCCAACAGAATAATAATAAAACGGAACCAGGTCCGGTGTAAAACACACAGACAGGATATTCCAACAGAATAATAATAAAACGGAACCAGGTCCGGTGTAAAACACACAGACAGGATGTTCCAACAGAATAATAAACGGAACCAGGTCCGGTGTAAAACACACAGACAGGATGTTCCAACAGAATAATAGAAGAATGTCACCAAGTATAGGGTAGACCGCGTATACTGGTTATTCCAACAGAATAATAACGAATGGAATAACAGAAGTTCTCTTCATGAATATAAAAGAAATAATATTCCCTACCTTTGAAAGAAACTGGATATAGGAGTAGTGAGGGAGCAGACTTCTCTTCTTCTATAGATTTTCTCTCTATAGCTTCTCTCTATAATAAATGCTCTATAGCTTTAGTGAATTGGTGAGAAATGAAGGAAGGATGAGCTTCTATTTATAGGAAAATATAGTTTCGATAATTGCACGTTTTGGGGCTCGAAATATTATAATACAATACCTCCAACTTTTCTTTCATTTTTAATTCTATCATCCAAGTATTATCAAACTTGCACCAACTCCCCTAATAGTAAATCATGTGAATCAATAGTAAAATCATGTGACTCAATAGTTCTAAACATGTGAAAAATTAATTACAATATAGTACCTCCCTCTATACCTCCATTTTTAACTTAGTCATGCAAGTATTATCAATCTTGCACCAACTCTCCTAATAGCAACAAGAATGTGAGTCAATAGTATAACATGTGAACAAATAGTTATAATCATGTGAAATAATAGCAATCAATTGCTCATTTATCCGGTTAAATACCCGATTGATCAATATAACCTCCAGATATCAATTATTATCGAAATAAATGTCGATTTTCACTAACACAAACAATTCCAACATAATGAAACCATTTTTAGCAAAAGTATAAATTTTAAAATTTCGAAGTTTGACTTTTTCTGAAAAAGTCAACTGTTGACTTTTTGACCAAATAGTGAATTTCAGAAAATTTTGTGTTTATAGACTATTTTTACTAATTTCGACGTTTCGGACTCAAATATCACGTCCGCGTCTCCAAATTCAACTCCGAACAACATTCATCATTAATATTATAACTCATGAATAGTAACTCGTGAATAGTAACTCGTGAATAGTACTCCGACACGAAAAGTGTCCCAAATATCTGAGTGATCAATACTAGAGTGAATAGTAATTTGGGTGAATAGTAATTCGTGAATAGTAACTCGTGAATAGTAACTCACGAATAGTAACTCGTGAATAGTAACTCGTGAATAGTACTCCGACACAAAAAGTGTCCCGAATACCCGATTGAACAATACTGAGTGACTTATCACATAAGCATCAATAATCAATACCGTGTGCTACTATGCAACCACGCGTATTACTGTACTTTTATTACCGAGTAGTTCAACAGTAACAATGGTAAAACTTCCGCCGTTATTTTCATAAAGTATTTTTGTCGTTTTCTCAATCCGACAATAATTCCGTTGTGGGGTCCACCAATAATTGTACCGTCGTACGGATATTCCCCGACAAAAAGAATATTCTCCGACCAATTGAATATAATATGACAACTTGCATACTTTGCAAAATTTATAAATACCCACAACTATAACATTATATCAAATCCACACCATAATATTTAAAAAAATATTTCGAGAAAATTAAATATTTATTCATAAAATCTGGGGTCTCACAATCTCCCCCCCTTATAGAATTTCGCCCTCGAAATTTACGTACGTACCTGGTATGCCGAAGAGATGAGGATACCTTGACTTCATTTCAGATTCTAACTCTTGAGGTATAACCTTTAAGCGTATAATATATTTCAGGATTTTAACAGGTACATCTTTATACGTTAAATCATCCGCTACCTCGTCCGGTTTTAAATCAATAATGTGGTTCGGGTCGTCCACATATTTACGTAACATCGATACGTTAAAAAAAATATTCTGAACACGCAACATACTTGGCGGTAAAACGAGTCTATAGGCCACAGTTCCTACTTCATCGAGGATTTCAAATGGGCCAATTAAATCGAGAGTTGAGATTTCCTCTCTTCGTCGATTCTTGCTTCTAGAATAATGCCCTCATGAACCTTCTCTATTCATCTGCTCCGAGTATATAGCTTGAGCGGCTTTAACTTTTTCGATTAAAGTCGATTATACTAGTATATTCGTTATCTTCACGTGGATTTGTATATTCGTACTTGTAACCGCATACGATCTTCTACTCAACGCGTCAGCTACCACGTTCGCACTTCCACGATGATATTGCATGTTACGATCGTAATCTTCAACAGCTCGAGCCAACGTCTTTGGCGCATATTACGTTCGCTTTAGTTGAAGAAATATTTGAGGGTTTAAGAAATAGATTTTGTACTGGGGTCAATACAAAATTCAATTTTACGCTCTGGGGTAGGCTAAGAAGTCTTCAAGAATACGTCAGGAAATATATTAACAATAGAATTATCATTTAAAATTGTGACTCTCATCCAAGACTTGGATAACGCGTCACGTTGATACCTATCAACTTGCCATCTTCATTCACGACGTCGCCTACAGAAAGTCTGACTTTGGTGCATTCTACACAAGGAGGTCAACAACGAAAGGATCGGGGCTCTTTACTTATGACTTGATATGACAATGATTGACTTTAGTGGTTTGGTTGCTTGAATTTGCATAACAGGTTGGTTAGGAGTATGAAAGCTAACAACCTTACGAAAAGCATGATGAGTAGTTAACCAATTATTTCCAAAAAAATCACATCAAAGGCAAGTATTTTCAAAGAGATAAGATCGACAGGTAACGTGAAAGTGTCGATTTGAATCAAACAAGATTTATAAACAGTGGAGGTAACGAAGGTTTCTACTATCGAAGTTTCAACCAATAAGTCAAAGTCTAATTTCTTCGAAGTCAAATTTAAACGTTGAGCGCAAGCAAGAGAGATAAATGAATGGGTAGAACCGGGATCTAATAAGATATAGACTTCGCAAGAATTTATAATTAACTAACCCGTGATAACTTCATGTGATTCCTCGTTAGGGTAATTCAAAACTCGATGCTGGATTTTTCCAATTGTTGTCGAAAAATTACATATCATCTATTTTAGTTTTCTTGGATCGGACTTCTCTTTCCACAATATCAACGCGTCTTGCGGCTTTTACCCATGCATCTTTCATTCTCACTCGTTCAGTTATTTCTTCTTTCAGCTGCTCCTTGACATTTGAATACTCAGATTCCAGCTTTAATATCGTATACTCTGCCAAAGATTGCTTCTGTTCAACCATCGCACATCGAGTAATACAATTTTGAATTATTGCATCCCTTTGTTCTACGACCGCCTGTCGTTCTTCAGCCTGCTCTTCTAACTCATGAATACGATTTTGTAATTCTACATTTTGATCAATAAGTTCTTCTAATAAATCAACCTCAGGTTCCTCTTCTTCCTCACTCTCAGTTGCTACCTTTGCGACTAGCTTAAGTGCAACTTTTAATTCCTCAATCACCACATGGATATCTCGAATCACATTAACCTGGTTGGTGATTATAGCTGTCTCCACGGTCTCATTCACTCCATTGTAAACATTTTCAGCTGCCATTCCCAAACACTGTCACAAAACAAAGGTTAACTGACATGTAACATATTATCCCTATATTCTGACCGACAAATTAAATACCAAATAAACTTAGGTAGGTCATACTAGTGAAGGAATTCCCCGTCACTCCCCTCCTAGTTCTATTCTCACATCCTAGCCAGGGATCATATCCCTAAGCTTTGATACCAACTGTGACGCCCCCAAAATTAGGTATACGTCACCCATCTTGGGTCGCCACTTACATGGTACATAAATACAAATAAAACTTAATAATACATCTGTCGTGTACAATACGACAAAACATAAACTGTGAGTTTGAATACAAATATTATCTTCTAGAGAGTATTCATACTCAAAAGGAGTCCTCATTACATTTATTAACACACCATTACATAGAATAGTGAGGACTACTAACTAATACTATCATTCGGACCATCACTCCGTACCCCGACTTGTCCCAGCTACGTTCTCATTTCCTGAAGAGAACAGTGAAAGAAAGGGTGAGCTCAACTAGCCCAGTAAGAAATATTATGACTAAGATAATGCAGAATAAATTATCATTAGCCTTCAACAATGTTAAACTGATAAAATATAATAGACATCAAGTTTAACTGCAGCGGAACAAGCAATCCATTAAAAGAGTCAAGTAGAAAATAAACTCTACTATCTTTTATGATTTAAAAGGTTTTTCAACACTGCGATCGCTGAGACTCAGCTTAATAAAATAATCCACATCATCGAATCACCCCTGCACTACGGCCAAGGATATTCGTGTATTCATTAATGGTCATGATCATGCCAACAACTGTCCATCAATGCACTACGGGCCAATGAGGACTTTTACCACATCATTTGTAACATTACGGTCATGATTATACCGAATAATCCCTGGTCATAATCATACCAAGTCCATCTATGCACTACATGCCACAGATGACTTTCAACATTTTATAAACATGAGGATGATGACAATGATATAAGAATTCAATAAAACAAGTTCAAGAATTAATTTATCCATTAATTAACAACGTCCAAATTGTCAACATGATACTGCATTGTGGAGTAAAATTCAAGAACGCTTAGAAGAATATTTTCTTGAAAAGATACTGGATGAAACGTAACTATCAAGGATATTCCACAAATTTCATGGAGTATAGAAGTCAAAACTTAACCAACTGAGTACAATAAAGAATGGAATAACAAAAGAAATCACCATGCATGCGATAGACCGCACAGACAGGTTATTCCAATAGAATAATAAATAATGGAACCAGGTCCGGCGTAAACGCACAGACAGGATATTCCGACAGAATAATAAATAATGGAACCAGGTCCGGTGTAAAACACACAGACAGGATATTCCAACAGAATAATAATAAAACGGAACCAGGTCCGGTGTAAAACACACAGACAGGATATTCCAACAGAATAATAATAAAACGGAACCAGGTCCGGTGTAAAACACACAGACAGGATGTTCCAACAGAATAATAAACGGAACCAGGTCCGGTGTAAAACACACAGACAGGATGTTCCAACAGAATAATAGAAGAATGTCACCAAGTATAGGGTAGACCGCGTATACTGGTTATTCCAACAGAATAATAACGAATGGAATAACAGAAGTTCTCTTCATGAATATAAAAGAAATAATATTCCCTACCTTTGAAAGAAACTGGATATAGGAGTAGTGAGGGAGCAGACTTCTCTTCTTCTATAGATTTTCTCTCTATAGCTTCTCTCTATAATAAATGCTCTATAGATTTAGTGAATTGGTGAGAAATGAAGGAAGGATGAGCTTCTATTTATAGGAAAATATAGTTTCGATAATTGCACGTTTTGGGGCTCGAAATATTATAATACAATACCTCCAACTTTTCTTTCATTTTTAATTCTATCATCCAAGTATTATCAAACTTGCACCAACTCCCCTAATAGTAAATCATGTGAATCAATAGTAAAATCATGTGACTCAATAGTTCTAAACATGTGAAAAATTAATTACAATATAGTACCTCCCTCTATACCTCCATTTTTAACTTAGTCATGCAAGTATTATCAATCTTGCACCAACTCTCCTAATAGCAACAAGAATGTGAGTCAATAGTATAACATGTGAACAAATAGTTATAATCATGTGAAATAATAGCAATCAATTGCTCATTTATCCGGTTAAATACCCGATTGATCAATATAACCTCCAGATATCAATTATTATCGAAATAAATGTCGATTTTCACTAACACAAACAATTCCAACATAATGAAACCATTTTTAGCAAAAGTATAAATTTTAAAATTTCGAAGTTTGACTTTTTCTGAAAAAGTCAACTGTTGACTTTTTGACCAAATAGTGAATTTCAGAAAATTTTGTGTTTATAGACTATTTTTACTAATTTCGACGTTTCGGACTCAAATATCACGTCCGCGTCTCCAAATTCAACTCCGAACAACATTCATCATTAATATTATAACTCATGAATAGTAACTCGTGAATAGTAACTCGTGAATAGTACTCCGACACGAAAAGTGTCCCAAATATCTGAGTGATCAATACTAGAGTGAATAGTAATTTGGGTGAATAGTAATTCGTGAATAGTAACTCGTGAATAGTAACTCACGAATAGTAACTCGTGAATAGTAACTCGTGAATAGTACTCTGACACAAAAAGTGTCCCGAATACCCGATTGAACAATACTGAGTGACTTATCACATAAGCATCAATAATCAATACCGTGTGCTACTATGCAACCACGCGTATTACTGTACTTTTATTACCGAGTAGTTCAACAGTAACAATGGTAAAACTTCCGCCGTTATTTTCATAAAGTATTTTTGTCGTTTTCTCAATCCGACAATAATTCCGTTGTGGGGTCCACCAATAATTGTACCGTCGTACGGATATTCCCCGACAAAAAGAATATTCTCCGACCAATTGAATATAATATGACAACTTGCATACTTTGCAAAATTTATAAATACCCACAACTATAACATTATATCAAATCCACACCATAATATTTAAAAAAATATTTCGAGAAAATTAAATATTTATTCATAAAATCTGGGGTCTCACATATCCGGACTCCCGCATTTTAACAAAATGCGGACCTTTTTTTTTTTTTTTTTTTTTGCTTTTTTTTTAAACAACTAAAAAAAATATTTAATATTTTATGGAATTGAAATTTTTTCATAATAAAGTGTTTTGGGTACGTATAACAAAACATAGTGATACTGTCTGTGCAGACTGTACCACCATTTTTTGGTATAGGTATTCAAAACACGCCCAAAACACTTTATTATGGAAAAATTTCAGTTCCATAAAATATTAAATTTTTTTTTTAGTTGTTTTAAAAAAAAAAGCAAAAAAAAAAAAAAAGTCCGTCTTTTACTAAAATTCGGGATCCCTGATAGGATCCTGGTTGTATATATATATATATATATATATATATATTTATTTATTTATTTATTTATTTATATATGGGTTCCCATCCGTAGCAACCGGTTGCAAGGATACTATTCAATAATCATAATCTCCACCGTTGATCAATAAAACTAAGGGCGGAGATTGAAAAAAAAAAGATCCAGCCGCTACAAATTGTAGCGGCAGATACATCACTTTTACCGGCACAGTAATTTACTAAAAAGTCCCTCCTTATTAATAATATAATTATTATATTATTTTTTCCCAACCTACCGCTACAACATGTAGCGGCTGACTTATTCTTCAATTGTTTTGTTGCCGCTCTCTCCTCTTTATATATTATTATATATTATATTCTACAAATATTACAATATTCTTTTAACATTATTGATATTATCATAAGAAAAATGATTTTATCAAAATATTAAGTGTCATTTAAAATATTAAGATGTAATAATTTAAAAATATTAATAAATATTTTGGTATGAGAATATTTTTATTATAACAATATTAATAGTCTTTTTTTAAATGTATGTTTATAGTACGAAATTATAAATTTTAAGACATATTAAAAATATATTAGTATTATATTTTTTATAAGTATTATATTTCAAAATATAAAAAATGTCTTAAATATTTAAATATTTTTTTATTATGTAATAAACATAATAAATATTTTTTATAAGTATTATATTTCAAAATATAATACTTATAAAAAGTTTAAGACATATTTTTTATGTAGTACGAAATATAATACTTATTAAAATATAATAAATATTTAAGACATATTTTTTATATTTTGAAATATAATACTTATAAAAAATATAATACTTAAATATATTTTTAATTTCTTAAAATTTATAATTTCGTACTACATGCATTAAAAAAAGACTATTAATATTGTTATAATAAAAATATTCTCATACTAGAATATTTATTGATATTTTTAAAATTATTACATCTTAATATTTTAAATGACACTTAATATTTTAATAAAATCATTTTTTTTTATGATAATATCAATAATGTTAAAAGAATATTGTAATAATGGTAGAATATAATATATGATATATGTAAGACCTCAAATTTTATGAAATAAAAGTATTCAATTTTTCTATTTAGTAAATGGTTAAATTGATAAAAAGTTAAAGTTAAGGATGATATATGAATTTTTTTCAAAAATAAGCAAGTGGTTATAAAATATTCATTGTTGTCGGGGAATATTCGCTTGGTCGTGAAATATTCTTACTGTCGGAGAATATTCGTACGACGGCGCAATCTTGTGTGGGCTGTGACGCCCCCAGAATAGGTATACAACACCCATTCTGAGTCGCCAAATACATGGTACAGAAAGCAAACTACAACTTCAATAATACAATTGTCGTGCAAAATACGACAACACATACTGTGAGTTTAAATACAAATATTGTCTTCTAGACAATATCCACACTCAAATAAATCCTCATTACAATTATTCAAACACTATTTTACAGAAATAGTGAGGACTGCTAAAACATCTTTCTAGAACCATCACTCCATACCCCGACTAGATCCTGCTATGTTCTCACCTCCTGAGAAGAAAAATGGAACAAAAAGGAAAAGGGTGAGCTCAACTAGCCCAGTAAAGAATATTATGACTAAGATAATATACAAACAAATTATCGTTAGTCTTCAACAGGGAAAAATCTGATAGAATATAATCGACAACAAGTTTTAGATCAACAACTGCAGCGGAAACAGCAAACCATTAGAAGAGTCAAGTAGAGAAAGAATTCTACTATCTTCTAAGATTTAAAAGTCCATCATCAATATTTTATCCCTGTAACATCAATTAATAATCATCTTTATCCAAATATTCATCTTTGCACTACAGGCCAAAGATATTCATTTGTATCACCTGTCAGTCATGTTCATCTCAACACCTGTTCATCTTTGCACTACAGGCCAAAGATATTCATCAAGTAATCATACATCTTTGCACTACAGGCCAAAGATATTCATTAATATCATCATTTAGGACTGAGGATGATGAAAAATATCTTAAAGAGAACGAATCCAATGAGACAGAAGGACAAATAGTAGGGATTCGTATAACAGTTTATCCAAGATCAATAATACTTCATAATAATCAATTGTGAAGCAGAATTCAAAAATAAAGATCAAAACATGGATACAATCAAAGATAGTAACCATAATAGACATCTTGGACAAAAAGGAAAAATTTTATTTTTCGGTGAATAGTGCCGTATTCGTGAATAGTGCCGTATACGTGAATAGTAACCCCCGACACAAAAAGTTCCAAATTTGATAAAAACTCATATCAATATTTCAGCATAATGATATTGAAGAAAATAATATCATTAAGAAGAAAATAATATCCCTTACCTCAAAATATCAGTACTTCTGGTCGGAATACCGGTATAAGGCTGAAAGAAACTTGCTCTGATGAATAGAAACTCTCAAAGTATCTAAATACTCACAAAATACACTCAATAATCTAGAGAGAGAAAGAGAGAAAACTTGTTTCTGGTGTGATTTTCAATTCTAACTTAGCCCTCTATTTATAGGAAAATTTTGGTAGGTTTGACCTGCAACCTGATGGCTTTACCTGCTACTATTCCCACCTACCACATTTGAAATATAATTCAGCACATTTCTTCACCAACCACAAGTGGGGCCCACCAATTCTAGAATTTTCACCAAAATGATAAACTCCGAAAATTCAACAATTTCTGAACCAGTCATCTGTAAAATTCGTAATAAATCATACGTTCATTTTTAACGGTTCAAAATTTGTGGACATATACTCAACTTATATATGTATAACATATCCAAAAATTACCACGATCCAACGGTCGGATTAAAAATTATAACCCCCGCAAAATATCTCAAAAACCCTGATTTTTAATACCTCCATTCTGACAAAAATACTGATAAAAACCTCAACATTAACTCCTTCATTTTTAACCACAAAAATATTCCCTCATTTATATCCACATAAAATAAATATTTCCTTATCATATGAATCAATAATTAATTATTCACAAATAATATTACAGAATCACATTTATGACAACCAGGCCGTTCCCAGGAAAGAGGGGGCTTTCCAATAAGGATTTCTCCTTACTGGCGCGCAATTAGATGACCAAACCTCTCCTTAGACAGAACTTTCTAGACATTGCCAATAATGTTATCTAATAATATTATTCAAATAATATGAATTATTGATCTGATAAATGAAAATACTGTGCAGCAACAATTATTGAAACAACAATAATATAAAATATCAACGCAGCAATTATTGAATCAATAAAATAAAATATTGAATAATAACTACTGTAACAATTATTGAGTAGTGCCTTCTTACGTAAGAATCAATAATTGGTGCAATACCGTGTGCTACTGTATTTTAACCACCGGGTATTCCAACAGTATTAACGGTAACAACTACGCCGTTATTTATAAACAACTTATACTTGTCGTTTTCTTCATCCAATCGCTTTCCGTTATGGGGCCCACACAAGGCTGCGTCGTCGTACGAATATTCCCCGACAGCAAGAATATTCCACGACCAACCGAATATTCACCGACCAAAAATAAATATTTTATAACCACTTGCTTATTTTGCAAAATTTGCACATTTCACCCATAACCAAAGTATTATATCAAATTAACCCCTTATTATTCACAATAATATTTAGAGAAAATTTGATTTTATTCATTAATAAGTTGGGGTCTTACAACCTCCCCTCCTTATGAAATTTCGTCCTCGAAATTGACGTACGTACCTGATATTTCAAAAAGGTGAGGATACCTCGCTTTCATTTCTGATTCCAACTCCCAGGTCATTTCTTCAATAGCATGGTTTCTCCACAAAACCTTAACTTGTGGTATAACCTTCGTGCGTAGGACATGCTCTTTCCTATCCAAGATCTTAACAGGTACCTCCTCGTACGTTAAATCTTCAGCTATCTCGTCTGGTTCTAACTCAATAATGTGGTTCGGGTCTTTAACATATTTACGAAGCATAGATATGTGAAAAACATTATGAACACGAGACATGCTTGGAGGTAATGCGAGTCTATATGCCACATTTCCTATTCGCTCAAGAATCTCAAATGGACCAACAAATCTTGGATTGAGCTTTCCTCTCTTCCCAAATCTTGTAACTCCCTTCCATGGTGCAACACGTAATAATACATGATCCCCAATATTAAATTCCACGTCCTTCCGATGAAGATCCGCATAACTCTTTTGTCGATCCTGTGCCGTTTGTATACGTTGTCGAATCGTTTGGATCTTCTCTGTAGTAATGCGTACCAACTCTGGTCCCAACAATGTTGCTTCACCCACCTCGTCCCAGCATACTGGAGAACGACATTTTCTTCCATACAACGCCTCGAATGGAGCCATACCTATGCTCGCCTGATAACTGTTGTTGTAGGAGAATTCCACCAATGGTAGGTACTTATCCCAACTCCCTTTGAGATCTAAGACACAAAGTCTTAATAGATCTTCAAGAGTTTGAATAGTCCTCTCTGATTGTCCGTCCGTTTGAGGATGGTATGCTGAACTGAATCGTAAATCCGTGCCCATAGCTTTCTGCAAGCTAACCCAAAATCGTGAAGTGAATCTTGGGTCACGATCCGAAACTATGGATACTGGCATGCCATGCAATCTCACAATCTCGTTCACGTACATACTAGCAAGACGTTCAAGGGAATAAGTCTCACGTATCGGCAAGAAATGAGCGGACTTGGTTAATCTATCAACAATAACCCAAATCGCATCTATGCCTTGAGAAACCTTGGGAAGACCCGTAACAAAATCCATAGTAATGTGTTCCCACTTCCATTTCGGGATCTCAAGTGGTTGCAATGGACCCTTTGGCACTTGATGCTCCGCCTTTACACGTTGACAAGTTAAACACCTCGAGATAAACTCCGCGATCTCTCTTTTCATATTGCTCCACCAAAATGTATGTCGAAGATCGTGATACATTTTGGTACTCCCAGGATGGATTGCAAACGGTGTGTTGTGTGCCTCCATCATTATTCTATGCTTCAAGTCAAAATCGTTAGGAACACAAAGTCTGGAGTTGACTCGAAGTATTCCTTCTTCATCGATTCTTGCTTCTGGAATAGCACCTTCTTGCACTTTCTTCTTCATACGCATCAGCTCCATGTCCGTAGCTTGAGCAGCTTTAACTTTATCGATTAAAGTCGGTTCTACTCGTATATTTGATATCATCATGTGGGTACTTGGAGCCTTCATCTCTATCTCCATCCTTTGCAAGTCATACAAAATGGGCCTTTGTGTTAACAATATTGCACTCGTACCCGCATATGATCTTCTACTCAATGCGTCAGCTACTACGTTTGCTTTTCCAGGATGATATTGGATGGTATGATCGTAATCTTTCAACAGCTCGAGCCAACGTCGCTGCCGCATGTTGAGTTCCTTTTGGGTGAAGAAATATTTGAGGCTTTTATGATCTGTATAGATCTCCACTTTCTCCCCATACAGGTAGTGTCTCCAGATCTTCAACGCAAAAACGACTGCTGCCAACTCCAAATCATGAGTAGGATAATTCCTCTCATATTCTTTGAGTTGTCGTGAGGCATAGGCTATGACTTTCCCATGTTGCATGAGAACACATCCTAACCCTTTGCCTGAAGCATCGCTGTAGATAACAAATCCATCCGAACCAGATGGTATTGTCAGAACAGGTGCCGAAATGAGTCTCCTCTTGAGTTCTTGGAAACTCTTCTCGCATTCCTCACTCCATACGAATTTTGTATCTTTCCGAGTCAGCTGAGTTAACGGAGTAGCGATTCGAGAAAATCCTTCCACAAATCTCCGATAATAACCAGCTAAGCCTAGAAAGCTACGTACTTCGGTTACCGACTTCGATTGCTCTCAACTGTGACTCATATCCCAACCTTGGATAGCACGTCACAATGACACCTATCAGTTTACTATCGTACGAATATGGCGTCCCCTACGGAGAGTTTGGCTTCAGTGCATTTCGCAAAGGAAGTCACCAGATATAGGCTCAGGTACCAACTTCTATAGTTGGGTTTTTAACTCCTGAAGTTCAATAGGAGCTATTCAATATGAGATTTTAGAAATGAGTTTTGTACTGGGTTCAAAGTCGATACAAAATTCAATATCACACTTTGGAAGTAAGCCAAGAAATTTTTCAGGAAATACGTCAGGAAACAAACAACAGAAATATCACTCAAATCTGACGTATTTTTGTTCAAGTCCATGACATGGCTAAGAAAGCTTGACATCCGTTTTTCAATAAACGAATGACTTTGTGGCTTGATATGACAGTGACTGATTTTAGTGGTTTAGTAGTTTGAATTCGTATGACAGGTTGGTTAGGAATATGAAAACTAACAACCTTACGAAAACAATCAATTTTAGCATGATGAGTGGTTAACCAATCAATTCCTAAAATCACATCAAAAGCAAGTATCTTTAAAGAGATAAGATCAACAGGTAATGTGATAGTGCCAACTTGGATCATGCAAGATTTATAAACTGTAGATGTAACGAAGGTTTCACCCAACGGAGTTTCAACAGATAAGTTAAAGTCCAATTTCTCCGGAGTCAAGTTTAAACGTTGAGCACAAGCAGGAGAGATAAAAGAATGGGTAGAACCGGTATCTAGTAAAGTATAAACTTCGCAAGAATTCAAGATTAGCTTACCCGTGATCACCTCGTTCGGGTTTCTCGCGTTTTGGCCAGTAACGACAAACGCCCTTCCAGGAACCGCTGATTTCGACTTATCCGGGACAGCTTTTGGAGTCACCATCCCCGCTGAACTTGGTTTTGCTACAGAACACTCTCGAGCTATATGACCTTCCTTTCCACAGTTATAACATACCTTGGATTGTTGTGGGCAGTTTGGGCTGATATGTCCCTCTTTCCCACATTTGTAACATACGACCGGTGGTCGTTCTCCTCCCCTAGAAACAGTTGATGTTTGTGCTGACGTCTTCACGTTATCATTGTTGTACCTTCTCTTCTTGAAATCTCCTCCCGACTCGCTCCTTCTATTATCACGACCACGATTACCACCAGAGTGGTTACCGCTTTTGTCCGAATATTTTCCTCCCTGCTGGTTTTCATTGCTTCGATGACTGCCGCCACCGGTATGACCCTGGTTGTGGTCCCTCGGTTGCACATACTCATTATCTCGCTCTAATAATTGAGCCCTGTTTACAACATCTGAATATAAAGAAAATTTATGAGAGATAAGATATTGCCGAATCTCGGGTTTTAGACCTCTCAGAAACATCCTTGTCATTCGTTCCTCATTTTCGACCAAATGAGGTGCAAACCTGGATAACTCTGCAAACTTCGCCTCGTACTGGGACACCGTCATGTTGTTTTGTTCCAGTCTAATAAACTCAACCTCCTTCATATGACGAATACTTTCAGGAAAGTACTTGTCATTGAACAGTTTTTGAAATGTTTCCCAGGACATGTTGAGTGCGTCAGGCTGGGTACGCTTCACAGACTCCCACCAGTAGTCTGCCTCACCGCGGAACATAAATGTGGCGAATGGAACCTTCTGTTCCTCCGTGCATCCCAAGACATCAAATATCTTGGTAATTTGCTTGACCCACGTTTCCGCCATGATCGGATCCGGCTTTCCCTTAAATTCTGGTGGTCCCAATTCTTTGAACTGCTTAGCTGTGACAAACCGCGCGTTGTTATCATTTCCACCCGTATTCTGCACACGAGTCTCCCTCGTCTGATTTTGCATGAACTGCAAAAAGCTCCTAAACATTCCATCATTCATCGTTTGCTCGGTAACGTTGTTTACAGGAGGAATATTGCCTTCCTGTTGCACGTTCCCCTGGGTGGTGATCAAAGGTGTCTCCACGGTCTGATTTACTCCATTATTAACGTTCTCAGCTGCCATTCTTAAATACTGCCATAAAACAAGGGTTAATAGTCATGTCATATATTATCCCTATACTCTGACCGACCAAATAAACACCAAATAAACTTAGTCAGGTCATACTAGCGAAGGAATTCCCCGTCTCTCCCCTCCTAGTTCTTGTCTCACATCTCAGCCAGGGATCATATCCCTAAGCTCTGATACCAACTGTGACGCCCCCAGAATAGGTATACAACACCCATTCTGAGTCGCCAAATACATGGTACAGAAAGCAAACTACAACTTCAATAATACAATTGTCGTGCAAAATACGACAACACATACTGTGAGTTTAAATACAAATATTGTCTTCTAGACAATATCCACACTCAAATAAATCCTCATTACAATTATTCAAACACTATTTTACAGAAATAGTGAGGACTGCTAATACATCTTTCTAGAACCATCACTCCATACCCCGACTAGATCCTGCTATGTTCTCACCTCCTGAGAAGAAAAATGGAACAAAAAGGAAAAGGGTGAGCTCAACTAGCCCAGTAAAGAATATTATGACTAAGATAATATACAACAAATTATCGTTAGTCTTCAACAGGGAAAAATCTGATAGAATATAATCGACAACAAGTTTTAGATCAACAACTGCAGCGGAAACAGCAAACCATTAGAAGAGTCAAGTAGAGAAAGAATTCTACTATCTTCTAAGATTTAAAAGTCCATCATCAATATTTTATCCCTGTAACATCAATTAATAATCATCTTTATCCAAATATTCATCTTTGCACTACAGGCCAAAGATATTCATTTGTATCACCTGTCAGTCATGTTCATCTCAACACCTGTTCATCTTTGCACTACAGGCCAAAGATATTCATCAAGTAATCATACATCTTTGCACTACAGGCCAAAGATATTCATTAATATCATCATTTAGGACTGAGGATGATGAAAAATATCTTAAAGAGAACGAATCCAATGAGACAGAAGGACAAATAGTAGGGATTCGTATAACAGTTTATCCAAGATCAATAATACTTCATAATAATCAATTGTGAAGCAGAATTCAAAAATAAAGATCAAAACATGGATACAATCAAAGATAGTAACCATAATAGACATCTTGGACAAAAAGGAAAAATTTTATTTTTCGGTGAATAGTGCCGTATTCGTGAATAGTGCCGTATACGTGAATAGTAACCCCCGACACAAAAAGTTCCAAATTTGATAAAAACTCATATCAATATTTCAGCATAATGATATTGAAGAAAATAATATCATTAAGAAGAAAATAATATCCCTTACCTCAAAATATCAGTACTTCTGGTCGGAATACCGGTATAAGGCTGAAAGAAACTTGCTCTGATGAATAGAAACTCTCAAAGTATCTAAATACTCACAAAATACACTCAATAATCTAGAGAGAGAAAGAGAGAAAACTTGTTTCTGGTGTGATTTTCAATTCTAACTTAGCCCTCTATTTATAGGAAAATTTTGGTAGGTTTGACCTGCAACCTGATGGCTTTACCTGCTACTATTCCCACCCACCACATTTGAAATATAATTCAGCACATTTCTTCACCAACCACAAGTGGGGCCCACCAATTCTAGAATTTTCCACCAAAATGATAAACTCCGAAAATTCAACAATTTCTGAACCAGTCATCTTGTAAAATTCGTAATAAATCATACGTTCATTTTTAACGGTTCA
This sequence comes from Panax notoginseng, assembly GCA_016801055.1. Lineage (NCBI taxonomy): Eukaryota > Viridiplantae > Streptophyta > Magnoliopsida > Apiales > Araliaceae > Panax > Panax notoginseng. The sequence goes on along the minus strand of CM029023.1, from coordinate 171,811,482 downwards.
AAATTTGTGGACATATACTCAACTTATATATGTATAACATATCCAAAAATTACCACGATCCAACGGTCGGATTAAAAATTATAACCCCCGCAAAATATCTCAAAAACCCTGATTTTTAATACCTCCATTCCGACAAAAATACTGATAAAAACCTCAACATTAACTCCTTCATTTTTAACCACAAAAATATATCCCTCATTTATATCCACATAAAATAAATATTTCCTTATCATATGAATCAATAATTAATTATTCACAAATAATATTACAGAATCACATTTATGACAACCAGGCCGTTCCCAGGAAAGAGGGGGCTTTCCAATAAGGATTTCTCCTTACTGGCGCGCAATTAGATGACCAAACCTCTCCTTAGACAGAACTTTCTAGACATTGCCAATAATGTTATCTAATAATATTATTCAAATAATATGAATTATTGATCTGATAAATGAAAATACTGTGCAGCAACAATTATTGAAACAACAATAATATAAAATATCAACGCAGCAATTATTGAATCAATAAAATAAAATATTGAATAATAACTACTGTAACAATTATTGAGTAGTGCCTTCTTACGTAAGAATCAATAATTGGTGCAATACCGTGTGCTACTGTATTTTAACCACCGGGTATTCCAACAATATTAACGGTAACAACTACGCCGTTATTTATAAACAACTTATACTTGTCGTTTTCTTCATCCAATCGCTTTCCTTTATGGGGCCCACACAAGGCTGCGTCGTCGTACGAATATTCCCCGACAGCAAGAATATTCCACGACCAACCGAATATTCACCGACCAAAAATAAATATTTTATAACCACTTGCTTATTTTGCAAAATTTGCACATTTCACCCATAACCAAAGTATTATATCAAATTAACCCCTTATTATTCACAATAATATTTAGAGAAAATTTGATTTTATTCATTAATAAGTTGGGGTCTTACATGGGCCCCATAACGAAAAGCGATTGGATGAAGAAAACGACAAAAACAAGTTGTTTATAAATACTGTTGGAATACCCGGTGGTTAAAACACAGTAATACGCGTTGTCGCACAGTAGCACACGGTATTGCACCAATTATTAATTTTTACGTAAAAAGGCATTACTCAATAATTGTTACAGTAATTACTGTTCAGTATTTTATTTTATTGATTCAATAATTGCTGCGTTGATATTTTATATTACTGTTGTTTTAATAATTGTCACTACACAATATTTTCTATTATCAGAGCAATAATTCATATTATCTGAATAATAATATTATTAGATAACATTATTGGCAATGTCTAGAAAGTTCTGTCTAAGGAGAGGTTTGGTCATCTAATTGCGCGCCAGTAAGGAAGAGATCCTTATTGGAAAGCCCCCTCTTTCCTGGGAATTGCCTAGTTGCCGGTACTGTGATTCTGTAATATTATTTGTGTATAATTAATTATTGATGAGAAAAATATTGATTTTATGTGGATATAGATGGTGAAAATTTTTAAATGTGACAATTGTTGAAAATTAAGATTTTATCTTTTTCTGATAAAATAATTTATTTAAATATATTATTTTAATAATATATTAACGGTGATATTTTTATAATGAATGTGGGATATATGAGTATATGAGGAGGAAGAGTATTTTTGTTGAATTAAATGATTAACACATGTTTTGTGTGTTGGTGGACACAATTCTTGACCGAAAATTTATTATAGACTGTAAAATCGCCCGTTTGTGGATTTCGGTCAATTTCTATTTAGAATTTGGAAAAACTTTCTTCTGCAAAGTTGTAGAGAATTGAATTTCCTATAAAAATTCGCGAGATTTGAATTTTCTGATCAAAGGGCTATTTATTGTGAATTATTGAAGTTCTGAAGTTCCGAAATAATTGGTTTTTGAAAGTTTTAATTATTCTTATTTACAAAATCGTTTTTTTTGCTTGGTGGGCTGCATTAAACATGTGCAATGAGCTGAAATCAGATTTCAAGAGGTGGGTTTGACAATTTTGTAAATATAAATATTATTATATTCAATTTTCTGCTTTGGTGTTCTAAGTATTTTTCTATAAATAGGGTGCTTAGGTTAGAATTGAAAATCACACCAGAAACACAAGTTTCTCTCTATTTTTCTCTCTATATCGAGCGTATTCTTGTGAGTATTTGATACTTTGAGTGTTGCTATACGGTGCAAGTTCGTTCAGCGTTATTCCAGTCAGGAGTACTGCTCTTTTGAGGTAAGGGATTGTAAGGGATAGTAAGGGATGTTATTTCTTCTTAAATGATATTATTTTCTTCAATATCATTATGCCGAAGTATTGATCTGAACTTTTTATCAAATTTAGAACTTTTCATGTCGGGGTTACTATTCATGAGTTACTATTCATGAGTTACTATTCACGAGTTACTATTCATGAGTTACTATTCACGAGTTATTATTCATGAGTTACTATTCATGAGTTACTATTCACGAGTTACTATTCATGAGTTACTATTCATGAGTTACTATTCATGGGTTACTATTCACGAGTTACTATTCATGCCAAAATTGGTTTCTTTTTCTAACCAAATTATAGTTGATTTATGAATATTACTCTTGAGATTAAAACTATATGTTGATCATATTATTTTTTTATCATATATAATATTTTTATAACCCTAATGATGATATTTCTCTTTGACTTGAGTGTAAAGATGGGTAGATTATTGGTATGATCATGACTAGGGTTCTCTTTGTCCAGTAGTGAAAAGTTGAATTGTGACTGGTATGATCATGACCATTGAATTTATAATTGAATATCTTTAGCTTAAGTGCAAAGGTGAAATGATCAACATGGTTATAATTATTGGTTATATAAATTCTGAAATGATTATATATTTCTTTGAGATAATAACATATTTGGCCTGTAGTACAAATATGAACTATTGAGGAATATCTTTGGCCTGTAGTGCAAAGATGAGTTGTTGATGAATATCTTTGGCCCGTAGTGCAAAGATGACTTGTTGTTGAATATCTTTGGCATGTAGTGTAAAGATGAACTGTTGATGAATATCTTTGGCCCGTGATGCAAAGATGAATTTATTCGTATGATTATGAACAGGAACTGTGATTTGGTATAACCATGATCTTTGATGTTTCAGGTAAAGACAGGTGATGAAAATTATCTTCGTCTTGGATGCGAAATTTAGAATCACAATTATGATTATGAATTATTCATATGATTGTGGAAAAGAACTATTGATTGATGTTACAGGGATAAAACATTGTTGGTGGACTTTTAACGTGGAGAAGATAATAGACTTTATAGTCTATTTGACTCTTCTAATGGATTGCTCGTTCCGCTGCAACTATGGTTGAAAAGTTTTATCATCTACCATATGTTCTAAATCTCTGATTTATTACTGTTGAAGACTATTGATAATTTATCTTTAGTCATGATATTCTTTACTGAGCTAGTTGTGCTCACCCTTCTGTTTCACAATTCCTTTCAGGTAATAAGAGTGTAGCTGGGTCGAGCGGGGGTAACAGGAGAATAGAACGGTGGTCATCATTTAGTAGTTATATTTGGTGGAAAAAAAATAGGGTGAGGCGAACCCAACGTTGGAATGGTATTTTGTCACTATCATACAAGATGTCTAATGACATACAACCTCGTGTCATCATAAGACAGGGTTGTGCTCATCCACTTGCTGAGTATCTTTACGAGCACTACCTATATAATCTTGGTGTTTGTTTGAAGTATAATTCTCAATTAGAGACAGTGGAGATAATGATAAGCCAAGAGAAGACTCACCATTGGGAAGAATATGATAGTAAACTTCTCGTTTTTCTTTGGGGTCTATTGGGTCAACCAAGGATAATTCTGTGGCCATATGATATCTATCATAACCTAGAAGCATGGCCTCCCATGTACGAGGGTTTCCTTGAGCACTTCCCAAAGATTCTAATTTCTAAAACAGTTTTTGACTATACCTTTATGTAATGTGTCATTGTGACATGCTATCCAAGGTTGGGACATGAGTCACATTTGGTATATATTTGTATCCAAACTCACAGCATATGTGTTGTTGTATTTTGCACGACAATTGTTGTAATAAAGTTGTAGTTATTTTCTGTACCATGTTTTTGGCGACTCAAAATGGGTTGGATGGAATGGACCTATTTTGGGGGCGTTACAATATATAAAGAGGAGAGAGAGTGGCAACAAAGCAATTGAAGAATAAGTCAGGCGCTACATGTTGTAGCGGCATGTTGGAAAAAAATATTATAATAATTATATTATTAATAAGGAGGGACTTTTTAGTAAATTACTATATATGCCTGTAAAAGTGATGTTACTGTCGCTACAACTTATAGCGGCTGGGTCATTTTTTTTCAATCTCATCCCTTAATTTTATTGATCAACGGTGGAGATTATGATTGTTGAATAGTATCCGTGGCAACCGGTTGCCACGGATGAGAACCCATATATATATATATATATATATATGTGTGTGTGTGTGTGTGTGTGTGAATGCTCCAATGGCCTAAACAAAAAAAAATTACTGGCAGCTACTCTTTGTAGCGGTCAGTAAAAAAAATTCTTTTTGGACCATTAAATCTCTAAATTAACGATGTAAAATCTGGTTGTTAGAATAGTATCCATAGCAACGTGTTGTTATGGAGCATTCTCATATATATATATATATATATATATATATATATATATATATATATATATATATGATAAAACTACAAAAGATACATTCGTTTAGATAAATGGAGTTTGACTTTTATTGACGTAAGAATTTCTCTAGTGGATTTCTGAGTTAGGAAGCTTAATTGTCGGTCTAGTGTTTGTTGTGATATTCATAAGAAAATACTGAAAGGTCAAGAACAAGGACCACCGGAGAATCCATTCCAAGAATGCTTATATATATATATATATATATATATATATATCTGGTCGAGTCCCAACTTGTGACAAGTGAGAATTTTGTGTCGTGTAGTATATGTCCATACTCGTATTCCATCAGTACAATCTATAACTAACACACTCACAAAGCTTTTTATATGACTGTCAAAGAATTTGTGTGCTCACCTAATACCTAATCCTTAATCTACTAGTATTTAGTTTGTTCTTAATTATCGCTATATATAATATACCTTATAATACTAACAAGAAAGAAATTGCCGAATTTGGGGATCTTTTTGTTGACATTCTTTACTAGTTTCATCGTTAGACTTGACTTTTTGGTGTAAAATTGTTTACCATGCACATTGACCTAGCTTCTTTTAAGTTTCATTGTCTAATTGTTCTAAAAAAAAGTTTTATTGTATAATTGTTGCTCCTTTAATCTTGTTTTCCTAATATTTTACATATTTAAAATTATATAACATTAATGTAGGATATGCACATTTAAGTTAATTTATGACCCTCCATATTCGCTCGTTGTGTGTGTATATATGGTCTCCTTTTTCAGCGAACCTTAAAAAGTGAACCAAAAGTAGATCGACTATAGCGTCGGATTTTTCTGTTGCTATAGCATACAAAGCCTACGATATAGATATGGAGACAGTTCAAACCGTAGCTATAGCTCAAAAAATCATCGCTATAGTCGGTTCGCTGTTTAAGTTTCGCTGAAGATCGAAGAGGACCGTATACGGTCCCCTTCTGCATCAAACCTTAAACAATGAACCAAAAGCGAACCGACTATAACGACGTTTTTTCCTTCGCTATAGCATAAAAAGTCAACGACATAGTTGTGGCCACAGTTCGAACCGTAACTATAGCTCAAAAAACAGTCGCTATAACCGGTTTGCTGTTTTAAGGTTTGCCGAAGAAGGGGGCCGTACTATAGCGATGATTTTTTTCAGCGAACAGGCTATAGCGACAATTTTTTGAGCTATAACTACGGTTCGAACTGTCGTCATAGTTATGCTGTCGGCTTTGTATGCTATAACGACAGAAAAAATTGTCACTATAGTCAGATCGTTTTTGGTTCGCTGTTTTAATAATGAATCTTACTCATTATAATATTAAATATAAGAAAATAAAACATTAAATGTGTCATACCAAAATTTATTCTTTTTTCTTTATTTTGTTTGAAAAAGAAAACAAAATCTTTCCAGAGAGATGGAATTCATAGATAAATCGGAAAATATACACTACATACCAACAAATTATATATATATATATATATACGGTAAGGATCCAGAGCATTCTCCTTAAATAGCAATTCTCTTTAAATAGCATTCTTTTATTAAAACGACGTCGTTTTGGAGGGACGCGTTGACATTTTTATAAATACAATGCCACCGCGTATTTACAAAAATATCACCGCGTCCCTCCAAAACGACGTAATTTTAATAATTGAATGCTATTTAAGGAAGAATGTTATTTAAGGAGAATACTCTTGATCCTGACTGATATACAATCCGATAGTTATATATATATATATATATATATATATATATATATATATATATAGAGTTCGGATCCAGTCCGGGATCCCGGACTTTATAAAATACGGACCTTTTTTTTTTGCTTTTTTTTTTTGAAACAACTAAAAAAAAAATAAAAAATTATGAAATTAAAATTTTTTCATAATACAATATTTTGGGTGTGATTTGGGTACGTATAACAAAATATGTATGTACAGTCTGTGCAGACTGTACTACCACTTTTTGGTATAGGTATTCAAAACACGTCCAAAACATTGTATTACGAAAAAATTTCAATTCCATAAAATATTAAATATTATTTTTAGTTGTTTTAAAAAAAACAAAATAAAAAAATAAGGTCCGTATTTTAGGACCTGTCCGGGAGTCCGGACAGAATCATATATATATATATATATATATATATATATATATATATATATATATATATATGCAATCCGATAGTTATAACATGGCCATGAGCATGGGGTCAGTACGTACGTAGTTCCTGAGTACTGTACCTGTAAAAGGCTAGCTAGCTAGCTAGCAGAAGGAAGAGGCAATTATTAAGAAATTAAGTCTCGTGTGACAGACAAATTTGTCGTGATGGTTGTCTGTACATGTCTCCCTAATTTCCGCTAGTCCGTGACACTGAAAGTATGGAAGATCTCTCAGCACGTACGTTTTCAACTTTAAGTGTTTAGATTATTGACCGGCCGGGAATATATATATATATATATAGGAAGGATCAATAACAGAATTCTTAAATAGCAGAATGTCTTAAGTAACAGAATTTTATCAAAACGACGTCGTTTTATAAGGACGCGGTGGTATTTTTATAAATACGCGGTGGCATGGTATTTACAAAAATATCACCGCGTCCCTATAAAACGGCGTCGCTTTGATAAAATTATGCTACTTAAGACATTATGCTATTTAAGAATTATGCTCTTGATCCTTTCTATATATATATATATATATATATATATATATATATACAAAAAATCTCTCTAAAAACCAAAGATTAATCGGCTATAGCGACGGAACCGTCGATATAACATAAAAAGTTCGATTTTTTGTGATATAACGATTAGGACTGAACAAAAAACAGGTAAAATCGAATAATTGAACCAAACCAAATTTTTTTAACCAAAATATTTTGGTTATTCAATTATACTCGTTTAAATATTCGATTTTCGAGTTCGAATTTAGTTATTCGATTAACCGAATAAGAACTAACTAACAATTTTGTCACAAAGAGGTATCCCTTTAAGAGAAGAAGATTTATACAAATTTTGAAACTCAACTGTATGCAACTAAGATCCTCTCTCTCTCTTGTGAGACTGAAACTCAACCGAATTTGGTCTCAACGTCCAAAAGTTTAGAGTATTTATTTCATTGCCATTGGTTAGATTTATCCCTTAATCAATTGGTGCCATCTTCACTTCTGATCATTTCCACGTATATTAAGACCCTTTCTCTCTCTGTGTAATCTGTGTCTGTTGTGTAAGATTTGAACATCACAAGTTTCCTTTTATGATCTACATCTGATTATTTATCATCCTATGTTGTTCGCAGAGCCTTCACTGTGACTGAAAAGTTTCCTTTTAAGATCTACATCTGATTTGATTATGTTGACTGTTGTAAATTATTCGAACTCTTAATTTCGATTATTAGCGAATAATCGAATAGTAAATTCGGTTGTTCAGTTATCTCACAATTCGAGTAGCTTTTCGAATACTAAAAAACAGACAAATTTCGATTTTCGGCTATAATTGAAGCCTATTCGGTTCGGTTATAACCGAATGATCAGTCCTAATAGCGACGATCAAAACTGTCACTATAGTTGATTTGTCTTTAGCTCGTTTTTTTTAGCTGGAAAGTCGGACTGATATATATATATATATATATATATATATATATATATATATATATATATATAGAGTCCGGATCCAGTCCGGGATCCCGGACTCTATAAAATCCGGACCTTTATTTTTTTTATTTTTTTTTTTTTTTTTTGAAACAACTTAAAAAAAAAAAATTATGGAACTGAAATTTTTTCATTATAAAGTGTTTTGGGCGTGATTTGGGTACGTATAACAAAACATGGTGGTACAGTCTGTGCAGACTGTACCACCACTTTTTGGTATAGGTATTCAAAATACGCCCAAAACACTTTATTATGAAAAAATTTTAGTTCCATAAAATATTAAATATTTTTTTTAAGTTATTTAAAAAAAAAAGCCAAAAAAAAAAAAGGTCCGGATTTTAAGAAAATCCGGACTCCCTGATAGGATCGGCTGTATATATATATATATATATATATATATATATATATATATATATATATATATATATATATAATAATTCACTTCTTGCAAATTAAATGCAATTGATCGATGGTTCATCTGGTGATTAATCAATATGTATGTATGCACAGATGCACTAGATCTTCAAATTCTTATGTACAAACTGTTACTATAAATTCTAATAAGGGTAATATTTGCGACTATGCTAATACTAATAGAGCTAGGATAAGGATATATCATCTTAATTATCTACTATATTTAATTTGCGACAAATGTTATTATTAAATAGTTTCCTAAATAAAATTATGAAAGATCAGAACTAATGGAGTATTGATCATCTCATGGTGATACACTCATATATAATATTAGTAGACATTCATTTATATCTATTAAAAACAGTCACCCACAAAAGAATTAAGGAGTTCCATACATGATCGATCTAGAAAAACTTTAACATTTATTTCTTCTGTTCTTTTTTCAGTTTCATATTATAATTCAAATTTTAACTTTATAACTTATTTAATTACAATCATATGCGCACTTGGAAAGAAATAAATAAGAAAATAATTACTTTTATTTTCTTGTGATATATATATATATATATATATATATATATATAATATATATTCGATCCGGATCTTAAGTTCACCCCTTATCTAACATACCTTACTCACCACCATTTAGCTACGGACCGAATTAACCGGGCGACGATTCGGTCCGTCGCTATAGACTTGGTTAGTCGCTATATGTTGTCCGTCACTAAAAACTAAAACGACGGTTCTATATATAGTGACGGACCGAATCGTCGTCCGGTCCGTCGTTAAAGAGTGGTGAGCAAGGTATAATAGATAAGGGGTGAGCATAAGATCCGGACCGTTATATATATATATATATATATATATATATATATATATATATATATATATATATATATATATATATATATATATATATGACCTAGCTATATATGACCTATCTATAATTAAACTAAATTTCTAAAATTCTACAGGTTCAATTCCCCACTTTCTTTACAAGCTCGTTGCCTCAGTCCATGCTAGTGGTGGTTTCCTTCTAACCAATTCTTACTTTTGTTTCTCCTGCTATTGGTAAGCAGTTAGTTTTATGTAGGAAGAACACAAAATATTATTACAAAATTTACTGCAGCTTAAACTTTAAAAAAAATAAGAAATCTAATTAATTACTCTCACAGTCTAATTAAGAAAAGCTAAACAAAAAGATTTAAAAAATTAAAAAAACAGAAACGGTGCCAACATTTAGCTAAACAGCAATTAATATACAATTATACCAGCCCAAAAAAGGCATATCACATTGAAAACCCGTAATCCATTCATTAGATAACCAGATGGCAAATTGATGAAGATACTATCGCAGAAAATCTTGAAATAAAAGAAACATCCGTAGGAATGTATATATTTTCTCCTAAGACATCCCTAAGTACATTTTGATATTAAGACCAAAATATATTTCTTTAGAAGCAGGATTGATTAGTAACAAGGCATATCAAATCTGACTATCTACACACTAGAACACATACACATGATCCTAGTTACATACATATATATATATATATATATATATATATATATATATATGTTCTTCAACGAACGCGAACAAACGAACATGGGTTATAGCGACTGTCCGTACCGTGTCCTATGGCTACGGTACGAACCGTCGTCATAGCCCTTGTTCACTTTTATATATATATATATAGTCATGAAAGCCAGCAAGAATTAATGATTCTAAAAATAGAAGAAACCATATAATGAGGGCCTTTCATGCATGAATAGCTCCATGAATTCAACAAAATTGCTAAAAGGGACCAAATATATTCGGTATTTGATCAGGAGCCAAATCTCATTTTTCATGTGTGCCCTAGCTCCATATAACTTCTAACTTCTATAGGCAGAAGTTTCAAAACGAGCTCAATTATAGAACTACAAAACTCAAATGTTTAAGTCTTCAAGCATATTTTATAATTTTTACCCCAAAAAGAAATTAAACCATAAGTTCAAAAACCTGTCTTGATCTGGTTGTAGTCATTTTTCTTTCTGTTCTAATGAAAAACTTAAAGTAGCACCAAAAAAATACCAAGCATAAAAAAGGGGAGTTTGTTAAAGTTTAAGTCACATGAAGAGATCCTAATTGCTTGTTCTTGCTAATTCTCGAAAACGATCCACGGTCACCGGTATTCATGGAACTTGGTTCAACAGGTACATGGAAATGAAGCCTCTTCTTTGGCCAACTTGGAGTTCCTACAAAATACCAAGGATTAGAAACTGAAAGCAAGCTGCCGGTACGTAGAAATTAATATCTAAGCATATATAAGAAATATGTTAGAGCTAGGCTAATAGGATTAAAGGTCAAATGTGTGTGGGCAGGCAGCTTTACCTTTATTTACATAGTTATTTACAGAAACATATTTCTTATATATAGAAAATATTACGTTTAGCCTAATTCAGAAAAATTTAGTACTTCACTCCTATGGAAGGTTTATATATATGATCATGAATTCATGATGCATAGAAATTAATTCAAACTTTTTAAATGTAATTACTTTTTAAGTCAAATATTCATGTGCCTAATACCCTACAATAAGAATTAGGATTCTAGCTAGACTTTAAATTATGTCTAAACAAACGTCTCAATCATACATGCAGCTAGTCGATCCATAATAAATATTAGAAGCACAAGAAACAAATTAAGATCATAACTTTTATTTAATATAATAGATTATCATATTCAGATATTTGATTTTAGTTAGAATTGCCAGCTCTTGAAGGGGATTCAATTTGAAATATTTAACATCCCAGTCCCACCACCTCCATTTTTATCAACAGTGCATGCTAAGCCGAAACTATGTAATTAATTAGTTATAATCAAGTGAAATAATTCAAATAAGGGTTAAATTAAATATTGTACCTCAAGAAAAGAAAAAAAAGAAAGATTGGCATACATGTGAGTTTCACTTGTTAACTTCAATAGTGTTATAGTTGTCTTTATCTTTTATAAATCCAAATTTTACTCCACAATTTACACACCATATATAAATAGAAATTTAAGATATGATTACAGTTGAATTAGTTCGGGATTCCGAAACTTTGAGAGTTATGGCCGGGCATGATGAATTAAACAGGATAAATATTATTCATAGGCACGAAATGCCAAACATCTAGCACCCCGTGACTTGCATTATTATTTAGCAACACGTGCAGTTAAAAGGTTAAAATCAGGAGTAAAAGTGTAAAAGACGATAAAAACAACAAGAACAAAGTTCATTTAATTGTACTCACTGACAAGTGACAAGCACAGAATCGAAAAAGAAAGCTTTCCAAGACCCAAGGAAAAATTTAAACATTACGTCATAGTAAAATTTTGCACAGAAAATCACAGTAAAAAAGAAGGGGTAGTACGACTACTTTACTTTTTTAACTGAATTACTCCAACTTTCATGGAGTACTTTGTTGTAAATACCCTAATGAAAACATGTTCCTAAATTTACGTACCTGTTCCTGAAACTTTTTACTTCATCCCTGAACATTCCCGCCCCCTCCAAAAGGCAATTGGAGTTTGGCCGCAGCCTTTTCTTCTGAATCCATTAAAAAGCCCATCTCTATCTGCTGCTGCTGCTGCCGCTGCCGCTCCTGCTCCAGCCCACCACTAACGCTTCTTACTATCTGTCCCATCCCGAGAAAGTCTCGGGTCAGTACTGATCGATCAGGCCCAGCTGCTGCTCCAGTACCATCCACCTTACCAAAGCCCAGCCCATGGTGGCTGGGTGGTTCTTCCAAGCTCATCACACTCTTCCCATTGTAACCTTCATATCGTTCTCCATTCTCCAGCCCGCCACTTCCAAATATGGATGACCTTCCGCCAGCTGTAAGAGAGTAAATCAGGTCATTAAAATTGGTGCCTCCGCTGGTTAATCCCCCAAAAATTCCCCCAAAATTGCAGGACTTGGTGCCGCCGCCGGAAGATGAGCTTACGAAGCTGTTCAGCAACGAAGCGCTGCCGATGCTGGAAGTTGAGCCGAGTTGTGCCGCCTTCTGAAGCAGCGCGGTAGCAGACATTTGAACGGACGTGCTATAGAGAGGCGTGTCATTCGCCGCGGAGAAAATGTTGGAGCTGTTATGATCACCGGCTGTTACATTTGCATGACCGTACAGACGGCCGCTGTAGTTGTTATTCCCGCCGTCGATGCCGCCGCCGCCTCCAGAAAGGAAGCTGAGACCACCGAATAAGCTGCCGCCATATGAGGTGTTAATTCCATGAATTAACTGCTTGCTATCTTCCTGAAATTCCGGTTCGGCCGCACTGAAGAAAAGCGGTGCAGAGGCAGTGAGAGCATGGATGGGCCGAAAGGCGGAGCCAATGGACTGTCCCAATAAGCTCCCGAAAGTCCGGGCACCACCGCCGAGGCCTAATATAGCAGTGGATGGTTGGGTCAGGATATCGTCTTGGGCAATTTGAGGATTCAGCAGTTGGGATGATGAGCCCAGGCTCACCACGCTGCTGCTTCTCCCAAACAGATGGGTGCCGATGCTGCTCAGGGATGGGGGTGTTTGTTTGGCGGTCTCTTGGGCCAGTGCATCACAGAATGCGCGGTGAGTGACAAAACTGTCACGCCTGCACCAACAATTATGAAAAGACAGCCGTTGATTAGAAGGGGAGAAAAATTAAGAGTATTTTTCAAAATAACATAATATATGCAGTGATCTTATTATGAGATAAAAATTAGTCAAAAAGTTGCTCAAGTAAGACATTCCGAACTCCAAACAAGGCCATAAAGGTGTATATATGTATTATTGTGCATATTAATTAGGGTAGCAGTTCAGAAGATTAATTAATTGAAATTTGGAGAGTAGTTAAACTCAAAAATTAATAAATATAATTACTAATAATTTGTCTAGTTAATGAATTTGAATACAAAATATTACTAGTATTATTCTTAATTATGAAATTCATAAGAAATTAAGATGAGAGAGGAGAAAAAACATGAAACAAAATGTACATAATTGGTTTTGAAAGAAGAAAAAAAATCCTCTTTTGTAGAATATTTAATGGCAAGAGATTATCTAGTCTAATCAAAAATATATATAAATAAACATTATACTAAAAATCTAAAATGCGCTAATTGATTATACTTAATAAGCAAGGTCATGATGAAAGTAGGCACGTACGGCAGTTGCACTGAGAAGCTCATTAATCATCTTATTGCAGTAAATTAGTTGAAAAAATAAGAGAAACAAATTTGTTTAGGAATAATAAGTAAAACTAAATAATTAACGTTTTTTAAAATATAGTAGTATAAATTAAGGACGTATAAAAAGGAATAATATAATTTCTCTCAGAAAAATTAATGCAAATAAAAAGGAATCGCTAGGAGAAAACTACGTACTAAAAGAAAAGGAAAACCAAAATATAAAATTGGTAGGGCAGAATTTCAGGAATTTTGCCAAAAATTTCTCAACACGGAAAGAAAGTAAAAATTTGAAGAAGGCTGGTGAAAGAGAATTTTAGCAGAGTAATATATGGTGAAAATGATTGATCAATCAATTGAGAGCTAGCAACTATAGATATGAGTGCAGCCATGCCAGATCCATTGAATGCAACAAAGAGAATCAATACAACATGATTTATGTACGTGCGTACGTAAAAGCCAGCTATATATAAATTAATGAAAGTACCCATGAATTAATATCGTCTCCTATAATTAAATAAGCATGAAGTGAAAACATTAATTAATTAAACACGTACTTTTGAACCCCATGAGCAATTATATATTATCTCTCTCTCAAACCTATGAAACAGCAAGAACAAGTATGCAGCTTCATAAGTGCATATATCCATGGTGAAACTGAACTTCAAATAATTGAGAGAGAGAAAGAGAGTGGTGGGTCAGTTTTTGTTTGGACGGCTCCCTGAAATGTAATCATGAAAATGGGGACTGCAGTAGGGCAGACCAGAGCACATCTAGACAACCCATATGAGAACAAATCTGGCAACCATATATTAAAACTTTTTCATGCTATAAATTAAATACACGTGAATATGACAAGACAAAATGTAAAAAGAAAGGCAAATAACTCCAAGGGGGGGAAGATGAACAGTATTATTACAACCCATGGTGTTTTCTAAAGATGTAATTAATTAATAATTGACCTGTACAGTCATTTAAAAAAGAAAAGAAAAAAGAAACAGTTATTTAATTCTAACCTTTCACACATACAGTTCCTAGCAAAATTTCAAACACAAACACAACCCAAACCCAAAAGAGAATCCTCAGAGGGAACAAGAAGGGAGGTCTCAGAGTCCATGAATTCCAAAAAAATCCCAGTCCGTTAAACTATCAGCTATCTATCTAGCCAAAGAAATTGATTATATAAGTATGCATAAAACTAAATGAGCTTAATTAATTAAAGTGAATTAAGGAGATACATATACACATATATAGGAAGGTAGATGATGTTACGTACGTACCTGGAGAAAAGAGTGCCGCAGTCACATTTATACTCTCTAGTACCACAGGTCTTGGTATGAGCCTTCCAGTCGGATTGTACCGCATACTTTTTAGAACACTTGTCACATCTGAATTTCTTCTCTCCGTGTTTCCTCGAGAAATGCTTCTTGATCCCCGTGAGGTCTCCGAGAGCCCTCGAGGGGTCGTGATGGACGCATGTTGGCTCAGGGCAAAGGTACACCTTTCGCTTCACTTCCTTTGTTGTCTTCTGCCTTAACTTCCAAGGCAGGTTGTGTCCTCTTCTGTGGAGCTGCAGGTTCTGCTCGCGTTGAAATCCTTTGTGACAAACCTCACACAGGAACCTATTCGTTGCCATTAAGGTCGTTGGTGACAGCGCTATTACCTCCGCGTCCGGACCTGCCATTCATCATCACAAAACCCAAACCAACCACACAAAAAATTAAAACATTGGCAAAATTCATTAAAAATGATTAATTAATTCCACCCATGTAATTGAATTTTGAAAGATGGGGGGGGGGGGGGGGGGGTTCATTAGCTAAAAGACGTATATTGAAATTCAGATATATCTATAAAGACAGAAACGAGAGATTAAAAGAATTTTATATAAATTAATTAAATGGTATATATATATATATATATATATATATATATATATATATATATATATATATATATATATATATAGGTAGCTAGGTTAGATACTTGCTTGGAGTTCCGGGCTGGTTTCTTCTTCTCCTCTGGGGAGGAGCTGCTGGTGCAGTAGGAGCTTGCACATCAGAAGAAGGTCCACCTGAATTCTGCTGTTGGTTCATGTGGCTCTGTCGTAGCTCCTCCTCACTCAGACCGAAGAAGATAGTGGACGAAGATGCTGCCATTTCTAGGATCGAGCTTAATTAATTGCTGCTGTTGATATACAGTACCCTTCTCTTCACAAGCTCAATCTACAAAACGAGATTAAATGAAGAAATTAATCTTAACAGGAAAAATTAAGGAGACCTGAAAAAAACTCTCCAATCGAAAGTTAAGAGAGTCAAAACCATGGGTATGTATGAATTTGACGATGCCTTTGTCCTACTATGATCCCTTGTTTTGAACGAAATTGTTATAGGAAGTGTTCTATACTGTGATTCGGTGTCATGCAAATACACTAACACATACACAGCATTTATTTTTTGGATTTTTTTTTTTACTCTCTCATTTCCCTTTATTTCCTTTAAATGTTTGCGTCGAAAATGAAAATTGGAAAATTAGTAGAGAGAGAGAGGAAGGTGGTGATGTTCTGCTCTTACGCACCATATTCTGTCCTTATGCGGCGAAGGATTGGGTCCACCGACCTCTACTCCTTAACTATTTTTATTAATTCTCTCTTAAATTTTTCTCGCACAGCCAAACAGAGCCAAGTCGAGTCGGGGTAAGAATTAGAATTTTCTTTTACTCACTACCAACCATCGGTGTAAAAAAATAAAAATAAAAATAAAAATAATTTATAAAACTATATGCTAAACTGAAAAGAATTAATTGGCAAATGCTATCAGATTATGAGAATTTTGAAGGGGTATATAAATATGTGTGCCTACTATCACAATAGTACTGCATGCAGATACGTACTATAAAAAATTACTCTCTCTATTTTAAATTAAAAAATAAGAATTGGAAACTATCTAATCAATAATTTAATTTAAAACGGAGGTAGTCGTAAATAAGTGTGAGTTATTGGTGCGGAAGGTCCTATCAAAGGAATGTAATGAAAGGGTACTTCTGTCAACCAAAAAAGAGTTATCACAATCATGACCTACGAAAGACTTAATCCAACCAACCAACCACTAGGGATAAACAATTAATTCACTGAAATTTAGACATTAATAAAGTTGGAAGTAAATGACAACCAAATTAATCATGTCCATGAATGAAACGGATAAGCAGAAAGTAGTGTGTGTGAAATATGTGTTTTTTATAAAAATTCAACCAAGTTCGTAATTGAGACTCTCATTTCAGACCCTAGCTAGCTCATATAATATATATATATATATATATATATATATATATATATATATATATATATATATAAACTTCTATATATTACTACTTCATTTACTCCAGCTAAATCTTTAATTTCTCAATGAAGGAGAAGCTATCTATCTATCTAATCTAACTAGCTATACTAAAATTAAATTCCATTCCAAACAACGTACAACAAATATTACTAGTAATTCACAGCTTAACCGTAACCATAATATAGTAGTCCCAATCATTTGAAAACTGCATATAGTTTGGGACTAAATTTAGAATATTGATTTAAATGTGAAAAGATGTAGTAGTGCTAATAAAGTCAATTCTTCCTTGACTCCATTAATTGCTTATATATATTAGTAGTACGTAGTACTAGTAGTATATATAACACGACTTGACTCTGGCAATTTTCAAAATTAAACGCATAGCCATATATAGTTACCGTAGAAATTGCTTAATCATTACGTTTGATGTATCTCTCCCGTTCTTTTTCAATTGACTTTTTTAAAAAAAATACAAAAATTAAGAAATATAATTAATATTTTAATTATTTGATTGAATAAAATAGTTATAAAATCTCAATATTAATTAGCATCTTTCTAAAATTAATGGATATATATACACACACACACACACACTTAAATTGTACATCCAAGTGTAAAATTAATAGTGATAAATGAGAAAAGAGAAAGTGTTGCAGAAGATATTTTATTATTATTTTATACTTGGGTCAGTGGGTGTGTCTTTAGATGTATAATTTGGTTGTGTACCTAATAGATATATCCAAAAGATGAAAGAGTAATAAGTTAGATTTAATATATGGATAGTATGAAAAATTAAGTCATTAATGTTTTTCTTGAAGTTTACAAATCATAAATAAAAAAGAATAAATTTTATTGTCTAAAATGACAAATAACAAGGAATAGAGAGAGTACGTACTATTAAACGTTCATATTAATTAATTATGATAATTAATAATTTCTTGAAAAGTTGGTAACCTTTGGAAATTAAGTTTTATTTTATTACCAATTTGTATATTTTTGGGTTGTGAAATAAATTTTCAAGATATTGTATTACTAATTAATAGGGTATATAAGATATTTTATTTATAAATTTTTTGATACATGCACATAATACAAATCCATACTAGTAATTACATATACTTTACATCAAAAAATTATTTATTAATTGTATCCGGTACGTCCGTCTATGTCTATGCATGGTGCTGCTAGACAAAATAATAAGTATTTCTGTTACGGCTTGTTTGTTAGTGTAATAAGCGGTAGCAACGACTGTTTTTGAACGTCACCTAAGGACAGAAGAACGTCTTCTCCTCGCAACACGAAGACAATACTAAGGCTCAAACATGGACACCTGCAATTTTTAATTTCCAACAATGACTTCATCTTCCTTCTTTCCTTTAGACTGTTCCTACCCCTAACTAACTTCTTCCAATATTTCCAGTTCTATCCCTCTACCATTAGTAAATACTACTTTGGTTTAAAATTTAATTAAGAGAATTGATATTTCTACAAGTAAATTTGATAATTCAACAAGTTGGTTCCTAGCTCCTCATATTAATAGTAAGCGGGGTCCACCTCGCCTCATGTGAGAGGATATTGTGTAACTATCAAATTAAATATGATTCTCAATATTAATTGCATTCAAGTTGGTCAAATCTTATCGCGCAAGTTGGTAAATCTTATCGCGTCAAGCCGTTTACAAGCTATTAATTGAAAATAGTATTCATATCAATTTCAAATTTTAAAAGTGTCCTAAATGTGAATTCAGAAAATCAAAACTTATTAGAAGAAATGAGCAATTTCCTACTTAAGCTTAGTTATGTGGACTATAAGAAAATGATTCTTCTTTCCTCCCCCAAAAGATAATAGTAATAATTTCCAAAGTTCTTGCATGTTCACCAAATAAAATATGTAGAAGTACACAAATCATATACCGCGTACAAAATACACAAACACAAAAATTATTTTAATTTCAAAAGTAAAATAAAATAGGTTCCATTAATTTTAGAAAGACAAAAAAATTAATTTGTATTTATATGTGGGTCCACTGTGAATAATACTCTCGATTATCTACTTTACTTTTTTAAAATAAAATTGAAGTAAAAATATCACTAACTAATACTATAAGATAAGATAGATTTTGTAGAAATATTAAAAATTGTAGTAAAAACCATATCTTTCATTTGGAGGAGGAGTTGGATTTGGGACTAGGGAACAGGGCAGGCTAGATTAATACTACTACTACTACAGTTTTTGTCATGGTCAACAACCAAAACCCAACAAAGACAAAAGAAAAGCCCAAATGGTTTACTACCAGGAAGGAAAGGAATAGTAAGCACATAAATACACCAAAATTTGAGCAAAGAACAAATATGCATGCAGTCAAGAATTAGGTAAAAACAAGAAAGTAAGGCAATAGAGAGTCAGAGTAGGTTGGTCAAGCATATTTGTATTTGTATCCACCCCACGCCACCCCACCCCACTCCACCCATGAAGAAATTTAGTACGTAGTACAACATTGATGTCACAATACACAAGAAGGGACTTGCAAGAAATAAATATTAAACTGGATTTGTCGTATATAATTAATTATATACACGCCCCAAATGGTAGAGACAACGTTATAAAAATATTATAATCATTTCATTAAACAAGACTGGAAATATAGCAGCAGCAGATCCTTTCTATTCATTAAAAACACTAACAAAATAAAAATGGGACCGTTCAAATTGGTAGTTTGCTTATTTACACGCGGGCACACACAAGCACAAATATATATATATATATATATATATATATATATATATATATATATATATATATATATACAGAAAGGATCAAGAGCATAATTCTTAAATAGCATAATGCCTTAAGTAGCATAATTTTATCAAAACGACGTCGTTTTATAGAGACGCGGTGGTATTTTTGTAAATACCATGCCACCGCGTATTTACAAAAATGCCACCGCGTCCCTATAAAACGGCGTCGTTTTGACAAAATTCTGCTACTTAAGACATTCTGCTATTTAAGAATTCTACTCTTGATCCTTCCTGTATATATATATATATATATATATACAAAGGCCGCTTTTTTAACGAATCAAAAGCACGATTATAACGATAGACAAAATTATCGTTATAACATAAAAAATCGAATATTAATTTATTTTGTTACTAATTGACAAAATATACATCATAACTTTTACGGGGGGTTGTGCACTTTTTACGAGTTTCACATGGTTTGTTCTCGCGTAAGAGTCGGACTCATTTCCATAAAAATAGTTCAACTAAATTGAAATCTTCCTTTATACTCCTGTGTAACATTAGATTTTATTATTTATTTTTTAATCAGAGGTGGGTGCTACACGATCTAATCCAGTTAAAACTGTACAATGATACTATAAGTTATAATGATGTGCAATAAGTCTAGGGGATCGGAGGTTTTCGATCGAGGTAGTGATCGGATAAATTTTTTTTTTCTTTTGTTTTTGTCTATTAAATAATTAATATGATTTATTATAACTAAAATTTTTATAAAATAAAGTAATTTAAGTATTATTTGGATATATATAAAAAATAGAGTTGTATAATCTATAAAATCTTATTTTTTACATATATTTAAATGACACTTAAATTACTGTATTTTATAAATATTTCAATTATAATAAATCACATTAATTATTTAGTAGTTAAAAATAAAAAAATAATAAAAATAAAAAATTTCGGCCGATCACTACTCCGATCGGAAACCGCCGGTCCCCCTAGAAGGATTCAATGATGTGAGTGTGCCTAGGCCCTAACCCATCTATAATCTACTCCCTCCGTTCTTTAATATAGGTCGTTTTAGACATGTGCACAAGAATTAAGAAAATAATTGAAAAGTATTAACTATAGTATCAATTGTCTATAATACCCTTCACCTCACTTATCTCATAAATATGGATCAAAAGATTAGGTGGAGTAATAAGGGGCAATTTGAGAAAAATAGTAATCAATTCTCCTAGATAACCACAAACGATAAATAATTAAGAATAAAAAAAAATCTAAAACGACCTACATATAAGAATGGAGGGAGTATTAGAGACGGACGGGACAGGACAAGGACACTATCTAGCCTCATAACAACGATGTTAAGAGTTCCAATTGGGGCAAATAATTGTTGTATCACTCGCGACTAATCAACTCATACTAGTCGATAGTTAACTTTAATAAAATCCGTACAAACGCACCGATTTGGGAAACAGTATAAATAAGTTTTAACATTCCTTAAATTTAAATGAATATATATATATATATATATATATATATATATATATATATATATATATATATTCCTAAATAAAGAACCAACATTTATAAACTTAATTCACCACGTCAATATATAATAACCACATAATTATACTAAAACTACTAATTGAAAGTTATAGAGAAATAAAATAAAGAAATAATGAGCTCATATATGATTATATGGATTGGCAAAAATTGATCGAATTTAGAAATAATGCTTATCACACTGAACATTGAACAAATTAATGTTAAAATAAATATATAAGAAATAATTATAGCCGATACGACTTTGAACAAATCCAATAAGAGTTTTAAAATTTATAAGAATTTTTTGATTAAAGACAAAAATCTAGACTTAAAAAAATATGAAAACTTAAGGAGTATTAAAAAATTCATAAAGCCAAAATGAGCGTTCAAGAAATATAAGTCTTAGTGAACGCTCGATGTGTATATTTAGTTATTCAGCGTTTGCTGCATTTAGAACATTTCAAAGTTTAAACGCACTTGAAAATCTTATTCGGTCTAGTAGTAGTTTATTTCAAACGCAACTTATTTAACTCAAAACTCAGTTTTTGTGCCTCAAATGTAATGTACCAAAATTGGTGTTGCACATTTGGAGATCCAAACGCCGTCAGCCACAAACGTTTGTAGCCGAACAAACCTTATGTTAGATAAATTAAATTCTCAAAGTATCGCAGTATCAGAATTATCATGATGATTGACATAAAGTTAATAAGATAAAATTTTCAATCATTCATTAGAAAAATCTTTTGTTCAAACAAAAAAATTAAGATGCAAATACGTACTAGAACATAAGAATCTAACATTTAATATCAAATCCCACTCACAAGTTTAATTAATTATAAGGGGGAAATTGATGTGAATTGAAAGAGAGAAAAATACAAGAAGTAAAATACCTTATTGAACTTGTTTTCAATTTAGATCACTTGCGATCTAGCTAAAACCCTCAATCAAATCACCGATTTCCTGAAAAATATTTGAAATGTAATAAAATTATCTATTAAACGATGTCTAATCCAAACCTCAACAACTTACAAAGATTTACAGTTCTTCTACGGCGACAGGTTTGCACCGACCAGGGTGGCGACCGGCTGAAAAAAAAAAATTTAATTTTTTTTTTTGCTTTTAACTCCCAAATAATTAATGTAATTTATTGGAATTGAAATTTTTACAAAATGTCGATTGGATACATATAAAAAACAGGGTTGCACAGACTGTACAACCTTTTTTTACATGTATCTAAATGACACCGAAATCACTACATTTTATAAAAAATCAGTTTTAATAAATTATATTAATTATTTGAGAGTCAAAAACAAAAATTAAAATTAAAATTCCAGTCGGTCGGTGCAAACATGTCTCCCAAGACTTATTGAAAGATTTAACATACCACAACTAGAAGTCCAAAATCTTTTGCACTGAGACAAGGTAAAGAATTGTATTGTCCTAGTTCTCTTTTATACTAATGTGATAGGGCTGTACAATACAAATTAATTATATTTTTTATTTATTTTAGTCAATGGGCAAGTAAAAATTTTTGTGACGAGGTTATAATTAATAAGATTTTTTATTATTATTATAAAACGTATATACAGATAAGTTTTGGCAATTAATTAAAGTATCAGATTATATAGTCAACGTAAAATTTTGAATGGTCTTATTTATCTTAAAAGGGATCTTTTATTGCCATGTGCACGCGCATCATGTGTGTTTGTTACTCTCTCAGTTCCTAAATAAGTATGGTTATAAATGTTTGCACATGAATTAAAAAATTATTTAATATTATCATTTAATAATTAAAATATGTATCAAATTCTATCATTTTCCCTTTATGGGAATTGAAAATTATTAATATTAAGGATGAGAATTTATTGGGACAACGAGAGAATGTATGAGTGATATAGGGAAGTAAATAATTTATTCACCTATAAAGTTGTAAACGACAAATAAATTAGAATAAATTTTTTCTTCTAAAACGTAACTTATTTTGGAACAGAGGGAGTAATATATTTACGTTATAGGCTTAAATATAAATTATTACCTTCAACTATAGATCATATTTGTGACGACCCCAAAATAGGTCCATTCCATCCAACTCATTCTGAGTCGTCAAATATATGGTACAGAAAATAACTACAATTTTATTACAATAATTGTCGTGCAAAATACAACAACACATATGATGTGAGTTTGGTTACAAATATATACCAAATGGGACACATGTCCCAATCGTGGACAGCACCTCACAGTGACACCTTACAAAAAGGTATAGTCAAAAACTGTTTTAGAAATTAAAATCTTTGAGAAGTGCTCAAGGAAACCTTCGTACATGGGAAGCCATGCGTCTAGGTTATGATAGATATCATATAGCCACAGAATTATCCTTGGTTGACCCAATAGACCCCCAAAAAAAGAAGAAGATTACTATCATATTCTTCCCAATGGTGAGTCTTCTCTTGACTTATCATTATCTCCACTGTCTCTAATCGAGAATTATACTTCAAACAAACACCAAGATTATATAGGTAGTGCTCGTATATATACTCAGCAAGTGGATGAGCACATCCCTGTCTTATGATGATACGAGGTTGTAGGTCATTAGACATCTTGTATGATAGTGACAAAATACCCTTCCAACGTTGGGTTCGCCTCACCCTCAATAGCTATAGACCACCATTCTATTCCCCTGTTATCCCCCACTCGACCCAGCTACACTTTTATTACCTGAAAGGAATTATGAAGCAAAAAGGGTGAGCACAACTAGCTCAGTAAAGAATATCATGACTAAAGATAATTAAATTATCAATAGCCTTCATCAGTAATAAATCAGAGATTTAGAACATATGGTAGATGATAAAATTTTTCAACCATAGTTGCAGCGGAACGAGCAATCCATTAGAAGAGTCAAATAGACTATAAAGTCTATTATCTTCTTCATGTTAAAAATTCACCAACAATGTTTTATCCCTGTAACATCAATCAACAATTCTGGTCCACAATCATATGAATAACTCATAATCATAACTGTAGTTCTAAATTCCTTTGTATCACCAATTGGTTATGTTCATCTCAACACCTGTTCATCTTTGCACTACTGGTCAAAAATATTCAACAACATGTCATCTTTGCACTACGGGCCAAAGATATTCATCAACAGATCATCTTTGCACTACAGGCCAAAGATATTCATCTACAATTCATCTTTGCACTACAGGCCAAAGATATTGCTCAACAATTCATATTTTCACTACAGGCCAAATATATTAATATCTCAAAGAATATATAATCATTTCAGAATTTATATAAACAATAATTTAACCATGTTGATCATTTCACCTTTGCACTTAAGCTAAAGATATTCAATTATAAATTCAATGGTCATGATCATACCAGTCAACAATTCAACTTTGCACTACTGGCCAAAGAGAACCCATAGTCATGATCATACCAATAATCTACCCATCTTTACACTCAAGTCAAAGAGAAATATCATCATTAGGGTTATAAAAATGTTATATATGATAATAAAATCAATATAATCAACATAAAGATTTAATCTCAAGAGTAATATTCATAAATCAACTATAATTTGGTCAGAAAAAAAACCAATTTTGTCGTGAAAAGTAACTCGTGAATAGTAACTCGTAAATAGTAACCCGACACAAAAAGATAAAAATTCCACAATAAAATACATACCAATATTTCGGTATAATGATATTGAAAGAATAATATTTCTTAAGCTTATAAATAATTTATTTTAATTGTTTACACTTTACTAAATAATGCATTTAATCATCCTAAAATGCCAAACTCTTAAGATTTCATCACCAATAATCAAAACCCTCATCAAAAATCTGCATATACCTCATATAAGATTCTCAAGCCATAAAATCATATTTTTCAATTTTCTTACTTCACATAACATATTTAATTCATTTACTCATAACTAGTCCATTTTCATGAAAAATACCAAATCAGTTTCAAAAATATTTTTTTTCTGGAATTTAGCATAATATAGTCCCATATTGAACATATATTTTTCTCAGAATTTTTAAAATTCATTTACTATTTTTCATATGGCCAAAACCGCCGAATATTTAGACATTTATCATAAATTGTACTTTTATCCAAAAATTTCGAAATTCACAGAGTACACTGATATTATATAGACATACTTCCAATAAAAATTTTATCAATTTTGGAGT
Source organism: Panax notoginseng (assembly GCA_016801055.1). NCBI lineage: Eukaryota > Viridiplantae > Streptophyta > Magnoliopsida > Apiales > Araliaceae > Panax > Panax notoginseng. The sequence continues at coordinate 171,785,720 of CM029023.1, read as the reverse complement.
TAACCACAAGGAGTTATAAGCGGTTACTTTTAAAATAGTCGTTTCCCGTAAAATTCATAACTCTTAATATATACATCCAAAAATTACCATTTTTGGACACAATCAATAAAACTCATTAAAATATTATTTCAAATTTTTTCAGAATTTTCTGAAAAACGAAAGAAGTACGAACTGAAAAATATAATAACCCTTAAAATCCCTTACCTCAAAAGAGCAGTACTTCTGACTGGAATATCGGATGAAAAGCCGAAGGAAACTTCTACTGAATAGCAACTCTCAAAGTATCTAAATACTCATAAATATATGCTTGATAATCTAGAGAGAAAGAAAACTTGTTTCTGGTGTGATTTTCAATTCTAACATAAACACTTATTTATAGGAAAATGCTAGAAAGCCAAAGGAGACTAAAATAATATAATAATATTATTTCTTTTCTTCCTTCTACGCGACTTCACCAACCAAGCCACCAGCAGCCATTAAGGAAGAAAATTCAGCAGCCCACATGCTTATAACATAAGTGGGTCTCACCCATAATTTAATAAAAATATTATTTTATTTTCTGAAACTTCAACAATTCATAGAAAATAGCCCTTTATCAGAAAATTCGAATCTCGCGATTTTTTTATAGAAAATTCAATTCTCTACAACTTTACAGAAGAAAATTTTTCCAAATTCCAAACAGAAATTGATCGAAATCCATAAACGGACGATTTTACAGGCTATAATCAAATTTCAGTCAAGAAATGGGGTCCATCGACACACAAAATATGTGTTAATCATTCAATACAATAAAAATATTCTTCCTCCTCATATACTCATATATCCCACATTCATTTTAAAACTATCACCATTATTATATTATTAAATATAATAATAAATTATTTTATCAGAAAAGATAAATTATCATTTTTCAATAATTGTCATTTTAAAAATTTTCTCCATTTATATCCACATAAAATTAATATTTTCCTCATCATATAAATCAATAATTAATTATTCACAAATAATATTACAGAATCACAGTACTAGTAATCAGGCCGTTCTCAAGAAAGAGGGGGCTTTCCAATAAGAATTTTTCCTTACTGGCGCGCAATTAGATGACCAAACCTCTCCTTAGACAGAACTTTCTAGACATTGCCAATAATGCTATCTAATAATATTATTCAAATAATATGAATTATTGATCTGATAATAGAAAATACTATGCAACAACAATTATTGAAACAACAATAATATCAACGCAGCAATTATTGAATCAATAAAATAAAATATTGAACAGTAACTACTGTAACAATTATTCAATAGTGTCTTCTTACGTAAGAATCAATAATTTTAAAAATACTGCGCAATACTGTGTGCTACTGTGCAATAACGCGTATTACTGTATTTTAACCACCGAGTATTCCAACAGTGTTAACGGTAACAACTATGCTGTTAATTATAAAAACTCAATTTTTGTCGTTATCTTCATCCGACCGTATTCCGTTATGGGGCCCACAAATAGCTGCGCCGTCGTACAAATATTCCCCGACAGAAAGAATATTCCACAACCAACGAATATTCCCCGATAACAATGATTATTTTATAACCACTTGTTTATTTTGAAAAAAATTCATATTTCACCCATAATTTTAACTTTTTATCAATTTAACTATTTACTGAATTGTAATTATAAGAAAAATTGAATACTTTTATTTCATAAAATTCGGGGTCTTACAATCTCTCCTCCTTATGAAATTTCGTCCCCGAAATTTTCGTACCTGGTATTTCGAAAAGTTGAGAATACCTTACTTCCATTTCAAATTCTATCTCCCCAATCATCATGATTTCTCCATTGCTCATCTCCCGTGATAATTTTATTTGGGTTCCTCACTTGTTGGGAAGTCATGACAACCGCCATCCCTCGAACTACTCGGCTTTGACTTGTCTGGAGTAGCATTTGGCGTCATCAATACCGTTGGAATATACTTTTCTATAGGGCATATTCCTCCCTCAACTGCCTCGCCGTACTCCTCATTCATGATCTGAATCATCAATCTTCGATCCATATCAGATTCAGGTTGACCGCTATGTACATGGTAATTCAAAACTCGATGTTGGGTTCTCCCAATTGCTTTCCAAAAAGAGAAATTCATATCATCTATTTTAGCCTTCTTAGATCGGGCATCTCTTTCCACAATATCCACGTGTCGTGCGGCTTTTGCCCATGCATCACTCATTCTTACTCGTTCAGTTTTTTCTTCTTTCAGCTCAGATTCCATCTTTATCATCTTATACTCTGCCAAAAAATGCTTATGTTCAAGCATCACATATCGGGTAACACAAGCTTGAATTGTTGCATCCTTTTGTTCCACGTCCGCCTGTCGTTCTTCAGCCTGCTCTTCTAACTCATGAATACAATTTTAAAATTCTACATTTTGATCATATAATACCTCTAATAAAGTCTCCTCAGGTACCTCTTCTTCCTCACTCTCAGCTGCTACCTCTGCGACTAGCTCGGGTGCAACTATCAATTCTTCACTCACCACATGGATTTCTCTAATTCCTTCTTCGCCTGACATCACATTATCCAGGTTGGTGATTAGAGGTATCCCCACGGTCTCATTCACTCCATTGTTAACATTCTCAGCAGTCATTCTCAAATACTGCCATAAAACAAGGGTTAATTAAACAAATTAACATATCACATAATATCCCGATATTATGACTGACCAACAAATAAGCTTAGGTAGAACACACTAGCGAAGGATTTACTCATCTCTCCCCTCCTAGTTATATTCCCCAATCTCCGCCAGAGACCATATCCCTAAGCTCTGATACCAACTGTGACGACCCCAAAATAGGTCCATTCCATCCAACCCATTCTGAGTCGCCAAATATATGGTACAGAAAATAACTACAACTTTATTACAACAATTATCGTGCAAAATACAACAACACATATGCTGTGAGTTTGGATACAAATATATACCAAATGCGACACATGTACCAACCGTGGACAGCACCTCACAGTGACACCTTACATAAAGGTATAGTCAAAAACTGTTTTAGAAATTAAAATATTTGAGAAGTGCTCAAGGAAACCTTCGTACATGGGAAGCCATGCGTCTAGGTTATGATAGATATCATATGGCCATAGAATTATCCTTGGTTGACCCAATAGACCCCAAAGAAAAACGAGAAGATTACTATCATATTCTTCCCAATGGTGAGTCTTCTCTTGACTTATCATTATCTCCACTGTCTCTAATCGAGAATTATACTTCAAACAAACACCAAGATTATATTGGTAGTGCTCGTATATATACTCAGCAAGTGGATGAGCACATCCCTGTCTTATGATGCTACAAGGTTGTAGGTCATTAGACATCTTGTATGATAGTGACAAAACACCCTTCTAACGTTGGGTTCGCCTCACCCTCAACAGCTATAGACCACCATTCTATTCCCCTGTTATCCCCCACTCGACCCAGCTACACTTTTATTACCTGAAAGGAATTGTGAAGCAAAAAGGGTGAGCACAACTAGCTCAGTAAAGAATATCATGACTAAAGATAATTAAATTATCAATAGTCTTCATCAGTAATAAATCAGAGATTTAGAACATATGGTAGATGATAAAATTTTTCAACCATAGTTGGAGCGGAACGAGCAATCCATTAGAAAAGTCAAATAGACTATAAAGTCTATTATCTTCTTCATGTTAAAAATCCACCAACAATGTTTTATCCCTGTAACATCAATCAACAATTCTGGTCCACAATCATATGATTAACTCATAATCATAATTGTAGTTCTAAATTCCTCTTCTCATCCAGGACGAAGATAATTTTCATCACCTATCTTTACCTGAAACATCAAAGATCATGGTTACACCAAATCACATTTTCTGTTCATAATCATACTAATAACTTCATCTTTGCACTACGACCAAAGATATTCATTTGTATCACCAATTGGTTATATTCATCTCAACACCTGTTCATCTTTGCACTACTGACCAAAGATATTCAACAACATGTCATCTTTGCACTACGGGCCAAAGATATTCATCAACAGACCATCTTTGCACTACAGGCCAAAGATGACCAAACCTCTCCTTACTGGCGCGCAATTAGATGACCAAACCTCTCCTTAGACAGAACTTTCTAGACATTACCAATAATGCTATCTAATAATATTATTTAAATAATATGAATTATTGATCTGATAATGGGAAATACTGTGCAGCAACAATTATTGAAACAACAATAATATAAAATATCAACGCAGCAATTATTGAATCAATAAAATAAAATATTGAACAGTAACTACTGTAACAATTATTGAGTAGTGCCTTCCTCCGTAAGAATCAATAATTTAAAAATACTGTGCAATCCATGTGCTACTGTGCAACCACGCGTATTACTGTATTTTAACCACTGGGTATTCCAACAGTGTTAACGGTAACGACTACGCCGTTATTTATAAAAACTCAATTTTTGTCGTTATCTTCATCCAATCGCTTTCCGTTATGGGGCCCACAAATAGCTGCGCCGTCGTACGAATATTCTCCGACAGCAAGAATATTCCACGACCAAATGAATATTCCCCGACAAAATAAATATTTTATAACCACTTGCTTATTTGCAAAATTTGCGCATTTTACCCATAACTAACCACATTAATCAAATCAACCCTTTTTATTTCAAAATAATAAATAGAGGAAATTTAATTTCATTTATTAGTAAGTTGGGGTCTTACAACCTCCCTTCCTTATGAAATTTCGTCCTCGAAATTGACGTACGTACCTAGTGTTTCGAAAAGGTGAGGATACCTCGCTTTCATTTCTGATTCCAACTCCCAAGTCATTAATTCAATAGCATGGTTTCTCCACAAAACCTTAACTTATGGTATAACCTTCGTGCATAGGACATGTTCTTTCCTATCCAATATCTTAACAGGTAACTCCTCATACGTTAAATCTTTGGCTATCTCGTCTGGTTCTAACGCAATAATATGATTCGGGTCGTCCACATATTTACGTAACATTGATACGTGAAAAACGTTATAAACACGCGACATACTTAGCGTTAAGGCGAGTCTATAAGCCACAGTTCCTACTCGATCGAGGATTTCAAATAAATCGAAGGCTTGAGCTTTCTTCTCTTCATCGACTCTTACTTCTAGAATAACACATTTTACACCTTTTTCTTTATATTCATCAGCTCCAGGTCTGTAGCTTGAGCGGCTTTAACGTTATCGATTAAAGTTGATTTTACTCGTATATCATCACGTGGGTCCCTAGAGTCATTAACTTTATCTCTATCATTTATAAATTATACAAAATAGGTCTTTGTGTTCAACAATATCGCACTCGTACTCGCGTACAATCTTCTACTCAACGCGTCAGCTACTACGTTCCGAACAGGTTCCGAATGAGTCGCCTCTTGAGCAATTGAAAAATCTTCTCGCATTCCTCGCTCCATACGAATTTTGTATCTTTCTGAGTCAGCTAAGTTAACGGAGTAGCGATTCGAGAAAATCCTTCCACGAATCTCCGATAGTAACCAGTTAAGCCTAGAAAGCTACGTACTTTGGTCACCAACTTCGGTTGCTCTCAATTGTAATTCATATCCCAATCTTGGATATCACGTCACAATGACACCTATTATTTAACCACCACACAAATATAGAGTCCCTTACGGAGAGTTTGGCTTTGGTGCATTTCACAAAGAAAGTCACCAGATAGAGGCTCGGGTACCAACTTATATAGTTGGGTTTTTAACTCCTGAAGTTCAATAGGAGCTATTCAATATGAGATTTTAGAAATGGGTTTTGTATCGAGTTAAAGATCAATACAAAAAATTCAATATCACGCTCTGGGTTAGGCCAGGAAATTCTTCAGGAAATACATCGAGAAATTCTCTAACAATAGAAATATCATTCAAATATGACGTATTTTTGTTCAAGTCCATGACATGGGCTAAGAAAGCTTGGCATTCGTTTTTCAATAAACGAATGGCTTTATGGCTTGGTATGACAACGATTGATTTTAGTGGTTTGGTTGCTTGAATTCGCATAACAGGTTGGTAAGGAATATGAAAACTAACAACCTTACGAAAACAATCAATTTTAGCATGATGAGTAGTTAACCAATCAATTCCTAAAATCACATCAAAAGCAAGTATCTTTAAAGAGATAAGGTCAACAGGTAATGTGATTGTGCCAACTTGGATTAAGCAAGATTTATAAACTGTAGATGTAATAAAAGTTTCTCCTAACGGAGTCTCCACAGATATGTCAAAGTCTAATTTCTCCGGAGTCAAGTTTAAACGTTGACCACAAGCAGGAGAGATAAAAGAATGGGTAGAATTGGTATCTAGTAAGGTATAAACTTCGTAAAAATTTATAATTAACTAATCCGTTATACCTTCGTTCGGGTTCCTCGCGTTTTGGACAGTCACGACAAACGCTCTTCCAGAAACCGCTGACTTTATTTTGTCCGTATCCGCCTTTGGTGTCACCGTCCCAACTGGACTTGGTTTCGCTATAGTACAATCTCAAGCGATATGTCCTTCCTTTCCACAATTATAGCATACCTTGAATTGTTGTGGGCAGTTTGGACTTATATGTCCCTCCTCTCCGCATCTGTAACATCTAACTGGCGGTCGTTCTCCTCCCCTAGAATTTGTTCATGGTGCTGTTGTCGACGTCTTCCTGTCATCGTTAAATCTTCTCTTCTTGAAATTTTCACTTGACTCACCCCTTCTATTATCATGGCCACGATGACCACCCGAGTGATTACCACTTTTGTCTGTATTTTTTCCTCCTCGTTGGTTCTCATCGCTCTGATGACTGCTGTCACCAGTATGACCCTGGTTGTGGTCCCTCGGTTGAACATACTCATTATCTCGCTCTAATAATTGAGCCCTGTTTACAACATCTGAATATAAAGAAAATTTATGAGAGATAAGATATTGCCGAATCTCGGGTTTTAAACCTCTCAGAAACATCCTTGTCATTCGTTCCTCATTCTCGACCAAATGAGGTGCAAACCTGGATAACTCTGTAAACTTCGCCTCGTACTGGGACACCGTCATGTTGTTTTGTTCCAGTCTAATAAACTTTACTTCCTTCATATGACGAATACTTTCAGAAAAGTACTTGTCATTAAACAGTTTTTGAAACGTTTCCCAGGACATGTTGAGTGCGTCAGGCTGGGTACGCTTCACAGACTCCCACCAGTAGTCTGCCTCACCACGGAACATAAAGGTGGCGAATGGAACCTTCTGTTCCTCCGTGCATTCCAAGACATCGAATATCTTGGTAATTTACTTGACCCACGTTTCCGCCATGATCGGATCCGGCTTTCCCTTAAATTCTGGTGGTCCCAATTCTTTGAACTGCTTGGCTGTGACAAACCGCGCATTGTTATCATTTCCACCCGTATTCTGCACACGAGTCTCCCTCGTCTGATTTTGCATGAACTGCAAAAAGCTCCTAAACATTCCATCATTCATCGTTTGCTCGGTAACGTTGTTTACAGGAGGAATATTTCCTTCTTGTTGCACGTTCCCCTGGGTGGTGATAAAAGGTGTCTCCACAGTCTCATTCACTCTATTGTTAACGTTCTCTGCTGTCATTCTCAAATACTGCCACAAAACAAGGGTTAATAGTCATGTCATATATTATCCCTATACTCTGACCGGCCAAATAAACACTAAATAAACTTAGTCAGGTCATACTAGCGAAGGAATTTCCCGTCTCTCCCCTCCTAGTTCTTATCTCACATCTCAGCCAGGAATCATATCCCTAAGCTCTGATACCAACTGTGACGCTCCCAAAATAGGTATACAACACCCATTCTGAGTCGCAAATATATGGTACAAAAAGTAAACTACAACTTCAATAATACAATTGTCGTGCAAAATACGACAACACATACTGTAAGTTTAAATACAAATATTGTCTTCTAGACAATATCCACACTCAAATAAGTCCTTATTATAATTATTCAAACACTATTTTACAGAAATAGTGAGGACAACTAAAATATCTTTATAGAACCATCACTCCATACCCCGACTAGATCCTGCTATGTTCTCACCTCCTGAGAAGAAAATAGAACAAAAAGGAAAAGGGTGAGCTCAACTAGCCCAGTAAAGAATATTATGACTAAGATAATATACAACAAATTATCATTAGTATTCAACAGGGAAAAATCTGATAGAATATAATCGACAACAAGTTTTAGATCAACAACTGCAGCGGAAACAGCAAACCATTAGAAGAGTCAAGTAGAGAAAGAATTCTACTATCTTCTGAGATTTAAAAGTACATCATCAATATTTTATCCCTGTAACATCAATCAATATACATCTTGAATCAAATATTCATCTTTGCACTACAGGCCAAAGATATTCATTTGTAACACCAGTCGGTCATGTTCATCGCAACACCTGTTCATCTTTGCACTACAGGCCAAAGATATTCATCAGGTAATCATACATCTTTGCACTACAGACCAAAGATATTCAGTAGTATCATCATTTAGGACTGAGAATGATGAAAAATATCTTAAAGAAAACGAATCCAATGAGACAGAAGGCCAAATAGTAGGGATTCGTATAACAGTTTATCCAAGATCAATAATACTTCATAATAATCAATTGTGAAGCAGAATTCAAAAAATAAAGATCAAAACATGGATACAATCAAAGATAGTAACCATAATAGACATCTTGGACAAAAAGAAGAAAATTTCATTTTTCGGTGAATAGTATCGTATTCGTGAATAGTACCGTATACGTGAATAATGTCGTATACGTGAATAGTAACCCCGACACAAAAAGTTCTAAATTTGATAAAAAGTTCATTTCAATATTTCAACATAATGATATTGAAGAAAATAATATCATTTAAGAAGAAAATAATATCCCTTACCTCAAAATATCAATACTTCTGGTCGGAATACCGGTATAAGGCTGAAAGAAACATGCTCTGATGAATAGAAACTCGCAAAGTATCTAAATACTCATAAAATACACTCAATAATCTAGAGAGAGAAAGAGAGAAAACTTGTTTCTGGTGTGATTTTCAATTCTAACTTAGCCCTCTATTTATAGGAAAATGTTAGCACGCCGAAGCAAACTTAACCTGCAACCTGATGGCTTTACCTGCTACTATTCAAGCCTACCACATTTGAATAAAAATCTCAGCACATTTCTTCACCGACCAAGAGTGGGGCCCACCAATTCTAGAATTTTCCACCAAAATGATTAACTCCGAAAATTCAACAATTTCTGAACCAGTCATCTCTTAAAATTCATAGCAAATCATACGTTCATTTTTAACGGTTCAAAATTTGTGGACATATACTCAACTTATATATGTATAACATATCCAAATATTACCACGATCCAACGGTCGGATTAAAAATTATAACCCTCACAAAATATCTCAAAACTCCTAATTTTTAATACCTCCATTCCGACAAAAATACTGATAAAAACCTCAACATTATCTCCTTCATTTTTAACCACAAAAATATATCCCTCATTTATATCCACATAAAATAAATATTTCCTTATCATATGAATCAATAATTAATTATTCACAAATAATATTACAGAATCACATTTATGACAACCAGGCCGTTCCCAGAAAAGAGGGGGCTTTCCAATAAGAATTTCTCCTTACTGGCGCGCAATTAGATGACCAAACCTCTCATTAGACAGAACTTTCTAGACATTGTCAATAACATTGTCAATAATGCTATATAATAATATTATTTAAATAATATGAATTATTGATCTGATAATGAGAAATACTGTGCAGCAACAATTATTGAAACAACAATAATATAAAATATCAACGCAGCAATTATTGAATCAATAAAATAAAATATTGAACAGTAACTACTGTAACAATTATTGAGTAGTGCCTTTCCTCGTAAGAATCAATAATTCAAAAATACTGTGCAATCCGTGTGCTACTGTGCAACCACGCGTATTACTGTATTTTAACCACCGGGTATTCCAACAGTGTTAACGGTAACAACTACGACGTTATTTATAAAAACTCAATTTTTGTCGTTATCTTCATCCAATCACTTTTCGTTATGGGGCCCACAAATAGCTGCGCCGTCGTACGAATATTCCCCGACAGCAAGAATATTCCACGACCAAACGAATATTCCCCGACAAAATAAATAGTTTATAACCACTTGCTTATTTGTAAAATTTACGCATTTTACCCATAAATAACCACATTAATCAAATCAACCCTTTCTATTTCAAAATAATAAATAGAGGAAATTTAATTTCATTTATTAATAAGTTGGGGTCTTACAAATGAAAGCAAAAGGGTGAGCTCAACTAGTCCAGTAAAGAATATCATAATTAAAGCTAATTTACATCATCAATAGCCTTCATCATTAATAAATCAGAGATTTAGAACATATGGTAGCTGATAAAACTTTTCAACCATAGTTGCAGCGGAACGAGCAATTCATTAGAAGAGCCAAATAGACCATTAGGTCTATTATCTTCTCCATGTTAAAAGTCCACCAATAATGTATTATCCCTGTAACATCAATCATTAATTCCTGTCCACAATCATATGAATAACTCATAATCATAATTGTGATTCTAAATTTCTCTTCGCACCCAGAACGAAGATAATTTTCATCACCTATATTTACCTGAAACATCAAAAATCATGGTTATACCAAATCACAATTCTTGTTCATAATCATACTAATAAATTCATCTTTGCACTACGACCAAAGACATACAACTGTATTTTAGAAGAGTCAAGTAGAGCATGATATCTACTATCTTCTACAAATTAAAATTGTATAACCAATATTTTATCGCTGAAACTCAGCTTAATAAATAATCCACACCTTCGAATTATCCATGCACTACGACCAAGGATATTCATTAGTATCACATCCATGAATTATCCATGCACTACGGCCAAAGATATTCATTATTATCACATCCATGAATTAATATTTCATCGCTGAGACTCAGCTCAATAATTAATCCACATCATCGAATCATCCCTGCACTACAGGCCAAGGATATTCATTAGTATCACGACCACGAATTATCCATGCACTACGGGCCAAAGATAATCGTGTTTTCATCAACGGTCCTGATCATGCCATAAAATAATTCATCTTTGAACCCTTGGCCGAAGAAAATCCATAGCCATAATCATACCAAAAACTGTTCATCAATGCACTACGGCCGATGAGGATTTTTTTATCACATCATTCATCACATTACAGTCATGATTATACCGAATAATCCCTGGTCATAATCATACCAAGTCCATCTATGCACTACGGGCCAAAGATGACTTTTACTACATCATTTGTAACATTACGGTCATGATTATACCGAATAATCCCCGGTCATAATCATACCAAGTCCATCTATGCACTACAGGCCATAGATGACTTTCAACATAATATAAACATGAAGATGATGACAATGACATAATAATTCAATAAAACAAGTTCAAGAATTAATTTATCCAGGAACCAATAACGTCCAAATTGTCAACATGATACTTATTTGTACAGTAAAATTTAAGAATGCTCAGAAAAATATTTCCATGAAAAGATACTGGATGAAGCGCGAATATCAAGGATATTCCACTAATTTCATGGAATATAGAAGCTAAAACTTTAACCAACTAAGTATAATAGAATATATAAAATTGTAAATAGATTTTCGTCCGCCATGCGGTAATCCACGTATACAAATCATTTCCACAATTTAATAAGGAATGAATACAAAGGATCATTCACCATGCATGTGGTAATCCACATAGACAGGTTATTCCAACAGAATAATAAAGAATAGAATAACAGAAGGATTCACCATGCGTGCGATAGACTGCACAGACAGGTTATTCCCAACAGAATAATAAAGAATGAAATCAGGTCATGCGTAAATGCACAGACAGGATATTCCGACAGAATAATAAAGAACGGAACCAGGTTAAGCGAAATTCGCACCGACAGGATATTCCAACAAAATATTAAAGAATGGAATAACAACAGAAATCACCATGCATGCGATAGACCGCACAGACAGGTTATTCTAACAGAATAATAATTAATGGAACCAGATCAGGCGTAGTACGCACCAACAAGATATTCCGACAGAATAATAAAGAACGGAATAATAGAAGAATTTCAGCATGTATGCGGTACTTCGCATAAACAGGTTATTCCAACATAATAATAAAGAATGGAATAACAGAAGAATTTCACCAAGTATAGGGTAGTCCGCGTATACAGGTTATTCCAACAGAATAATAAAGAATGGAATAACAGAAGTTCTCTTCATGAATACAAAAGAAATAATACCCCTTACGGGTACCACAAATAATATCCCTTACCTTTGAAAGAAGAGTATTCAGACAGGTAGGGCGAAGATATACTCGAAGAAAATTTGCACTACGCTTAAAGCTTTCTTAAACTCTAAATAAATACGCTCAAGATTATAGAAGAAGAACTCTATCTATAGTTTCTCTCTCTAGAGTTTCAGTAAATTCGTAAGAAATAATGAAGGAATGAGCTTCTATTTATAGAAGAATGGACTGCATAGTAACTAATTCATGAACGGTCCAGATTGATTTACTTTTAATCGGACAATCCATATTTAAAGCAAAATCTTTTAAATAAAATATAATATATTCTATTTATAATCTAATAAAACAAATAACTTTATAAAAGATTTTACTATGCAAATACTATGTAGGCACTATGCATAATAAAATATAATATATTCTAATTATTGTCTAATAAAACAAATAACTTTATAAAAATATTTTGTTTTATAAAAAAAGATTTTACTATTAGCCTAATAAAACGACTAACTTTATAAAAGTATTCTGCTTTATATAAAAATTTTTTCTGTTTTATTACATTAATAATACCAATAAAACAAAACTGAGTGACTTATCACGTAAGTATCAATAATCAATACCGTGTGCTACTATGCAACCACGCGTATTACTGTACTTTTAACACCGGGTGTTTCAACAGTTAACGGTAAAACTTCCGCCGTTATTTTTATAAAAATATTTTTGCCGTTTTCTCAATCCGAAAATAATTTCGTTGTGGGGTCCACCAATGATTGTACCGTCGTACGAATATTTTCCGACAAAAAGAATATTCCCCGACTAATCGAATATTCCCTGACACAACGAATATTTTATATCAACTTGTTTACTTTTCAAAAAAAAAATTCACATATTACCCTTAACTTTAAACTTTTATCAATTTAACTATTTACCAAAATAGAAAAATTGAATACTTTTATTTCATAAAATTCGGGGTCTCACAGAGGACTTTTACCACATCATTTATAACATTACGGTCATGATTACACCGAATAATCCCTGGTCATAATCATACCAACTCCATCTATGCACTACAGGCCACAGATGACTTTTAACAAAATATAAACATGAGGATGATGACAATGATATAAGAATTCAATAAAACAAGTTCAAGAATTAATTTATCTATGAACTAACAACGTCCAAATTGACAACATAATACTGCTTTGTAGAGTAAAATTCAAGAATGCTCATAATAATATTTTCATGAAAAGATACTGGATGAAGCGCAAATATCAAAGATATTTCACTAATTTTATTGAGGATAAAAGCCAAAAATTTAACCAACTGAGTATAATAAAGAATGGAATAACAAAAGAAATTACCAAGCATGCGATAGACCGCACAGACAGGTTATTCCAACAGAAAAATAAATAATGGAATCAGGTCATGCGTAAACGCACCGACAGGATATTTCGACAGAATAATAAATAATGGAACCAGGTCCGACGTAAACACACAGACAGGATATTCCGACAAAATAATAAATAATAGAACCAGGTCCGGCGTAAACTCACAGATAGGATATTTCGACAGAATAATAAAGAACGGAATATTAAAAGAATTTCACCATGTATGCGGTACTTCGCATAAACAAGTTATTCCAACAGAATAATAAGGAATGAAATAACAGAAGTTCTCTTCATGAATACGAAAGAAATAATACCCCTTACCGTAAAAGAAGAGTATTTCGACTGGTAGGGCGTGTATATTCTTGAAGAAAACTTGCACTACGCTCAAAGCTTCTTAAAACTCTAAAGAAATACGCTCAAGATTATAGAAGAATTCTCTGAACTTCTGGTGTGGTTTTTAATTCTAATTAAACATCCTATTTATAGGAAAATAGAAAGGATACTATGATGCACTATGCAATAGAATATAATATATTCTATTTATAATCAAATAAAACAAAACTTTATAAAAAGTATTCTGTTTTATATAAAAAGTTTTTACTATACAAACACTACGCAGACACTATGCAAATACTATGCATAATAAAATATAATATATTCTATTTAAAATCTAATAAAATAAATAACTTTATAAAAGTATTCTGTTTTATATAAAAAGATTTTACTATGCAAAATACTATGCATAATAGAATATAATATATTCTATTTATATTCTAATAAAACAGATAACTTTATAAAAGTATTCTGTTTTATATAAAAAGCTTTTCTGTTTTATTACATTATTAATACTAATAAAACAAAATTTATATATATATATATATATATATATATAAACTTCCGTGACTTCATAAAAAGACACCCTAATATTATTAACAACATTTATCATCATTATTATAATTCACAATATTAATCGACCAGGTCGTTCCCAGGAAAGAGGGGGCTTTCCAATAAGGATGTCTCCCTATTGACGCGCAATTAGGTGACCAACCCTCTCCTTGACAGAACTTCTAGACATCGTTAATATTGCAATTAATAATATTAATAACTTTGTCGTCTCAATTATTAATTATAAAATATTGACAATAATTGAATCAAATAACGTGAGATACTATGCAGCAATTACTGTAACAATAATTGAACAAAACTGAGTGACTTCTCACGTAAGCATCAATAATCAATACCGTGTGCTACTATGCAACCACGCGTAATACTGTACTTTTAACATCGGGTGTTTCAACAGTTAACGACAAAACTTCCGCCGTTATTTTCATAAAGTATTTATGTCGTTTTCTCAATCCGACAATAATTCCGTTGTGGGGTCCACCAATGATTGTGCCATCGTACGAATATTCCCTGTTAAAACGAATATTCCCCGACCAATCAAATATTATACAACAACTTGCGTACTTTGCAAAATTTATAAATATTACTCACAACTATAACATTATATCAAATTCATACCATAATATTTAAAAATGATATTTACAAAAAAATTATCTTTATTAAAAAAATTGGGGTCTTACAACCTCCTCTTCTTATAAAATTTCACCTCGAAATTAGGGTACGTACCTGGTATGTCGAAGAGGTAAAGATACATTGATTTCATTTCAGATTCTAACTCCCTGGTCATTTCCTCAACATCGTGGTTTCTCCACAAAATTTTAACTTGAGGTATAACCTTGGAGCCAGGGGTGGACCTGCCTTAGGGCAGGGGGCACCTGACCCCACTGAATTTTCAGGGGGTCAGGGGTCATATTAGGAGGAAAAAAAATTAAGAGGGTCATATTAGGAAAAAAAAAATAAGAGGGTCTAAAGTGAACATGTATACTAAGAAACATGACCCCACTGTATTATGTTATATATATACTAAGTGAGCAGACACTAGGCAACAATCCCTAATTCCCAAATCCCACTAAGTCATTAAGCCAATTTTTCTATTCTTCTATATTGTGGATATAGAGAACTGATTCCAATTTTTCGAGTATAGAAGGAATTGGAAAATTGGCTCAAATGTTGGTTCAAAAAATTAAGGATGATGTGTATCCCCAAGTCTATTTGTTACTAAAATTGGCTCTACTTTTGCCCGTTGCTACTGCAACTGTTGAAAGGACATTTTCAGCCATAAATATCGTGAAGAATGAACTCCGTAACCAAATGGGAGATGAATGGATGAATGACTGTTTAGTAACAAACATGGAGCGTGATATTTTTGTAACTATTAAAAATGAGGTTATATCATGCAACAATTTTAAGCAATGAAACCTCGAAAAATGTTATTATAAATAATATTTGAGGATTGTTTAGTTTTGTAAGTTGTTTTATGAAATTTTTATTTGTAAGAAATTTTTTTTCCGAGTTTGACCCCACTGAACAATTCGTCTGGATCCGCCCCTGCTTGGAGCGTAGAATATGTTCCTTCTTATTCAAGATTTGAACAAGAACCTCTTCATACGTTAAATCTTCCGCTATTTCGTCAGGTTTTAACTCAATAATGTGGTTCAGGTCTTCCACATATTTACGTAACATGGATATATGAAAAATGTTATGAACACGAGACATACTTAGCGGTAAAGCGAGTCTATAAACCACAGTTCCTACTCGATCGAGGATTAAAAATGGGTCAATGAATCGAGGATTGAGCTTTTCTCTCTTTCCAAATCTCGTAACTCCTTTCCATGGAGCAACACATAACAACACATGATCTCCAATATCGAATTCCACGTCCTTTCGATGAAGATCAGCATAACTCTTTTGTCGATCTTGTGAGGTTTTTATACGTTGCCGGATCGTTTAAATCTTTTCCGTAGTCATACGTACCAACTCCGGTCCCAACAACATTGCTTCACCTACCTCATCCCAGCATACTAGAGAATGACACTTTCTTCCACACAACACTTCGAATGGGGCCATGCCAATACTTGCTTGATAGTTGTTGTTGTAGGAAAACTCCACCAATGGTAAGAACTTGTCCCAACTTCCCTTGAAATCAAGGACACAGAGTCTTAATAAATCTTCAAGAGTTTGAATAGTCCTCTCCAACTGTCCGTCCGTTTGAGGATGATATGTCGAACTAAACCGTAAATTCGTGTCCATAGCTTTCTGCAAACTAACCCAAAATCGTGAAGTGAATCTTGGGTCTCGATCAGAAACTATAGATACTGGCATACCATGCAATCTTACAATCTCGTTTATGTACATACGAGCAAGACGTTCAAGTGTATAAGTTTCTCGTATAGGTAAGAAGTGAGCAGACTTGGTCAATCTATTAACAATGACCCAAGTTGCATCTATGCCTTGAGAAATCTTGGGAAGACCAGTAACGAAATCCATGGTAATGTGCTCTCACTTCCATTCCGGAAGTTCAAGTGGTTACAATGGACCTTTTGGTACTTGATGCTCCGCCTTAACTCATTGACACGTTAGACACCTTGAGATAAACAGCGCTATCTCTCTCTTCATATTACCCCACCAAAATATATGTCGAAGATCATGATACATTTTGGTACTCCCAGGATGGATTACAAACGGTGTGTTGTGCGCTTCCATCATGATTTTATACTTTAAATCAGGGTCGTTAGGAACACAAAGTCTGGAGTTGACTCGAAGTATTCCTTCTTCATCGATTCTTGCTTCCGGCATAGCACCTTCTTGCACTTTCTTCCTCATACGCATCAGCTCCAGGTCTGTAGCTTGAGCAGCTTTAACTTTATCAATTAAAGTCGGTTCTACTCGTATATTCACCATCATCACATGGGTCTCTAGAGTCTTTAACTCTATCTCCATCCTTTGCAAATCATACAAAATGGGCCTTTGCGTTGACAATATCGCACTCGTACTCGCATATGATCTTCTACTTAATGCGTCAGCTACCACATTCGCTTTTCTAGGATGGTATTGGATGATATGATCATAATCTTTAAACAATTCATGCCAACGTCGCTGTCGCATGTTGAGTTCATTTTGAGTGAAGAAATATTTGAGGCTTTTATGATCTGTAAAGATCTCCACTTTCTCCCCATACAAGTAATGCCTCCAAATTTTAAGTGCAAAGACAACAGCTGCCAACTCTAGATCATGAGTAGGATAATTCCTCTCATATTATTTGAGTTGTCGAGAGACATAGGCTACGATTTTTCCATGTTGCATGAGAACACATCCTAACCCTTTGCCCAAAGCATCACTGTAAATGACAAATCCTTCCGAGCCAGATGGCAATGTCAGAACAGGTGCTGAAACGAATCTCCTCTTGAGTTCTTGAAAACTCTTCTCACATTCCTCGCTCCAACCGAATTTTGTATCTTTTCGAGTCAGCTGAGTTAGTGGAGTAGTGATTCGAGAAAATCCTTCCACGAATCCCCGATAATAACCAGCTAAGCCGAGAAAGCTACGTATTTCGGTCACTGATTTGGGTTGCTCCCAGCTTTGAATAGCTTCAATCTTTGCTGGGTCAACTGATATTCTATGACTTGACACCACGTGCCCAAGAAATGCTACTTCTTCAAGCCAGAACTCGCATTTCTTCAACTTGGCATAAAGCTTGTTTTCACGAAGCTTTTGGAGTATTAGCCTCAAGTGTTGCTCATGATCTTCACGACTTTTGGAATAAATAAGGATGTCATCAATAAAGACGACCACAAAGTGATCCAAATATTCCTTGAATACTCGGTTTATCATATCCATGAAGGCAGCAGGAGCATTAGTCAATCCAAAAGACATGATTAGGAATTCATAATGCCCATACCGAGTTTTAAAAGTCGTCTTTGGAATGTCATCGGTTCTAATCTTCAATTGGTGATATCTGGAACGAAGATCAATCTTTAAAAAGAATTTGGCACCTTGTAACTGGTCAAACAGGTCATTAATACGTGGCAATGGGTACCTATTTTTGATGGTGACATGATTTAACTTCCGATAATCAATACAAAGTCGCATACTTCCATCCTTCTTCTTCACGAATAGAACAGGAGCACCCCAAGGAGACGTACTAGGATGAATGAAACCGATGTCTAACAATTCCTGCAGTTGAGTTTTTAACTCCTGAAGTTCAATAGGAGCCATTTGATATGGGAATTTGGAAATAGATTTTGTACCGGGTTCAAGGTCGATACAAAATTTAATTTCACGCTCTAGTGGTAGGCTAGGAAGTTCTTCAGGGAATATGTCAGGAAATTTATTAACAATAGAAATATCATTCAAAACTGATATATTTTTGTTTAGATCCGCAACATGAGCTAAGAAATCTTGACATCCGTTTTTCAATAAACGAATAGCTTTATGGCTTGAGATGACAGTGATTGATTTTAATGGTTTGGTTGCTTGAATTCGTATAATAGGTTGGTTAGGAATATGAAAGCTTAACAACCTTACGAAAATAATCAATTTTTGCATGATGAGTAGTTAACCAATCAATCCCTAAAATTACGTCAAATGCAAGTATTTTCAATGAAATAAAATCGACAGGTAATGTGAGGGTACCTATTTGAACCAAACAAGACTTATAAACAGTGGATGTAATGAAGGTTTCTCTCAACGGAGTTTCAACAGATAAGTCAAAGTCTAATTTCTCCGAAGTCAAATTTAAATGTTGAGCACAAGTAGGAGAAATAAAAGAATGGGTAGAACCGGTATCAAATAAGGTATATACTTCGCTAGAGTTTAGGATAAGCTTACCCGTGATGACCTCGTTCGGGTTCCTTGCTTTCTAGGAGGTCACGACAAACGCTCTCCCTTGAACTACCGGTTTTGTCTTGTCTGGGACGGCCTTTGATGCCTCCATCCCAGCTGGACTTAACTTTGGTGCACGATAAAATTGGGCTAGGTGACCTTCTCTTCCATAATTATAACATGCTTTGGATGGCATCGCACAGTTTCGACTGATGTGTCCCTCCCCTTCACATTTGAAGCATATGATAGGTGGTCGTTCTCTTTCCTTAACGACGGGTGTTGATGCTGACGTCTTTCTATCATTGTTGAATCTCCTCTTCTTGAAATGTCCATTCTTATTATTTTGACCATGATTACCACCGAAGTGGTTACCATTTCTGGCATGTTGATTCCCTCCACGCCTATTGTCACCGTTTCGATGACTGTTATCACTGGTATTATCATTTTGCCGGCTGCTCTCTTTTGGTTGGGTTGACTCATTATCGCGTTCCAATAATTGAGCCCTATTAACAACATCTGAATACAAACACAGTTTATGAGAGATAAGATATTGACGTATCTCCGGCTTCAAACCTCTTAAAAATATCCGCGTCATTCTCTCCTCATTATCAACTAAGTGGGACGCAAACCGGGATAACTCAGCAAACTTGGCTTCGTACTGCGACACGGTCATGTTGTTTTGCTCCAACTTGATGAACTCTACCTCTTTCATGTGACGAATACTTTCGGGAAAGTACTTGTCGTTGAACAGTTCTTGGAACTTCTCCCAAGGCATCTTCAGTGCGGCAGGTTGAGTACGCTTTACAGATTCCCACCAGTAATATGCCTCTGTCCGCAACATGAAGGTGGCAAATAGAACCTTTTGCTCCTCAGAGCATCCCAAGACATCAAATATCTTATTGATCTGCTTTATTCACGTCTCCGCCTTAAGTGGTTTTGGCTCTCCAAAAAACTTCGGTGGTCCCAGCTCCTTGAACTGCTTAGCGGTGACCGTCCGAGAGTTGCCAATATTTTCACCTGCATTTTGGACAGGAGCCGCTCTTGCCTGATGTTGCATGAATTGCATAAAGCCTCTGAATATTCCATCATTCATCATTTGGTCAGTGTTGTTGTTTGCCTGAGGATTGTCACCTTCCTGATGCACATTATCTTGATTATTGATCTGTGAAGACTCAACGGTCTCCTGTGCTCTATTGATGTTCTCAACATTCTCGGATGTCATTTTCAAATACTGCCACAAAACAAGAGTTAATTAACATATCACATATTATCCCTATACTCTGACCGACCAATTAAATACCAAATAAATTTAGGTAGGTCATACTAGCGAAGTAATTCCCCGTTTCTCCCCTCCTAGTTATTGTCTCACATCTTAGTTAGGGATCATATCTCTAAGCTTTTATACCAACTGTGACGCCCCCAAAATAGGTATACATCATATATTCTGAGTCGTCAAATACATGGTACAAAATACAAATAAAACTTAATTATACAACTGTCGTGTAAAATACGACAAAACATAAGCTGTGAATTTTAATACAACATTTTCTTCTAAACAGTATTCAAACTCAAAATAAGTCCTCAATACATTTATTTTTATACTATTTCATAGAATAGTGATGACTACTAATGCTATCATCTGAACCGTCACTCCATTCCCCGACTAGTCCCCGCTACGTTCTCATTTCCTGAAGAGAACAATGAAAGCAAAAGGGTGAGATCAACTAGTCCAATAAGAGATATTATGACTAAGATAATGTAGAATAATTTATCATTAGTCCTCAACAGTGTTAAACTGATAAAATATAACAAACATCAAGTTTAACTGCAGCGGAACAAGCTATCCATTAAAAGAGTCAAGTAGAGAATAAATCTACTATCTTTTATGATTTAAAAAGGTTTTTCCATCACTTTTATCGCTTAGACTCGGCTTAATAAATAATCCACATCATCCCTGCACTACGGCCAATGATATTCATTAGTATAACGACCACAAATTATCCATGCACTACGGGCCAAGGATATTCGTGTATTCATCAATGATCATGATCATGCCAACAACTGTCCATCAATGCACTATGGGCCAATGAGGACTTTTCCCAAATCATTTGTAACATTACGGTCATGATTACACCGAATAATCCCTGGTCATAATCATACTAAGTCCATCTATGCACTACAGGTCACAAATGACTTTCAACAAAATATAAACATGTGGATGATGACAATGATATAAGAATTCAATAAAACAAGTTCAAGAATTAATTTATCTAGGAACCAACAACGTCCAAATTGTCAACATAATACTGCTTTGTAGAGTAAAATTCAAGAATGCTCAGAATAATATTTCCATGAAAAGATACTGGATGAAGCGCAATTATCAAAGATATTCCACTAATTTTATGGAGTATAAAAGCCAAAACTTTAACCAACTGAATATAATAAAGAATGGAATAACAAAAGAAATCACCAAGCATGCGATAGACCGCACAGACAGGTTATTCCAACAGAAAAATAAATAATGGAACCAGGCCATGCGTAAACGTACCGACAGGATATTCCGACAGAATAATAAATAATTGAACCAGGTCCGGCGTAAACGCACAGACAGGATATTTCGACAGAATAATAAATAATGGAACCAGGTCCGGCGTAAACGCATAGACAGGATATTCCGACAGAATAATAAAGAACGGAATATTAGAAGAATTTAACCATGTATGCGGTACTTCGCATAAACAGGTTATTCCAACAGAATAATAAGGAATGGAATAACAGAAGTTCTCTTCATGAATACGAAAGAAATAATACCCCTTACCAAAAAAGAAGAGTATTCCGACTGGTAGGACGAGAGTATTCTTGAAGAAAACTCGCACTACGCTCAAAGCTTCTTAAAACTCTAAAGAAATACGCTCAAGATTATAGAAGAATTCTCTGAACTTCTGGTGTAGTTTTCAATTCTAACTAAGCATCCTATTTATAGGAAAATAGAAAGGATACTATGATGCACTATGCAATAAAATATAATATATTCTATTTATAATCAAATAAAACAAAACTTTATAAAAAGTATTCTTTTTATATAAAAAGTTTTTACTATGCAAACACTATGCATACACTATGCATAATAAAATATAATATATTATATTTAAAATCTAATAAAATAAATAACTTTATAAAAGAATTATGTTTTATATAAAAAGATTTTACTATGCAAAATACTATGCATAATGGAATATAATATATTTATTTATAGTCTAATAAAACAGATAACTTTATAAAAGTATTCTGTTTTTATATAAAAAGTTTTTCTGTTTTATTACATTAATAATACTAATAAAACAAAATTTATATATATAATATATATGAGGAAATTTCAAGAGCAGACATTTTAAGTAGCAAAACTCCTTAAAGAGCAGACTTATTTAAACAAAGCGCGTGTTTTTTTTAAAGCTCAACTCCCGTGTTTTTTTTAAGCCTTCTCTCTCCTCGATAGAAACAGAAGAAGTCAGCAAAACCAAGCCCTAGCTTTTGATTCCAGCCAAATCGATACAACAAAGAGATTCTTCTTCTCAATTGAAGGGAGCAGAATCGATACAAGAAATAAACGAAGGGAGCAGAATTGATACAAGCCCTAGAATTCCTCCAGCCCAAATCGATTCTTCTTCTCAATTAAAGGGAGCAGAAGAACCACAGCCCCAAATTGATTCTTCTCAATCAGTAAATCCTTTCTTTGTTTGTCTAATTTCATTTTTTGTTTGGTTTTATTTGAAGTTATTTAGGTCGTCTCTGTCTTTTTCCATTTGCTATAACAACGGACTTGTGTGCAAGAATAGAGGGAATGAGGGGAATATGAATCTGCTTGTGATACAAATACAATCACAAAGGGGCTTTACACAAATAAATTATGGCACTCTGTTTCCAAAATCAGATACCCATTAACAATACAATTACAATGGTTTGCTACGTTGCTGAGTTTGCTC
Source organism: Panax notoginseng (assembly GCA_016801055.1). NCBI lineage: Eukaryota > Viridiplantae > Streptophyta > Magnoliopsida > Apiales > Araliaceae > Panax > Panax notoginseng. The sequence goes on along the minus strand of CM029023.1, from coordinate 171,762,256 downwards.
CTTGAATCCAAAAAATGTTTTCCTGGCAAATGAAGTATTTTAAGCTTCCTTCTATTGCAATATTATGGTCGAAAATTTCAGTCCTTTCAATCAACAACGATGACAATATCTTTTACAAATAAAAATTTTCTTGGTTTTACTAGTCACCTTCCTTTTTCTTTTTTCATAAATGCTGGTTCATTTTTATTCGTTCTGAAGTTATATTACAAATACCCATTATTAAACTCTGTTTTTCGTGGTTATTTTATTCTTTTAGGCCTTAACATTGTTGATTTGTTATATGAAAATGAATACTAATGATGAACCTAGTGTCAAGTTATCATTTGTAAATTATCCTGATTGCGTCAAGTTTTATGTTTGTCCAGGTGTAAATATAATGGATGACATAGAGCATGAAATAGAGAGTTACAGGAATAATGTAGAAATGGAGCATGACATGGAGCATGAAATAGGGAGTTTGGAAATAGAGATGGATGGAGATGACTTGACTGCAGAGTGGTTGAATGTGGACAATACTAAAACTTTTGTCTACTATCCTCAAGTAGCCGATGAGTTTACGCCTAAGGTAGGTCAAGAATTTCAAATATTAGATGATGTTCACACTTTCTACAATATATATGCAATGCATGCTGGTTTTAGTGTACGAAAGTTTTATGAGAGAAAAAAGGCGGGAAGCAATAAAATTTGTAGGAAGGAGTATGTGTGTTCTAAGCAAGGAAAGGGCAAACTATTAGCCGATGTGGTTTTAAAAAGAAAACGTGGATCTACAAAAGAAGGTTGTAGTGCAAGAGTTGTAGTGCTAGAAAGAAATGACCTATACGTAATTACTAAAATTGAAGAGGGTCATTGTCACCCATTGTCAACCCCACATAAGAAACATCTTTTACGATCGCATCATAGTGTGTCAATGCCCAAAAAATCTTTGAGTCAACAACTTGGCATGGTGAATATACCACAATCCCAACAATATAATTTTCTTTCAGTTCAGGCGGGAGGGTTTGAAAATATTGGTTGCACGCAACGAGATTTGTATAACTTCGAAAGAGACAAGCGCAATGAGTTGAAGGGACATGATGGTGATATGTTAAATGAGTACTTAAAGTTGGAACAACAAAAGAATCCTACATTCACTTTCACAATTGACACAGACGATGAAAAAAGGGTTACTCGTTGTTTCTGGGCCGATGCAAGTTCTAGACGGGCTTATAGTTTTTACGGTGATATAGTCATTTTTGATACCACGTACAATACTAATCGTTATGGAATGATATTTGCACCACTACTGGGGGTTAATAACCATGGTCAAACTATTGTATTTGGTTGTGCTTTCTTAAGTGATGAAACCATATATACTTTTGTTTGGCTTTTCAAGTGTTTTTTTGAAGCAATGCCAGGTGGTGCACCTGTGATGATTATCACCGATCAGGATCCGGCTATGACAAATGCAATTTCACAGATCCTTCCTAATACATTTCATAGGTATTGTAGTTGGCACATCTTGACCAAATTTTCAGAGAAGATTAACTCAGTAAAATTCAAAGATTATTATAAAGAGTTTTCAGATTGCATTTGGAATTCGGAGACTGAGAATGTGAAAAGTTTGACTCCACTTGGGTGGAGCTGGTGGAGAAAAGTGGATTGAATGCTAATAAATGGCTACAATCAATGTATGACATCCATTGTAGATGGGTACCCGCACATGTAAATCATGTTTTCTCAGCCGGCATGTCAAGTAGCCAACGAGCGGAGAGTTCTCATTCATTTTTTAAAAAATTTGTTTCTAAAAAAAATTCTTTAGTAGATTTTATGATTCAATTTGGTCGGGGCCTTCAACATCAACGACATGTAGAGTTGGTTTCGGATAACAAAGATTTGGTTGAGAGGCCGAGAATAAAATATCGTCATGACTTCTTAGTTCAAATGGTTGACATTTATACACACTCTATGTATTATAAATTTGAAGAAGAGTTGTGTGAAAGCTTGAATTATAGGTTTGATCTTATGAAGGAGGATGTCAACTACCATGACTATAAGATTTACAGAAGGAATGCCAACAACTGTAAAGTAAGAGAAATTCATTATGAAATCTTTGGATTATGCAACATGCACTTACAAAAAGTTTAAGAGTTTGGGAATTTTATGTCGGCATGTAATAGCTTATTTGCATAAGTATCATGATCTTGACAAATTACCTTCTAAATATATTTTGAAGAGGTGGACAAAGACATCAAAATCAAGTGGTGTAATTGATGATAATGGTGGTGTGGCGATAAAAGATGACAAGCCATACTTACTCTTGCGGAGTCAATTGATTCAACAATCTTTAAATTTCATTGATAGGGCTCTCACAAATGAAGAAGACACAAATGTTTTATAAAGATTTTTTGTTAGTGTGGATGAAAAGATCAATCAAATTATTGGAAAGAATGGTTCCGAAAGAAACAATAAAATGGAGAGTGGTGGGATGACTGTATCCAAGTCGGTTAACATGTCTTCTACTTATGATCATAATTATATTGGCCAAACCAAGTGCGAGCAAAAGGGTGTGGCAAAAGGCTGAAGGGTGGCAAAGAAAAGGCTTTGGGTACAGCAAAAAATCACAAGGGTAGACGTTGTAATGGATGTGGCAAAGTTGGTGCGACACATGATAAAAGAAACTGCCCAGTGCTTAATAATCAGTAAGCAAGTCTACGTATTTGTTTAAAATTGACTTTGCTATTTGTTTAAAATTGATTTTGACTTTGCTATTTTTTGAAATATAGAATTGGAGCATCAAATGATGATGCTACTCAGGATACAATTGACAAATAGAACTAATGATCATGAGGTATGTGAACTAATAGAACTTGTGTTTTTCTTTTATATCAATACCCATTCATGTTAACATAGAGATTCCATTGACAGTACTAACAGGCTTGCTTCTCACTGCTTTTGTTAGTGTGGATGAAAATATCAATCAAATCTTGCAGCATACCCATCCTGCAACTCAAGACTATTTTGAAAAGCTAGATCAGATGGTTACCATGTGAAACTTTTAGGAAAAAATGAAGGGAATCCAATTTCTTTATGAGGAAATCTATATCAATATTCAGTCATGAGTTTCCTTGATTGTGTTTTGGCATATAGCTTTATTTCTTATCACCGACTGTCTTAGTCTTATATCAATATTCAGTCATTCTGTTTTTGCCTGTACAAAAGAATGTAATAGTTTAGTAGTATTACAAAAGAATGTAATGGTTTAGTGGAATTTGTGTTCAGGAACTTCAATTTGTTGCTTTTGCCTGTACAAATTTTTATCTTTAATTCAACTGGCAGGTTTCTTGTATCTTTTGCTGGGAGTATCTTACATATGATGTTTGTGTTTCACCACTGTTTAATTCAACTGGCAGGTTTCTTGTATCTTTTCCTGCCTCATGACCCCGTGTGATGGTTGATAAGAAGGGGGGAGAAGGAGAGGGTCCTCTAGACACCAAAGAAATCAATCTTGAAAATGCATTTCATTTTTGCTCAGCCCAAAGACACCGACTAATGGCATACATTGGTCAGTTCAATTTGTACCTGAATGTTAATATAATCAGGTATTTCCATTAAAAAGAAAAAAAGGTAAATATTGTTTAAAAGTGGGCAGTTAATGTTCAAAATCCATTAGTAAAATCCAAGTTGAGGAGTTAATGTTCAAAATCCAGAGTCAGCAAATTTGGATGGACATTAGTAAAATCATTTGTTACAGTGAAGCTGGCTGGCTGGCTGGGTATCTGGGCATTGTAGTATTGTGTTGTAGGTGGAAAATAGTCCACACAAACACAACTTATAAAAAAGACATCCTAGTATTGATAGAAGTCAAAGAAAAGATGGTGAAAAGATTTTGTATTGATAGAAGTCATATTGTAGAGTATTAATTTAGACATTAATTGTCAACCAATGTGCTAAAAACATGTGTTAACTTACTTAATTAGGTTAAACATTATTAAGAAATAAAAATGTTGGTAAACTAACCAAGGCACATTACTTTCTATATGGCGACATATTACATATCTATTATAATGCAAAAAAGAAAAACGAAAAAAATGCACCGCTTCTTTCCTACCAGGTTGACAAAGAGGATTCTAATTCAGCTTACAAAGCTAAATTTGTAAACAAGTTTGAATTATATTTTTTGTTTAACGAGTGGAGCTAGCTGAGCGTTAATTGAAATAAATTAAATTTATTTTGATTTAACTAAATTTATTTAACCCACCATACCCGAGTTGTTCTGGTAAAAAAAAATACATGAAGCAACTGACTTGTACTCTAGAGTCTACACCTCATACATCAACACAAAAGTACTGCATAGATAATAGATTCCTGATCAACTGCAACAATGGTGCACTTGAAAAATTTTACTACTTTCAAAAGTTTTAGTAGAAAAAAAATGTTACTCCACATCCAATTGCGATTATTTTCCGGTTTGCTTTATCTCCTTGAGCGTGGCTCTGATAGTTCCTCTGCATTGTATTCTACCCAAAGCATCTTACAACTTTAAGGTCTGGGTTTATCAAATACCTGCTTATTTTAAATATTGATAGTCAAAAATTATAATTTATATTAACATTCAGGTACAAATGGAAAAAGGAAATACCTGCACATGGGACCGTTTTTACCCAGCAAATGGAAAAAGGACATAGACGACCTAAATAACTTCAAATAAAAACCCACAAACAATGAAATTAGACAAACAAAGAAAGGATTTACCGATCGAGAAGAATCGATTTGGGGTTGTTGTGGTTCTTTTGCTCCCTTAATTGAGAAGAAGAATCTCTTTGTTGGTTTTGATGACTTCTTCTGTTTCTATCGAGGGCTTAAAAAAAACACGGGAGTTGAGCTTTTAAAAAAATACGCGATTTGTTTAAATAAGTCTCCTCTTTAAGGAGTTCTGCTACTTAAAATGTCTGCTCTTGAAATTTCCTCTAATATATATATATATATATATATATATATAAACAATATAATTAACAACATTTATCATCATTATTATAATTCACAATATTAATCGACCAGGTCGTTCTCAGGAAAGAGGGGGCTTTCCAATAAGAATTTCTCTCTATTGACGCGCAATTAGGTGACCAAACATCTCCTTAACAGAACTTATAAACATCGTTAATATTACAAATAATAATATTAATAACTTTGTCATCTCAATTATTGATTATAAAATATTGACAATAATTGAATCAAATAACGTGAGATACTATGCAGCAATTACTGTAATAATAATTGAACAAAACTGAGTGACTTCTCACGTAAGCATCAATAATCAATACCGTGTGCTACTATGCAACCACGCGTATTACTGTACTTTTAACACGGGTGTTTCAACAGTTAACGGTTAAAAACTTCTGCCGTTATTTTCATAAAGTATTTTTGTCGTTTTCTCAATCCGACAATAATTCCGTTGTGGGGTCCACCAATGATTGTGTTGTCGTACGAATATTCTCTGTTTAAAGCGAATATTCCCTCCCCGACAATCGAATTTTATATAAACAACTTGCGTACTTTGCAAAATTTATAAATATTACCACAACTATAACATTATATCAAATTCATGCAATAATATTTAAAAATGATATTTATAAAAAAATTATCTTTATTAAAAAAATTGGGGTCTTACATGTGGGCTTTGTACAATATAAATAATAATTAAAAAAATTAATATAAATTTAACCACTAAATATAAGAGTATTTTTCTTTATTCGACCATGAATTCATTAACCAAAAAATATAAATTTTTTTAGAGAATTATTATTTCTACTAGAGATTTTTATATTTTCTATGGTTTCACCTCACATTATTGTGAGTCCTATTTATTATTTAT